>CM060411.1:42996701-43596701 GCA_030545235.1 Helianthus tuberosus | reverse complement strand
TTGATGGTGATGACTACATGGATATTTGGAAACCAAAGACTAAAATTTGTGTTGGTATGTCCTTTAAATCCAAAGAAGAGGTATCGTCTACAATTCGCACGGTACGTTAAGTCCACCCACTGTCGTAAACTATAAGTTGTATAAATACCAATAAATTAGTTGTTTTAAAAATAAGTAAACCTTATGTTTGAATACATACCAAACACCAATAGGTTAAGTAAATGTATATCCTATGTTTACCCATTGTGTCAAACCCTAAGGTTCTCCTAAGCCCATAATTGTAAAAGGTACATACGACCAACAATTTCTTTGGCGTCCCGTTGATTTGCCTTGCACAAATTTCTGTATAAATACGTAGTACCGCACGACCCCAAGACACCGTGATAAATCGTGTAGGTTACTACAAAGAAGGAAAATACATGATTATTAAAAAAAACAAATGTAGCTTGTGGTCTATAGTATCAAGACATAGGGTGCCACCACATATATAAAGTCAAAATAAGCAATCGTGCACATTGGGTATATTGCAAATCACTTGCATTTTCGGGAAAACGTTGGACATTTAAATTTTATTCTTGAACCCTTTATATCCCCATCTGATGGAAATCCCAAAAGAACTGAACACCTGCCAATACGGTCGTCTAAACTAAATGAGGGATCGTTGTCGGATACTCGTTCACCCTCTACCGGCAAACATCATATAACGTTAACATCTTGTAGGTATACCGTGGCCTCGCCAATGGGTAGATGAAACGTATGGGTTTCCAAATGCCATCTTTCAAGCAATGTGTGTATTAAACCATGATCAACAGTCTAGTATCCACAAATAACAACCCCACCAAAGTTGGAATCGTCTAATATATGCAACCAAAAGTTTTATCACTGATCCTCACGTAGAACGGGGCTTCGTTGAAATAAAACATGATCATCAACAAGTGGGTGGGTAAATTAAAATGTTAAAAAATAGTGTGTAAAGATTAAAACGTTAAAAATAACGTATACAAATAAAAACATCAACAATACCGTGTATAAATAATGTTTACAAATACGGGATTAATAAAAACATTTAAATAAACATTTACACATATGGATTCACATTGGTTTAATAGATTAGAATTGGTTTAATAGATTAGAAAATAATTTTAGAACACCCTTTAAACGACTTAGAAAATCTAAAATCTATACAATACTAGCTTGAATAGTTTTTAGTGCTAGGAAACAACTTAGAAAACGATTTTGGAGGTTCAAAGAACATAGAAAACAACCAGAAGGTGTTTGATTGTGAATGAGATGAGATGGGATGAATAAGAAGGTTCAAAGAACATAGAAAACAACCAGAAGGTGTTTGATTTTGGAGGTTCAAAGAACATAGAAAACTTCATTAGGATTTTGGTTGAGTCCGCTACTAACTCAAGTGAACTTCAACTTCACATGTGTATTGTTTCTGGAAAGCATGCTTTATCACTTGTCTTTGAAACATAGTTTGAATTCTTCGAAACTGGAAAAACAATACATGATAAATTAATTCCGATATATGAACAAATTATACATCTTAAAAGACAAAGTCGGTGCCACCGACTTTGTCTTCCTCCTCTTTGCTTTTATGGATATTGCAGTTTAAAGCCCTTGACCTTTGGTATTTTTAAAGTTTTATAAAGTAGCAAATTTAATCCCTAAATTACTACTTCATTTTACAAATAGTTTGCTTTTGTCAACCCAAATTTGTGGTAGTTTTCTTTTTAGCACCAACTTTGTTATAGTTTTATTCTTACCCTAAAACTTTATTAAATTTTATCTTTACCTTTTCTTAGCCCTTATGTTTAGAAAATCCAATTTTTAACCACTTAACTTTTTATGAACTTTGTAAATGACACTTTCACCCCCTTAAGAGTTTTTGTCTTAACGACACCGGCTTTGCCTTCCTCCCCCCATACTTTCATGGATGTTTCAATTTTAGCTCCTTGATTTTGGTATCTTCAAAGTTTCATAAAATGGCAAATTTAGTCCCTAAAGTACTACTCCATTTTACAAAGAGTTTGCTTTTGACACCCTAGCTTTGTGGTAATTTCCTTTTCAGCCCCAACTTTGATATAGTTTCCTTCTTACCCCAAAACTTTATCAAATTTTATCTTTAATCTTTCTTAGCCCTTAAGTTTATAAAATGCAATTTTTAACCACTTAACTTTTTATTAACTTTGTAAATGTCACTTTGACCCCCTCGAGAGTTTTTGTCTTAACGATATAAATTCGAGTTAGTCGGGTCGTGTATAATACGTTATGATTGTACGATATAAATTGGATTTACGTTACGTTTTGATCCAATCACAATGCAACTATATGATACATTGAGTTCAATCGGATACGTCAAAACGTGTGTTTCCATATGGTTAACACATCACATAACGCTTGGACTAATCCGTTCGATATTTGCGAGGTACCCGCGCCGCAAAGCGCGCGGGTCTTTTTACTAGTTAATTACTCAAATTACACTACCTTACTCAAATTATATATGAAAAAAATACTTGATAAAAAAAAAGAAGAAAAAATATATGAACAAATTACTCAAATTACACTACCACTAACATTGAGTTCTTGGAAAACAACACTAATGCAAATATTTCAATTGGATTTATGCATTATGATAACTAATATTTAACGTTAAAACAATATATTGGTGTCACTCATTATAGGAATTCACCGGATGTGTGTTTTTTATTGTTCAACCGTCTTTTTCCAACGTTAAATTGTGATTTTTATAAAAGAAATTGCTATGGTTATTGATTACAACAGTATTATCTTATTATAACTTGTTATATTCTTTGCTGTTCATAAAAATAAAAATAAAAAATAAACTTGTTATTACTATTACTATATATTACTAAACGAAGTGAAATGAATAGTTATTTTAATATTATAATAATATATAGTTTTTTTATTACTTTTATTATTTTAATATTATAATAATAGTTCTTTTCTTATTTTGTTAACTTTAATCTTTTTTTTAATATCAGGGGTTAGGATAAGCTTGGTGTCAACCGGTATCGAACCAGTACTGGTATCGAAAATACCAGAACGGTCCTGTTCGGTATCAGTACATGAATGTAAAAACCGGCACTAATACAGAAAATGGCAAAAGTTGGTGCCGAATTGATATTGGAAACCTTTTGATTCGGGAAATTCAGTGCTGCTACCCGGTACCATTTGCTCATCCCTGATCACGGTTACCGTACGAACAAAGGTATTGTACAACTTTTTTTTGTTGATTTTCTTCAACTTTTAATTTTTTTATATTTTTATTTTCAGGGGTAGGGATGAGCTCGGTGCCAACCGATACAGAATCGGTACTGATACCAAAAATACCGGTTACGTTACCGGTATATGAAGGTAAAAAACGGTAGTGAACCGGTACCCGGAACGCCAAACGTCTGTACCGAATTGGTACTTAAGATCTTTCGATTCGGCAAATTTGGTACCGGTACCCAGAACAATTTGCTCATCTTTGACCACGGGTTTGATACGAACAACATAGTTAACATACAACTTTTTTTGTTGATTTTCTTTCGGTTATCTTTTAGTGTTTTTTTCTACATTTTCTTTTTATTCTTGTCAGCAGTTTCATTCGCAACACGCTCGTAGTGATTTCAAAACACATGTAAACACAGATTAAATAACAAATGAAATTCGGCGCAACGCGACGAATTTATTTAAACCTATTACCCTATATACTTAAAGCACAAAGTCGGTGCTTTTTTTCCATTTCGGTCCCTCTTTTTGCTTACACTTTCACCCTTCTTCTTCTATTTGTTTGTTTGCCTTGGTTCTTCCTGTGTCGCTTATATGCCCCTTTTAGGTTCTCTTCTTCTTCTACGGTGGACGGCGGCGCCGTTGCAGTGCTCTGACGAGACACCTCTTCCGGCGCATTCACCACTATTTTCTACAGATCGAGAATCAACAACGCTGATGGCTGGATTAGTTTTTTGCAGGCTAACCGTATCTCTGGGAGCTTCGACAGGTGACGACGATTAGGGGAAACAAATCGCTAGGGTTTGACAACCGCTACTCTGGTACCCTAGCGATGATGGGGACCAACGGTGTTATAACATAAGACGAACTAGGGTTCCGCCGTGAACCCCTGGCAGCGGCGATGGTGTTTCAAGGCAAATTCAGTGACGTCCTTGCTTTGTTTTCGAAGGTGACGTTTCTTGGCCAGAATGTATAAGAATCAAGTGCATGATGGCTTATAAGAATCAGAATGTATAAGAATCAAGTGCACAATTCGAAGAAGAAGAAGAAGAAGCGTGCCGGAACAGGGTGGCGTAGGCCACCGTCCGATCACACTTCGATCGACGGCGTTGGTGGCGAGCTTCTCTCCGATGAGCTTACGGCACTGTGAGTAATTTATAATTAGGTTATGTAATGATAATAATAGTTTTGATAGTTGATACTACTGTTATAAGCTGTAACTGTATTTGATTAATATCTGAATTTGGCACATCAAATTATATGATTACAAGTAGTGTTAGGTACTTAGGTTACCAGTGATACTTCCATTCACCATTGAGTTGTCCAACATTTGACTTTGAAATTGACATGATTGTGTGTAGTTGAATAAGAATGACTGTTGCATATAAGAACCTTTTGTTGTATAAAAATAAAGTAAATAGTCATCATTTTGGATTGGAAAAATAATGTGAGTAAATTGTTAAATTGAGAAGCCAGATTTCTTTAAGTGAGAATACATGAGGATTGTCTAGGGTAGTTATCGACTCATCGATGCATCTTTGAACAAATATAGCCGTTCGTTTTGGTCCATCAACAATTTCATTTGGTGTAAGTGTTTGGATAATGGAGGTGTGATTGTATGCCTAGCTACTTATGTGATGAGAAAGGAAGTTGGGACCACAAAGTTGAGAATAGGCTAATGGTATAAATGAACTGAAGTTGTTTTGTGTTAATGGATGAGGACCAATGTTTAGTCAAATAGGAGTAATTGTGCTGGCTACAAAGTCTTATTGGCTACAAAGTCTTTATTGACCACTTTATGAGATATCGACACGTTTTTCTCTTACGTTTTGGAATCAAGGATGTATTACTACTGGCCTCATTGTTGTCTAAACGCATGTTTTGCTTTTTAGGTGTGCTATATTACAAGAAGACTTTGATGTTAGTTAGTCCTTGTAACATCTTAAAGCACAAAGTCCTTGGCACAGCCACCGACAAAAGACAAAACTGCCCCATCATGCTTAATTTTTTGTTTCCTTCAGTCCCTGTGCCTCCTTTGTATACCCTTTTTGACTCTGTTGTTTCTCAATGTCCGTGTTTTGACAGAGGAAGACCATAAAGAAAGGGCAGCTATGCTGTGTGTTGAGCTGGTTTACGTCGCATCGGAGGGAAGGTAATTCTCGCCGTGTTTGACTTAGTGTTTGCTAGAACTGTATATACTTTCAGTTTCAGATGTGGTTCGAAACCTCATTGTACCCTTTCATATGGAAGTATTTATTTAAATAATAAATTATAATCATTTTCTTACTGGTGTAATAGAGAAGACACCAGGAAAGCAAACAAAATAGTAAAAAGATGCTGAACAATTCCATATGCATATGCATATGCATCTAACTTCCATGTGCACAAAATATTTTTCCGCCTTTCCAACAGTTATTTTTTATACAACACATTGAACGCTTTCTCCTAATTTTATATGCAGTGATAATTTCTGCCTATAACAAGAATATTACATGGTTGGCGATCAAAGGAAGCGTTAGCAGCCTACTACATTTTGACATCAACTAAAAAAAATGGAACTAACAAAAAGGATATTAACAAAGGAAACAATGTTGGTACTAAAAGAATAACATAACAAAGACATTGATGTTAAAAAAAAGTAAGCTATAATGCCACCGACTTTCCTTTATAAAAGCTAACAACACGTATTCATGTAATACGTCATGTTATCCGTTCGATGTTTGTGATATGCCCGCGCCGCAACGCGCGCGGGGTCTAATTACTAGCTCTATCTTAAAAGACAAAGTCGGTGGGGTGACCCACCGGCTTTGCCTTGTGCCCCCTACATTTTTACAATTTTACGTTTCAAGTCCCTCAGCTTTGCTACCCCCTAAACTTTTACAATATTTCATTTCAAGCCCCTCAACTTTGCTACGGCCCCTACACTTTTGGAGTAATCAAATTTAGTCCTTCATGGGCTTTGCCTTACCCCCCTAAACTTTTACAATTTTGCGTTTCAAGCCCCTCAGCTTTGCTACCCCCTAAACTTTTACAATATTTCATTTGAAGCCCTTCAGCTTTGCTATGACCTCTCCACTTTTGGAGTAATCAATTTTAGTGCCTTATCTAACTTTACTATTCTTCTACTTTAACAATTGCCATTTTTAGCCCCTAGCTTTTTACTAATTTCTATATTACTTAAAGTACAAAGTGGAGAAACCACCACTCTTTAACTTTCAAAATTTCCACTTTAGCTTATAGTTTTGTAATTCATATTTTTTACATATAGAATTTTCCTTTGGTAATTTACGTTTTTTGCACATATGTTTAGGGATGAGCTCGGTACCGTCCGGTACCGAAAATCCCCAAAAGTGGGTACCGGTTCGGCACGGTTCGGTACCGGTACGGTACCGGTATTTGAGAGTAAAAACCGGTAAATACCGGTATCAAAAATGTCAAAAGTCGGTACCGAAAAAGTATCCGGTTCGGTAAATTCGGTACCGGTACCGGGTCTGATTTGCTCATCCCTATATATGTTTTATACCGACCCCTCAACTTTTAAACTTTGCTTTTTATATTTTGGCGTAAATTTGGTATACGCTTTCGGCCTTTATTTTTTTTGTTTCCTAGATATGAATCGGGTAACATATAATACGTTTAACTTGATGCTATAAATTCGAGTTAGCCAAGTCGCATATACTACGTTATGATTGTATAATATAAACTTGATTTGCTTTACATTTTAATCCAATTGCAACACATATATAGGTTAAATTGAGTTCAGTAGGATACGTCGAAACGCACATTATTATATGATTAACAGATCACATAACGCTTGCACTAATCCGTTCGATGTTTGCGATGTACCCGCGCCGCAACGCGCGCGGGTCTTATTACTAGTTTTCATTAAAACCCTCGTCTGGCTACTTGTGATCATATGGAATGGAATGTGAACTCCACATGGAGCCACTTCATCATACGCTGCCAACATAAGAGAATTGACACCTCATACATACTCCAAAGCATACTTCCACTTGCTACAATTTTCATGTAAAAACTCGTACGTGTTGTTCGACAATGTTCATATTACGCCACCGATTAAACTCACCTCTCCACGTATGAACCTCCACCCACCATATATACCCACCACCACCACACCACAATTCACACAACCATCTCCCACAATGGCAAAGCTAATAGTTCTCGCACTCGCTTTCGCCGCCCTTGTAGCCTTTGCTACCGCCCACACAACCATCATCACCACTACCATCGAAGACGAGAACCCGATCTCCGGACAAAGGCAATGTAGCCAACGGATACAGGGACAAAGGCTGAACCAGTGTCGCATGTTCCTCCAGCAGGGTCAGAACATTCCTTACGAACTCGACAACCCTCAGATGGGGCGGCAGCAGCAGCAGCAGCAAATCCTTCAGCAATGTTGTCAAGAGCTCCAAAACATTGACCAGCAGTGCCAATGTGAGGCAGTGAAGCAGGTGTTCCGAGAAGCCCAGCAGCAAGTACAACAGCAACAGGGTCCGCAGTCCGTACCCTTCCTCCATTCGCAGCAGACTCAACGGTTGAAGCAGAAGGCTCAGATCCTCCCTAACGTATGCAACCTTCAATCAAGACGATGCGAAATCGGAACCATCACCACCACCATCACTGAGAGCAATATCGATATCCCATTCCGTGAGAGGCCCTTTGGCACCGGATCACAACAATGCAGAGAATCTGAAATCCAACGACCCGTGAGTCAATGCCAAAGGTATAATATACCGTAGGAAATTCAAAAACAAATCTTAACAACATACGTGCATGGATCAGATATATTTTTGTATATATATACATATAGAAAATGAAAACCTAGTACATATTGTTAACTAACGATATATATTGTTACTAACTAATGATATAATAATAATTACAATGAAAACCTAATCAAATCATGTATTTCCCTATTATGATTTCCAACAGGTATGTAGAGCAGCAAATGCAGTCCCCCATGCCATACATAAGGCGCCCAGGACAGCAGCAGCAGCAGCCAGAACTTCAACAATGCTGCAACGAGCTCCAAAACGTGAACAGGGAGTGTCAATGCGAGGCGGTTCAAGAAGTGGCTAAGAGAGTGATGAGGAAGCCACAGCAGCACCAGCAGCAACGTCGTGGTCAGTTCGGTGGGCAGGAGATAGACATCGCGCGGAGGGTGATTCAGAATCTGCCCAACCAGTGCGACTTGGAAGTCCAGCAATGCAACATCCCCTACTGAAGTGGAGGCTTTTGAATGAGTAATAAAAAGAGACGCATCTCTAGTCGATCTAGGCTTTATGGTTTTGAGATGAAAGCGAGTAGTTTCCTCAATAATAATAATAAATAATGAGCACATGTTACATCTCATTTTGGATGGTTTTCATCTTATCTCATATGTTGAATGACAATATGACATAAATGAGTTTGAAGAACTGAAAAGTGATTTAATGCCCATGAAAATCTGAAAGTTGAAGATTTTAAATATAATGCACAATACCGGTTCAAGTTGCTTAATTTTAAAGAAACTAAAACCGAGTTGAATTTAATGTCAAAATTCTTTGGATAATGAAAGATTTATACAAAAAAAAGTTATAAGTTTGACTGGAACAAGAACGTTTAAAACCAGGAAAGTTGAAAAAATAAGTATTAACCAAACAAAATTATCTAAAAATAGACATTAGCCTTCAAATTGTGTGCTAAGCCGACTTTGCAATTTTCCCTCAAAACCTATTTCTTGCTCAAAACCAGATTCTTCTTCATAAGCAGTTGAAATAATCGTTCTAACTGGTTCCTTGCTCACTAGTCATTAAGAGTGGTTCCTTGTTCATAAGCCAGTTTTTTGCGTACATGTATCATTAAAACCAATTAGCCGTTTAATATGTGTTTTGAGATTTATGTTGGCCTAACAGACGAGTACTGAATTGAATAACAGAAATCAAAGCGCAATTGATTGATGAAATTAAGCAGTGAAACGAAATGGATTAATCTATGCATTTTGATTAATCTTGGTGATCATCAAATGGAACCGAGGACACTTTAAATACATAAAAGCATCCACAAAGCTAAGGGCGGTTCAAAATCCAGACTTCCAAAATCCAAACTACCTTTATCATGCCATATCTTTTCAAACCCCATTTTTCTCACAACAGTAAGAGCAGGCAGGGTGCGGACCAAACATCGCTGCTAGTCCAGCGGGTGGAGCCCTGTGAGTAGTATGAAGAGGGAGTGTGGTAAAATGGTGGGGGCCATGTTTAAGGGTAGTGCTGATACTAAATCGGGTAGTTTATGATAGTGGATAATCTAAGTAACATGGCACAAGGGGATTGACGGGAGCTATGGGAAGTCCGAGCGTCCCTTACATCTAAACCATTCCAAACCATCACCTCATAATCCACCTTGTCACCTAGTTTTCCTTTTATTCAAATTTATATACTATTAATTTGTAACATGTGTATGCATATTTGGTTGTAAATTATGCTTAAATGTTTGTACCTTAATCAAATAGTATGCATCTTTGGTTTTTGTACCTTAATCAAATAGTATGCATCTTTGGTTGTAAATTATGCTTAAATGAATAATTTGTATGCATGTGTATGCATCTTTGGTTGCAAATTATGCTTAAATGTTTGTACCTTAAACAAATAGTATGCATCTTTGGTTGTAAATTATGCTTAAATGTTTGTACCTTAAGCAAATAATTTGTATGCATGTGTATGCATCTTTGGTTGCAAATTATGCTTAAATGTTTGTACCTTAAACAAATAGTATGCATATTTTGTTGTAAATTATGCTTAAATGTTTGTACCTTAATCAAATAGTATGGATCTTTGGTTGTAAATTATGCTTAAATGTTTTTACCCTAGTCAAATAATTTGTATGCATGTTTGGTTGTAAATTGTTTTTAAGTGGTTGTACCTTAATCAAATAATTGTTTCATTACCTTACCAAATTCAATCCGTTTTGTATGCATGTATGGTTGTAAATTGTGCTTTAAGTGGTTGTGCCCTAACCAAATAATGGTTTCATTATCTTACCATGTTCAATCAGTTTGATCCATTCAAATTTGTGTTATTTTATTTGTAAATTATTATTATTTATAACTAGTAGATGTCCCGCCCGCGTTGTGGGGCGATAGCCGAATAATTCTCAACCAATTAAAAAAAACTACTATAATTTTACTAGAGAAAAAACAAAAACGATGATAAGACCGTAATTTTGGGCTCGGGGCAAAACTGTAATTTTTCAGGACTAATGAGCTAGTGTTAGGCAACTCCTTTAAACGAAAAAAAATTAAATCGAGTAAATCAATTAAAACAAAAAACCTTTATAGTTTTGGTAAAAAATCTAAAACGATGGGAAAACGTAATTTTTAACTTAGGGCCAAATCATAATTTTAATTCGGAGATAAATTGTAAACTAAATGGACCAACGGGGGAGTGCCAGGAAGTTGCCGGCACGACTGTAATTTTACACTTGGGGCAAAATTGTAATGTCACCAGGAAAACAAACAAAAACGATGGGGAAAATTTAAAGTTAAGTTGAGGGTAAAATCGTAACTTGGCTGTGAGAAAAAAAAACTAATGGCAAAACTATAAATTTATACGGGGCAAAATCGTAATTTTGAACCGATGGCAAAATTGGAATTTTTAGCCAGGAGCAAAAGCGTAGGTTTATTTTTAAGTGAGGGTAAAAACATAATTTTGAACTGATGGGAAAATTGTATTTTTAAGGATTGGAACGGGGCAAAATCGTAATTTTTTAACCGGGGGTAAAATTGAAATATTTAGCTGGGAGCAAAAGCGTAAATTTATTTTTAAGCGGGGGCGAAAACATAAATTTGAACTGGTTGCAAAATCGTAATTTTAAAGCAGAATAAAATCGTAATTTTGTTGGGCCAATAGGGGAGTGCCAGGCAGCTGCCTGGCACTATTACCCCTGCCGCCCTTTTTGCCCAATTGAAGGGCTCAACTATTCCATGCTGACGTCACAATCTTATGTTTGTAGTAGTTTAAATAATCTAATTAATTTAGCCAAAATTTTATATAAATATAATTTGCAACATATTGATGCAATGGTTGTTGTAATATATGCATTATGGTTTGTATTGTGGTAATGGTATATAATATATATAGATTACGATGAACCTGTCAAACGGGAAAAAATAGACGCGGGTTCATCATAACGCGCGAGTCCTAGATCAACTTAGTGATCTTATTCTATGTTTTACGTTTCGGTTTAATTTCGCATTAACAAGCCCTAACTTTAGTGTCGATGGTCGCTGGCAGTATTGTGGCATTAGTGTTCGCCCCCGCCGCAATGCGGCGGGTGCTTAATACTAGTTCTTTATAATTTGTATGATCTATTCTTAATTTAATAACTTTATGATATTATGTATTTTATATTTTTTTATCTCATTATCTAGTATTTTTATTTGATAATAAATTAATACATACATATATATATATATATACATATATATATATATATATATATATATATATATATAGGATAGGGTTAGATAGAAAACCTTAAAAATTTGAGAAAACCCTAGAAAACCCAACCTCCCGACTTTTTTTTTTTTTGAAAAAAATAACACATGTAATATACATGTTTTTAAGAGTTTTGAGCCAAAAAAATCAAAAAAGCGCCGAGTGTTTTTTTTTTTTTTAAATAAACAAGTTTCAACATTTTTTTGTCTAACACATGTTAGTGAAAAAGTTGCTGAAACTTGTTTATTTTTTTTTTTAAAAACCACTTGGCGTTTTTTTGATTTTTTTGGCTCAAAACTCTTAAAAACATATATATTACATGTGTTATTTTTTTTTTTAAAAATAAAAAGTCGGGAGGTTGGGTTTTCTAGGGTTTTATCAAAATGGAGGGTTTTCTCCCTAGCATTATCCTATATATATATAAGATTAAGTTAAAATGAGAACCAACTCGAGTTGTAAGAACCGCTAGAACTTTTTGATCCGGGACGAGGTGGACCAAATTTTTTTTTCAGAAACGTAGATGCATGTATAAAAACAACATTTGTAAAAAAAATTCAAAAAGAAAATGTCGTGTGTGTAGTTTTGAGCGCCACAAGTTTGTGTTTACGGGACCCGTAAATCTGGCCGGAAAATTTAATCGTTAACCTATATATATATATATATATATATATTTATATAACACCCATTTGTGTCATTCTATCTTTTGAATTTTCTATTTTGACCACAATAGTTTTTTTTTATTTTTGCTTTCTCTGGCTCTCTGCACAACCATGCTTCTCATTTTATTTTAATCGTTAACCAAACAATGTTTGAATCATTTTGTTACTTGTCTTGCATAATAAGTTTACATACTATAATACTAAAATTTAAATAGAATTTAAATAATATAGAAATAATCATGCAACTAATTTAAATAGAATTTAAATAATATAGAAATAATAATGCAACTAATTTATGTAATTCTTTCACGTTTTTAACAAAAGTGTAAATACTTCACGCGTTTCTATTTTATCGGTTACTTATTATGTATATGTCGTATTAAATTAAATTTAGTTTACGATTCGACTTAATATTTTCGGAAGAGTCAAGTTACATATAATAAGTTTTTATGCTTTATTTATGTACGTTTTCTACGTTCTGTCGTAAATTTTGTTTGGAAACAAGTCGGGTCAAATAAATACGTGGATAGTATTAATTCGAGTTACTGTATGTTTCGACACCCCAATGCGCGAAGGATGATATTATTAATTAAAATTAAACTAGATTTACCACCCGCCGCAATGCGACGCGGGCATAAAACCGTGACGAATAACACCAATGTCATAGCACCGCCAGCGACAACCAATACTGAAGTTACGGTGTGTTAATGCGAAGAAATTAGACTGCAACGTAAAACATAGAAAATAATAATTAAGTCGATTTAGGACCCCGCGTATTGTAACGAACCTGACAAACGAGAAAAGATAGACGACGTAAAAATTTTAAATCACACACGCACATTGAGTCGTGTTAACTCGCAAATCTAGTACGAGGCGTAAAACGAAACGTTAAAACATTGAACCACACACACACGTTACGTCGTGTTAAATCACAAAACGTAAAACAAAAAATCTTCAAAATATGAAAAGTGTGGAGTACCAATGTTGAAAGTAAAAAAGTTGTGAAATTAAATTGCAATTGATAAAAACTTCTGAGTTAAAAGTAAATGGTCAAATTGATTTAGATTAAAAGTTTAATATCATTTTTTTTTTTTTGAAAAACTCACAAAGCTTGGAGACAATACTTATATGCCTAAGTATGTTGCTAATTTATAGTAGGGATGGCAATCAAACCCGAACCCGATAGGTAAATCCGAAACCTGACACATTTGGGACGGGTTTGGGGTCGGTTAATTGGGTTTGGGACGGGTTTGGGAATAGTTTTTATTTTTTTCGCGGGTTTGGGATTTAGTGATATACCCGTTTACCCAGACCCAATTACCCGATAAAGTGTACCCGTTTACCCGATTGTATACCCGATATAATTTCTTTTATATTATTAATATGTATATATATGATACATCCATTTTTTACGCATATAGGTATTCTATACCGTATACATTGTAGTTATTTGATATATATTTTTATAATAACAATACAAAATGTAATCGGTTAGTAGTTACCCGATAGGTACCCAATGGGTTTTGAGATGAGTATACCCAATAAGTAATCTTTTTAAATTAACGGGTTTACTCGAAACCCGCGGGTATACCCGATACCTGATGGGTATTTAGCCGCTAGAAACCCGATGGGTTTTGGGACGGGTTTGGGACAAGCTTATCTAATCGGGTTTGGGTTTTAATAACTAGTGTTATACCACCGCTGCGTGTTGCAATGGAAAAATCACGGGTCAGCGACTACTCGTGTCTAGCAGTAAATTTGTTTACGCGATGCAAGACGTGTCTCTGGTGGTCTACAAGAACAATCAAATTGTTGTCAACACAAGACTATGTTCTCATCTTTTCCACTCGACTCATAGGGATCACAATTCATTATCCATATTTAATTAAAAATCATAGTGAAAAAAAGCACTCAAGATGTCAAGTGTGATGTAATTCACAATGAAATACTTCTCCATTCCTGGTTGTCTTTCATTATCCACATTATAATCCATGTACAACAATAAAGACCCGTACCAAAGAAGTAAGAACAATGATATTGAAGGGTGATTCTGGAAAATTGTTGGTGCAGATGTCTGTCGACTTTGTCTTGTATCGAGTCTTGTAATAGTTTAGATTAATCAGGGCACAAAAATCGAGAAACATGTAGGAAAGGTCATTTTGCACGAAATGACAAAGAGCCATTTCGTACGAAATGGACTGTGTCCATTTCGCACGAAATGAACCTTTGGTAATTTCGTATGAAATACCATGTCTATATATACCTGATGTGCCAAGTCATTTGGAACAGTTCCTGATTCCGGTACCGAAGTGCTGCCGACGTATTATCTGATCTGTAACAGTGTTAAATCAATATACAAGACAGTTAAAGAGTGAATCAAGCTGTAATCAAGTCTGTATCATTGAATTCCGCCTTTGATATGGATTAGAACTCTTCTGATAGACTCGTTTAGATCGATTCTCGATCCTACAAGTGGTATCAGAGCTTAGGAGGAAGAGTTCTTACCGAATTCAGCTTGTTTTCATCATATTTCTGATTTCTACTCTTTCTTTTTCAAAATTAACTGTGAAATATTGGTTAAAATGGATTGATTTTCTCACATTATAAGCGAAACTCTGTTTTATCAAAGCCTTGAAAGAATTGGACCTAAAATCGAGCTAAAAACTGATTAATTTGACAAAAATCATGGTCGTTTGAGTGACGTTAGCAACATTCCGCACGAAATAGACCATTTCGTGTGAAACTGTCATCTCATTTCGCACGGAATCAACTTTGTGGAATCCATTTCGCACGGAATCAACCTCTTGATCTTTATTTCGCACGAAATCAACCTTATAGACTCCATTTCGTACGAAATAGTCACGTTTCGTACCAAATTGCATTTCGTTTGAAGACCATTTCGTGTGAAAGATATTTTCATTTCGTGTGAAAGTGTTATTTTGTTTGAAAAACCATTTCATATCAAAGAGTTCATTTCGTTTGAAATCTTATTTCGTGTGAACTTACATTTTGCTTGAACTTTGTGAATTTGTGAAACAGGTTACTAAAATATGGAAGAGGAATTTTACAACGCGTTTGCTACCACTCCAGCTGCTCAAGTTACTGCTGCCGAAACAATTGAAATCGAAAATGAAACGGGAACGTCTCAAAAGCCTCCAAAGCTTATGTACATCGAGGATTTTAAAGGATAGCAAAATCATTTTGAAAACTGGGTGCAAGCCTATAAGTTTGATGCATGGTGCTCATTGGATGTAGATTACGTTAAACCGAAAAATGAACGTGGCATTGAAAAAGCTTTAAGTGACTATTCAGTGGCTGAGAAATTGAAATACACCAGTGAAAAAATGATGATTAGTCTTCTCCAACAATCCATAAAAGAAGATATTTTTGTGTTACTTCAACATGAAGGAACTGCTAGATCAATTTGGTTGATGTTGATTAACAAATTTAAGGGAAGCGCTGATATGATAAAGAAAAAACAAGCTTTACTAAAGAAATCATTTGATATGTTTGTAGCTTTTGAAGGTGAAACAACAAAAATAACTATCGATAGATATTGTCATCTTGTTTTGGAAATGGAAAGATTGGAAATAAAGAAAGACGACGATGAATGGGTTGATAAGCTAGCCGATGCGTTACCACAGAATAAATGGGGAACATATTTGTTGATTTTAAAACATATGAGAAAATCTGAAAGTATGAATTTGGCGAAGTTCATTCAGAAGATTGAAGAACATGAATTGGATATTTAAAAAACTGCTATCATTAATACTCCAAATGCTCAACAAGATGTTAGTCTATACTACAGAGGAAACAAATTTGAGACTACTCCGAGTCTAAAAATCAAGACTTCTTTCAGTGCTGATAGTTCTTCTGGAACAAATAGTAGTACTGTTATTCAGAATGGTGGATATTCGTCATCGTATTCAAGTTTTGATCCGAATTACACAACACCAAGTCCTCAACGACAGAACTCAATAAATCTGCAATGCAATGTTACATTGAATATTCAAAATGGTCAAAATCGTTCTCCAGAAATGGCTAAGCAACACATGGTATCACTTGTTACTATGTTAGAGTCTTATGAAAGTTTAGTTGCTGGAAGAATTGGAAATCCGATGCTCACCAAAGAGGATTATGATCAGATTGATGCAGAGGAACTTGAATTGATGGACATCAAGTGGTGTTTAGCCAATGATGTAAGAAGAGCAGAAAAATTCACACAAATCACCGGAAGAGATGATTTTCGTGATATTGCTACATCTCCGATAGGGTTTGACAAATCAAAGGTTACTTGTTTTCGTTGCAAAGAAAATGGGCATTTAAAACGAGAATGTAAAAAAAAAAAAGAAACTGGAAGACAAGATCCATTTGGAAAGAACAATTATTATCAAAAAATCAATTTTTCATCAGATTGTTCAACAACCATCATCATCCCGTGCTATTGAAGACGGAAAGAAGAAAGCTTTTCTTGTTAATCAAGATGATGAAAAAGTGGCAGAGGGATTTAGCTGGGACAAATACATTCCGGCTGATTCAGGATTAGTTGCTCGGATCCTAGAAGAAGAAGAAGTCAAATCTAATCCAAAAAGAACGAAAATTTTCAGATCATCAGAAAGTGATGAAGATACCGATGATGAGAAAGAATACATTAATAATGCTGGAAAAAGTTTAGACTCATTCAGTTTTAATTTGTTTTTTGCAGATAAAATTGAGATGTTGAAAGAAAAAAGGGTTGCTCGTCTGAAGGAAGAATTAGAAGCAAGAAAGATTGCTGAAGAAATGGCAAAAATGGAAACCGAGAAAGCAGAAGTTGAGGAAAATTCGACAGAAAAGGTTGAAGTTGAAGGGTGGGAAGCAGAAATAGAGTTTGTTGAAGAACCAATGACTGAAAAAGTGATTGAGAAAAGAATCGAAAAACTAGTTGAAGTTGAAAAAATTGTCGAAGTTGAGAAGATTGTTGAAATCACGAAACCTTGTCTAAAATGTTTGGAATCTTGCAAATATTGTAAAGAAAAAGACAAGAAGATTAGTGAACTTGAAGAGTTGAAAGAAAAGTTGTTATTTGATGTGAAATATATAAAAGAATCGTACGATGTGCTAAACATATCAGTTGACAGTCTGAACAAGACAAACTTAGAAGTTGATGCTGCTATGACGATGATGAGTTCAACATTAATGACAAAGCAGAAGGTTATCAATGAGTATATTGAAGATTGTGCTAAGCTGAAGCAGGATTTGGAACTCGAAAAGATTGAAAGTGAAAGAATCAAACGATTATTGTTGAGTTATACAACTTGTGATTATTTGATTGATCGAGTTTATCCTCCTGTTGCAGGTCTTGAAACTTTTCAAGATAAAAAACGGAAGAAATGGATACTGGTAAGAAACAAAGTGTCAAGTATAATAAGTGTCCGCCTCCGATCTATGAAAGTTATTCTCCCAGAAAGCCAAATGAGGAACGATTAAAAAAAGCAGTCAACATAAAGTTAAAGTCTTAAACCATTGATGAGTTACCAGACAACATTTGTGACAACCCGAGATTCCATGGTCTCCCCTCTACACGTCACCTGTATTATAATCTTGTTCTCACAATTCGTTCTACGTTGTGATCAGTACACGATACATGAATGGATAAGGTATTGTTATGAGTTATTCTAATATTGTTAAGCTTCCACTGTGTGACGAAAATCAGAAAAGATTACATCTCTATTATCACAATTAAGTGGGGCCATTGAAAAACATGGAGGGTATTTATGATATTCTTAAAAGATCATACAAAATTCATATCATCTATCATCACATCGTCCAAGGAGGGGGGTCACGTGATCATAGTGGGATTTCTTGAAATATGAACAATATTAATTAATTCCTCAAACATCAGACTTGTGACGGCAGCAAGGTTTTCAACATCATCATCACTTACAATATTGAGGAGAGTGCATGTGAACATTGACTTGGAGGGTTTTATATATCTAGTAACAAAGCATCAAAGCATCACATCATCATAAAGACCCGGTTAGTTGAATTTTATATATATCCACAAACACCGAAATAGTGGTTGGGCCGGGTGAAGCCCACGTGAATAATTGTTTTGTTGTTGGAGGCCGGTTACGGTAGATTATATACACACAAGGAATTATGTGACTTGTTAGCAAACACATATTCAAACCCTACCTATTCCTAGTTGGTGTGCGGCAGGAGACCCCCCCTCCTGTCGTGATCATCATCACCATATTCTCATCAGTCTTCCGGTTAGTGTTTCTTATGATTGTTGTAGTTGGTTGATTGTTTTAATGATTGTGTATCTAGGTGAAATCTATGTGCAATATAACATATACTGTATGATCAAGAACTATGTGCATGAGTAGCATGATTTCGATCAATAGACACATGAATCAGGTATTAGGTTGCGAGTATCTATGTGGTTCGAGTAGCGTAATTGTGATGGACATGATCCGATAAATGATATGTTGACTGATCCGTGTATGATGATCCTGTTATGACGCACATGTTAATGATATTAAATCCTGATTTCTTGTGTGTACTATAGGTATTAAGATTAGTGTGAATAATGGTGGTTCTTTATGATATTTGAATGATGCGAAACAAATTGAGTAATGATTGATCTTGATTAAACATTTACTGTTGATGCAATGATGCTGTATGTGGGGTTATGATTTGGTGTAAACATGTTTATATTGGTCCCTATATGATAATCTCGGTTATGTGTGATAAATTATCTTGTGATTCTGAATGTTGGATGTTAAAAAATGATAATTGTGCATGGATCCATTATAGGGAGTTGTCATGACTAATTGATGTGCACTGGATAGGGATTAAAGGTTCTGTATATATGCCGATGTGCATATGGGGGCTTATGTTAATTATTCTAAATGAAAATTGTTGGTATCGTGTGATAACCTAGATTGGTATGGGTTATTAGAAGAAACTAGTAATATACAAAGTCCATTGGGTACTGTGCAGTGGGCTGCACATGTAGCAGGTTGTAAGTCTTGGGCCGATTAATGGGAATTAGTAACATAAAACTTTAATGGGCTTCACACTTATTTGGATTGGGCCGGTTAGTTCACAAACAAGGGAAACGAGTCTGTTTGGTCGTTGGGCCGCATATGTATAGTGGGCCGTACGTACTAAGTGATTATGTAATGGTACTGGTTTAACTGATATGATTTGTATTGCATGAGTGTATTATAAGAGCAATTACGGTATATTATGTGAACCTGGAATATGTGGATTAACTGTACGCGTACGTGTGGGTTATGTGAAACTGAGATTAATTGTTGTCGGTAATCATGTTAGGACGCCTGTGATCAACTATTAAGCAGTTAACTAAATCTTACCGAGCAAACCAAAGGTGAGTTCACTGCTCTTTTCCAAGCATGCATCCCGGGAAGGGATATCGGGTAACGTTCCAGGGAGGAATGCAGGTTAATGGGATGTTTGTTATTACTCAGTTTCTATTATGTAAGACCCCCTACATCTACCGATTGTTGCCGGTAAGGCAACGAGGTATTTAGTTGATAGCGCTATTAGGATTGGCACCCTCACACCGTGCCGAAAGGACGGGCGTGAACTAATTACCTTGACCACTTGACCAATGCCTAGATAGTGGCATTGGGGTTGGGCATTCACATCGTGTATATATAAGACCCCTTACATCTACTCGAGGTTATTAGTTGAGCTAATTACCTTGACCACTTGACCAATGCCTTGATAGAGGCATTGGGGTTGGGCATTCATATCTTGTAACCAGTTGCGGTAATCGAGTTAATAACAACATCAAATCAAGTCAAAACATCAAATCTGTGAAACGCTTTAATCTGGTAACTGGTATCTAAACACGTTAACAAAACTTTGAACTCACCAGCGTCGTCTGACACACTTGTCTGCATGCTTGCAGGACTATAAGCTTTTATCATTTGGTACTTGCTGTCTAGGAGGCTGGAGTGGTCATGGGTCGAGATACATGGAAATCTCAATACAAGCTTAATGGTTTATGTACACATGGTTTACGAAACACTTAACAGACGAGTTATGCTTCCGCTGTATTCAATAAATGATATGTAACATTTGTAATACTTTACATTATGAATGGAAGTTTTATTTAATTATATTCATGAGTTCAATGTGATTGGTGGCTTGGATCCTGGTATGTCACACGCCTCGCGGGGGTTTTCGCATGTGGTATTTTGGGGGTGTGACAGTTTGGTATCAGAGCCATTGGTTATAGTGAACTTGGTTTTAAAAAAAAATGGGAAAAACGTTTTTGGTAAAACCAGACTATAACCGAACAGTTCTGAAAACGTGAATACGACCATGACACTCAGCTCCAGATTGCAAGGTTTGTCCCTCGTACACTCATTGTACTACATAACTAGTGAACACTTACATATGATATCGCATGTGATTGCACGTTTAGCACAACAGTACGAATTCCTGTATTACATGCCTGTGTTATGTGCCTGATAGGGTGGTATTTCCCTAAACCTTCGTGACTTACGTTTCGTGATGCTCTTTGGTTGCTACTCGAGTTTGAGGAACCATTCGACATGAGTTAAGAGGAGCTGAGATGAGCATGCAAATCACAATATTATTGTGGGTGCACACATAATAATAATGTGGGGTGCATGCGAGTCCCAGTGAGCCTTAACAAGTGGAAAAGGGGTTCCGTTCCGTTATTTGATCGATGTGAAACATAACACACCTATAGGGGTCATAGCAGTGATTGTCCCCTACTCGAACGTGAATTTTTTTTCAAGATTCTCTGAAAACCTTTCGAATCTCGATGCTATTGAGTAATAACTGAACACCCATCTGAACGCCTAGCGAACTGTGTAGAATGTTAGGTGCTGGTACGAACATCCACGAGTTGGATGTTGCAACGACAATGATTGGTCTATATCTTTTCCACCTTTCTTCATTTGCTGGAAGTTGACATATTGACGCCTTAGATCCCGAAGTGCGATCACTTCTGCAACACTCTCGTAACATATCGTGTATCACTCAAGCAACTTGCAACATCGATGGATAGGAGGATGAGCGTAGTACTTTACCGACCTCAGTATTTGGATGACCCTGATTACCAGCAACGAACATCAACGATTTGACTCCAATTGAATTCTTAACCCCAGCCAGCGACTCATGGGAGTCAACTTTTACGAATTAATCGAGACATAAACGGTGACAATTGACCATAGGGTGGAATATGAAACTGCCAACACTATGTATAGCGCCTGAGGACGTGACACGAAAAGTGTCAGGATGAGCTCAATAGGTGAAGAATTATAGGGCTTCGTTTCAAGCAACAACATTAGAGGTGACGGTCGCGACAACATCAAGGTATTCGTGGTCATAGCATACAGCATGGAAATGAATGTGACATTAACAAGGATTGACTAAGAAAACGACAGCAGTACTGGCAATCCTTGTAACGAAAACAGCAACATTGGAGATGATGATCATGGAAGGGCATTTAGAATTGGCGTGGGTGACGTCAGGACTTAACGATATGGTAGCTAGTATGAGTAGCAACTCACTTCGTCTCTGTTCTATATAACCCTGATGCTTCCTGAAACCCAACCTGTTGTGAAATCGGCTAATGGCAAGACAATGGAAACCTTATATGATCGTTGGGATGCAAACTCGACCTTGAAGGACAAGTGTGCGACATCGACCTTTCTTCCGGTGTTCTTGATAGATGTACTCTGTAAGGAGAAGATTCTACTTACCCCTCCCCTTAGTGGAGAATTGTTATCTGCCCTAACGCATCGGAGTGGCGCAACGGTTAGCATCGTGTCAGCAATGAAGGCCCAAAAGTGTCTACGGAGGGATTACCCTACTACGTTAACAACCGTTACTGGCATAAAGCTAAGGAAAAGAGGATCGAGGATCCACCAATCGTTCGAGATTTCTCTCGGCGTACTACCCAAGTAACTTTCAGGTTTACTTTCATGACTGTTAGGTAGAATCTCAGTTTGACCTCACGCCAGAGGCAGCCCTGATTACTCATACTCTCCACCGTTTTGCATCAGAAGGGTCGCCAGAACTGTCAAATCAACTACCGGAACTGTTGGACAGGAGTTTTGTTGGATCTAGTTCTTCGCGTTGGGGAGCCCAAGTTATATTCGTGAAGATAAGCCTTTTCGTATGTGTACTGATTTTCAAGAACTCAATAAGGCGGCAGTTGAGAACCGTTTGCCACGACCATATATTGACAACCTGACGACTAGTTGCGGGGGTCAAGCTTCCATACGAGGATTGAATAACAAACGAGCTATTGTCAGAAGGTAGTCTAATGGGAGAATGTGCCTGTAACGGCATACCAAGCGCAGTGCGGCCATTTCGACGTTGTATTCCAAGACCCTCAAGCTAATCATCACACCAGCAGTTGTATGGAATACATGTATCGACCATGCTTATTGACTACACGTTGAATCATTCCAGGAGAAAGGAACATCATGGGCAGCTTTGTATCTTATTTGAGAGCTCCTGAAGGAGGAGCCACACCGCGCGAAGTCTTGATAAATGTGACTTCTGGATGCGAGGGATACCTTTCGGTCATATAATCAACGAAGTGGGAATACACGTGGATCTTGCTAGGATCCATTTTGTTAGAGACTGACCGACACCAAAGATCGCGGAGCTTAAATCTCTTTAGCACAGCAGGGTGCTGTGTTCGTGGAAGATAAACAGGGGGACGTCTTTTCAGCTTTCGAATCTTAACTCAGCAATACACTTGGCATCGTCTTTATCCGAAAGTACTGATGATTTAGTAGTATACCATGATGGTCCGAATCTGAGTCCCAGTTACTCACCGACGCAACACGAGAGAGTGATGACTCACGTGATGGAGTTACAAAGAGAATCTGCAAGACACACAACTGGCGGTGAAAACCGTGGCCTTGGGATTTTGGATGGAGGCATCACTTGGACGGTACCAGATGCATTGTTTAGACCAATCACAAGGGCCTCCCGTGTACCCAGGTTTCAAAGAGCTAAACATATGATGACATCGCTTGATGGAACCTTTGGTTAACTTTGACTGTGAAACCTGGACGTGTGCGAGCCTCGCAGCACACCATCGACTCGTACTTATCTGATCAGACTCGCTCCATTCAAACCGGAGAATTGAAGGAAGAGAAGTTTCAAGTTGAACCCATGCGGGGCAAGGAGAAGCAACCTTTGGCAGGTCGGACGATATGCGCTACCTCATGGAACGAATGTGGATCTTGTTATACGGCAACTGTAAGGAACTCATGTCGAGCAAAGCACACCGACCTCGATATTCTAGTCGTCTGGGTTTTGATGAGAGCTATTAGTATCTATAAATCTTACACTGGTGATCGGGCATGAGGGCCCACCTAGCTATGTCTGCGAATGATGTTTGACTTGAGGGAAAGTCAAGGGGATGAATCAGCAACTAGAAACACACATATGGAAATGAGAACAGACTGCCATGGATTCTACAACTCGAAACGGAACCATTATCACCTGGGTGATCGTTGATTGTCTCACGTTACCAGCACACTTCTTACAACCAAGGAAGCTGACGAGTCTTCACAGCTGTGAATGTTCCTCTAAGAGAGGCGGCTTTTAGGCACAAGGTGCCAACTCCTGTTACCTTCGATTTTGATCTATATCTGATTTATGACAGGCAATACACAACACCATTGGCTCACATCTAGATATGAGTATTGCTTATCACCGGAGGATAAACGGCTAGAGTAAACGAACCCTCCTGACACACGAAGACATGCTGTGAGCATGTGCATGATTGACTCTAGTAAAATTGGAAGGACATCTAACTTTGGTTGAGTTCTACTGCAGCAGTTACCATGCGGGTATCCAGGCAACTTCGTTTGAGACATTGTTTGGACGACAATGCTAACCTCCTTGTTAGACTGAGATGAGTGATAACCAGATCACGGGTCAAGAACTCGTACTCGAAATTCTTGAGAAGATTGTTTACATCGGAAATAGTGTGGCGACAACGTGTGATCGCCAGGAAACCTGGTAAACCTAAGAAACGCTGGGAGTTCGCTGCAGGCGAACGCGTCATGTTGGAAGTCTCAACCTGGGAGGGTGCGGTACGCTTTGGGAAGCGTGGCAAGCTTGATTTGCGCTATGCTGGGCCATTCAAAATTCTGGAACGAATCGGTAAAGTGGCCTACAAACTCGAATTACCTGCCAAATTGGGTAACGTTCATGATATCTTCCTCGTTTCACAATTAAAGAAGTGTTGTCCGATGAAACACTTGTGATACCCTTGCTAGCGCCTAAGATTAACGACCAGTTGCAGTTGTCGAGGAATCTATCAAAACATGGACCAGAAATCAAAGTTCGTTAATATAGTTGAATTCCAATCGTGAGAGTTTGTTGGAACTCAAGACATGGATCGGAGTTCGCGTGGGAACGCGATGATCAGAAGGAGCTCTAGTATCCTCAGTTGTGTAAATGGTTGAATCAACCTCCGATATCATTGGCGAATTTCGGGACGAAATTTCTTTCAAGTTGGGGATGATGTGACACCTGAGGAAAATCCACAGTCATCTTGACCATCTTGATCCAGCGTTATCTTGATTCATCACTCCATTTACCACTCCACTCCTTTGTGATGGTTTATCAAATTTCGGGACGAAATTTCTTTCAAGTTGGGGATGATGTGACAACCCGAGATTCCAAGGTCTCCCCTCTACACGTCACCTGTATTATAATCTTGTTCTCACAATTCGTTCTACGTTTTGATCAGTACACGATACATGAATGGATAAGGTATTGTTATGAGTTGTTCTAATATTGTTAAGCTTCCACTGTGCGACGAAAATCAGAAAAGATTACATCTCTATTATCACAATTAAGTGGGGCCATTGAAAAACATGGAGGGTATTTATGATATTCTTAAAAGATCATACAAAATTCATATCATCTATCATCACATCGTCCAAGGAGGGGGGTCACGTGATCATAGTGGGATTTCTTGAAATATGAACAATATTAATTAATTCCTCAAACATCAGACTTGTGACGGCAGCAAGGTTTTCAACATCATCATCACTTACAATATTGAGGAGAGTGCATGTGAACATTGACTTGGAGGGTTTTATATATCTAGTAACAAAGCATCAAAGCATCACATCATCATAAAGACCCGGTTAGTTGAATTTTATATATATCCACAAACTCCGAAATAGTGGTTGGGCCGGGTTAAGCCCACGTGAATAATTGTTTTGTTGTTGGAGGCCGGTTACGGTAGATTATATACACACAAGGAATTACGTGACTTGTTAGCAAACACATATTCAAACCCTACCTATTCCTAGTTGGTGTGCGGCAGGAGACCCCCCCTCCTGTCGTGATCATCATCACCATATTCTCATCAGTCTTCCGGTTAGTGTTTCTTATGATTGTTGTAGTTGGTTGATTGTTTTAATGATTGTGTTTCTAGGTGAAATCTACGTGCAATATAACATATACTGTATGATCAAGAACTATGTGCATGAGTAGCATGATTTCGATCAATAGACACATGAATCAGGTATTAGGTTGCGAGTATCTATGTGGTTCGAGTAGCGTAATTGTGATGGACATGATCCGATAAATGATATATTGACTGATCCGTGTATGATGATCCTGTTATGACGCACATGTTAATGATATTAAATCCTGATTTCTTGTGTGTACTATAGGTATTAAGATTAGTGTGAATAATGGTGGTTCTTTATGATATTTGAATGATGCGAAACAAATTGAGTAATGATTGATCTTGATTAAACATTTACTGTTGATGCAATGATGCTGTATGTGGGGTTATGATTTGGTGTAAACATGTTTATATTGGTCCCTATATGATAATCTCGGTTATGTGTGATAAATTATCTTGTGATTCTGAATGTTGGATGTTAACAAATGATAATTGTGCATGGATCCATTATAGGGAGTTGTCATGACTAATTGATGTGCACTGGATAGGGATTAAAGGTTCTGTATATATGCCGATGTGCATATGGGGGCTTATGTTAATTATTCTAAATGAAAATTGTTGGTATCGTGTGATAACCTAGATTGGTATGGGTTATTAGAAGAAACTAGTAATATACAAAGTCCATTGGGTACTGTGCAGTGGGCTGCACATGTAGCAGGTTGTAAGTCTTGGGCCGATTAATGGGAATTAGTAACATAAAACTTTAATGGGCTTCACACTTATTTGGATTGGGCCGGTTAGTTCACAAACAAGGGAAACGAGTCTGTTTGGTCGTTGGGCCGCATATGTATAGTGGGCCGTACGTACTAAGTGATTATGTAATGGTACTGGTTTAACTGATATGATTTGTATTGCATGAGTGTATTATACGAGTAATTACGGTATATTATGTGAACCTGGAATATGTGGATTAACTGTACGCGTACATGTGGGTTATGTGCAACTGAGATTAATTGTTGTCGGTAATCATGTTAGGACGCCTGTGATCAACTATTAAGCAGTTAACTAAATCTTACCGAGCAAACCAAAGGTGAGTTCACTGCTCTTTTCTAAGCATGCATCCCGGGAAGGGATATCGGGTAACGTTCCAGGGAGGAATGCAGGTTAATGGGATGTTTGTTATTACTCAGTTTCTATTATGTAAGACCCCCTAAATCTACCGATTGTTGCCGGTAAGGCAACGAGGTATTTAGTTGATAGCGCTATTAGGATTGGCACCCTCACACCGTGCCGAAAGGACGAGCGTGAACTAATTACCTTGACCACTTGACCAATGCCTAGATAGAGGCATTGGGGTTGGGCATTCACATCGTGTATATATAAGACCCCTTACATCTACTCGAGGTTATTAGTTGAGCTAATTACCTTGACCACTTGACCAATGCCTTGATAGAGGCATTGGGGTTGGGCATTCATATCTTGTAGCCAGTTGCGGTAATCGAGTTAATAACAACATCAAATCAAGTCAAAACATCGAATCTGTGAAACGCTTTAATCTGGTAACTGGTATCTAAACACGTTAACAAAACTTTGAACTCACCAGCGTCGTCTGACACACTTGTCTGCATGCTTGCAGGACTATAAGCTTTTATCATTTGGAACTTGCTGTCTAGGAGGCTGGAGTGGTCATGGGTCGAGATACATGGAAATCTCAATACAAGCTTAATGGTTTATGTACACATGGTTTACGAAACACTTAACAGACGAGTTATGCTTCCGTTGTATTCAATAAATGATATGTAACATTTGTAATACTTTACATTATGAATGGAAGTTTTATTTAATTATATTCATGAGTTCAATGTGATTGGTGGCTTGGATCCTGGTATGTCACACGCCTCGCGGGGGTTTTCGCATGTGGTATTTTGGGGGTGTGACAACATTGATGTCACATTCACAGCGTCTGACACTGATCATGAGTCTGAATTATTAAAGAAAGTGGTCGATCAGGTGTTGGATATGGATGAAGAGTCAAAGTTGGAGTCTAAATCTGAAAGTTGGAGTTCATAAGACAAGAGTCCAAGTTCACCAGTCAAACGGGTCTACAATAAAGAATTTCTGATGACGAAAAATAATTTGAATGACGAACCAATCAAAGTGGCATATACTTTGAATGATTCTGACAAATTATTTTCTGATGAAGAATTTCCAATAAGAAGTGTCAAATCTGAAATGATTAACAAGGTTTTCAAATTAACAGAAATTAATATTTCTGAAATAAAAGATGTAAATCTTACTGATAAACCTAAAAAATACACTTCAAGAGTTCAACAGAGATTGAACAAGAAAAAAGGTTACAATTCTGGTTCAGGTTATCGAAAGAAACCAAACCATAACGGTAATTTAAAAAAACAGGGATTAGGTTTCATTCCTCCGGAAAATCATAAAAATGAAAAAACTTATAAACAAAAAATTAAATTTGTTTTAGGTACAAGTTCAGTAGAAGAAGAGAAGAAACCATTCTGGAGACAGACAAACAAAGAGTTTCTTGTTGAAAGAAAAAAGAATATGGTGAATGAATCTGAGAAAAGAGTTAATAGAAGAACCTGTTTCAAATGCCAAGAAGTTGGACACATTGCTTGGAATTGTTCCAAGTTCACTTATACAAAACAGGGAGTTTCTTCTAACTCAAATATGAAAAAGAAATGTGTTGATAAAACAGAACAACCAGTTGAAAAGTTTAAAGAGTTCAAAGATTCGACTTTCGAAATTGGTGAAAGTTCGAAACATTTTTACAAAAGAAAAGTCGATTTGAACAAACAAAAATGGGTTGTTAAAAGTTCAGAGAGTAGTTCTGACAATGAATCTGACTCGTCAAAGTCAGAGGAGTCAATTGTTGTGAAAAGTGAGAAGAATTCCGTTCCAGAAATGAACGATGAAAACTTTCCGCCATTGTCA
The DNA here is from genome assembly GCA_030545235.1 of Helianthus tuberosus. Lineage (NCBI taxonomy): Eukaryota > Viridiplantae > Streptophyta > Magnoliopsida > Asterales > Asteraceae > Helianthus > Helianthus tuberosus. The sequence goes on along the minus strand of CM060411.1, from coordinate 43,567,902 downwards.
AAAGAAAACTTGAAGTTGAAAGTTGGTAAGGTTGAAATTTCAGATCAATTCTTCTCTGGTAAAGAAGAATTTAATACTGAAAAAGCTTTTAATGGAAAAGCAAAACATATCTTTGGGAAGATGGTTGACGGGAAGGTAAAGGGTGTAAAAGATTTTTACAAATAAAAAAGATGGTGGGATAGAGATGAATCAAAATCTGTTAGGTCCCGGTTTGATCCGTTTCGATTGCGAACCAACTCGTACGACGTGCGGAATCCGTGCACGAGCAAGACCGAAACACACGAACGTAAAATAATCTATGATTCTATTGAATATTCGACAAGAACAAGCACCACGAATCACCTTTACAACTTTCTCTCTCTAGTTTCTCTCTCTAACCTTCAAAGCTCCAAAGTTGCAAAATGGCAAAAAGTTCTAAATGAGAACACTAAGTTCTCTATTTATTGGCCAAGGGACATAATGAGATATCTCATTATTTACACAAATGCCACCTTGCCTTTTACTAAAATATAACACTATAAGCACAAAACTTAATCTATTTCTGCTACCGTCTTGAGATGACGGAGGCGATAGACATACTGCACTAACAGACTCCCCCTTGGATATTGCCGCAGTCAATCTCAATCATTGAGTCAAACTCGTAGCTTCTGGTCTTTCTCTCTCTCTGAGTCTTTTTTAAGGTTTTACAACTTTAAAAACCTAGACTCCCTCTTGCTCGAACAGAATCCCGTTGGATCTGTATTCAGCTTCAGCTCCCCCTTTTGGTAAACTCTTCAGGCTCCCCCTTTCGTCAAGCTTCCGTGCTTTGGGATCGACACCTGGCTTTCCGGTTACAAGCTCTTCTGGGAAAAAAAATCCTGGCTCCTATGCACGCTTCCCTTTGCGTTGAGCTCATTTTCAGACTCCCCCTTAGACTCGGCTATTGGGATCGTAGTCTGGAATCTGCAATCCTCAAACATTTATAAGTAAAGCATTTTACAGAGAAAAACATTTTCAGTTGTCCAGGTATCGTAACCTGGCTCCATCAAACTTTCTAAATCAAGATCCTGGGACTAAGATATAATAATATGAAATAAATCCAGGATTACTTGATACTCTCCCCCTATCAATAATCTTCAAAGATTTGGCAGTTTCAACGAACCGGATCGGAAACTAGCTCTTTTTTACAGATTTTTACAGTAAAAGCATCCAAATCCCTCACAGTTCATCTTCCAAGTCCAACTTAATGACCTTGGAGATATCACAAACTGTTTTTGATTTTTGATTTTAAACTTCAAGTTTCAAATTAATGAACTTGTTTTATTTTCAGAAACACAATTAGCATACTCAGATTTTGAAACTCAGCTTCCCAGACATCGGTTGTCGAAAATAAAGCAGAATCAAAAATCTTTTTGTATTTTCTGAAAACATAAAGCAGTAAAGAAATATTTACAAACATATTTACAGACAATATTTTTGTTTGGGTTTGTGTCAGAGGATCATATCAGTTTTTGACAAATCACAAGTACCGTTGAGCTTAGTTGCACATTAAAAATTAAACAATTCACTTAGATTGTCGATATATTGATCCACTTAAATTTTCATACAAATTTCAACTGATTCAGGATACGAATTAGATGTATTAAGAACTTAAACTTATTCATGTGTCCCACTTCTTGAATATACTCTCGTATCCAGAATCCCAATAATCAGTCTTACAGGTGAGTATACTACAATGATATCTGTACATAAATTAGGTATGCGAGGGCCGAGGGATCTCAGGTCGATACTTCCGTATACGCAGAGAGATATCAGCTTCGACTTTTCGGAATGTCCCCTTTAGAGGATCTTTTAGCTACAACAGCAGCGACTATCAATTTTATTGTTTCATCGGCATGCTGAGGGTTTATACTATGTTTCAAGCATTTGCAGAAAGTATTATCCAAGGACTAGGTCAGAACTACCGTTCAGCAGAAGTCCCGGAATAATACCCCAGACATCATTGAGTATAAAGACCTAGTATATCAGATTATGAGACCTTTCAAACAAGATTTCAGGGGTTACCTATATATCCAAGTAGTGTTCCCCACAAAATAAGCAAGTTTGAATTTAGGTTTATATCCCGAAAAAGTTTACTAAATGTATAAAAATCTACCGACACATCCACAGTGAGATCGTTTAACACATTTAAACTTTCCAATTCTTTAGCGTACTGTAACTGTCTACTGATGTACTATCATTTCCTCTTTTTACGTAAAAACTCAATTTTTTAAATTTTATCATGTTTTTGGCTTTTTCAAATTTTCTAATGTTTTTGGATTTTCTGAAAATTTCTTACTCCCCCTAAAATTCAAAACCATTCTAAAGAAAATTTGACAACCAATACTGATAGCTTTGTCTCGCCATCCATTTTCTGCTTTTCATGCACTGATTTACAGAAAATAATGTACCCCCATGATTTACAACCCATTGATTTTCGACAGTTTGAAAACCGTTTTTCAATCTTGTGAAAGTAATCATGTTTGTTCAGCCGTGAGGGTTTCGGCGTATTCAATCAACATATTTTTGTATTTTTGAATATTTTTGACAAAACAAAAACATATTTTTGGTTTTTCAAAATTTTTCAATTTTTAGGGTTTTTGAAATATTGTTTATTTATTTACAGAAAACAAACAAACTCCCTGTTCAACTAAACCAGGGTTCAGCAGCCTTCTCCTCCTGTGCTAGGCTGCTCATCAATTCTCCTCCTTGACAATCAAACTTCATGAGCACCTGCACATTCTCAAAAACTCAATTACTTGAACAATTTAGCCCAGGTCTGTTGGACCTTAGGCATTTCAACACAATAAGTTTCATTCAATGATGGAAAGTCATTGTCATTTTTCACAAAAACTTTTTCATCTTTGTCTTCGACTCTTTCAACATTTACAGAAGTCACTTGTTTCTTAACCACCCAGTTCTGTCCTTTTGAAGCACTTCTCTTGTAAAATCGTGACTCATTTTGATTATTTTGACTTTGAACAACAACTTTTGGTTTCCAAAATTGGTTTGGTTTTGTCATATCACCCGATGTTTACCAACTTTGTGTTGTTCTGAATCTGGGTGTGTGACAATTCTGAGTTTGTTTTGAATCAGACCTAGTCTGTTTTGGTTTCCAAGTTTGATTCGAAGCAAACTTGTTTGTGTTGTACCTCCAAGTTTGTTTTGAATTAAATCTGGTTAACCTTTGTTTCACATCCTTTTGTTTCTCAACATTTTCAGGCTTCTTTTTGTCAACATCCACAGGTTTCAGATTTGGACACTTTCGTGCAAGATGTCCAATTTGATCACACTTAAAACATGTTCTTTTTGAAACAACTTTAACCTGTGGTTGTTGCCTTTTCTTTTGAGCACAAAACTCTTCATTAGACTGTTGTCTAAATTTGAGTTTTTCTTCTTCTTCAAAACTTTTTCCTTGAACAAAACTCATATTTGCCTGAGAATTTGGCACTTCATTTTTCTTCCAATTTTGTTTCTTTTTATAACCCAACCCAGCCTTCATGTTTTTCTTCTTGAAACCAGGTTTATTATAAAAAGTTTTGTGACTTTTACCAACAAACTTTGAAATTTTCGACTTCTCAATCTCAACCATTTTGAAAACTTTATCGACCTTTTCTGAAATCACATTCTGAATCGGAAATACAACATCTAAGAATAGTTTGTCCGATCCAATCATGGTATAGACCAATCCCTTTGAATCATCATCCAAAATTTTCTCGGATTTTGTGTTTTTCAGATAACCATCATGAAAATTTCCTTCATCTTCCTCCTGTGATTCAGACTTACCTTTTGCAGACTCATCTTTCAAAACGCTTTCAACAACCTTACTTACCACCTCGGAATCATTAGCATCATCAGATTTGGAGTAAGTCACATCGATACTTTCAGGTAACTGGTCAGCTATGTTCAAACCCTTTGCCACCTTTTCCTCATCATAAAAAGTATAATTGTTTCTCAATGGTGGTGGTACCTGATGAAATTCTGAACCAATACCCTTTTTGCAATTTTCAGTATCTTTATCATCTGGTGTGATGTTGAAAATGCGTTCGAGAATGTACGAAGAGTTATGATAACTTTGAAGTTTTGTAACAACCTTTTCTTTTTCAGCCAAGACTTGTTTAAGATTAGCAATTTCATCAACACATTTGTTTAATTCAATTTGCTTTTCTTTAAACTTTCTTTCATACATTTCTTTAGTGACTAAAGTTTCTGACAATCTTTGATCAAAACTTTTGACTTGGCTCTTCAAAGTATCATAAGCTTCTTGTACTCTCTGACTAGACCACTTTAAAGAATCATACTGTTTTTGTAAATCTTGAAATTTAGATTCTTTTTCAACACAATCGACACATTTTGCTGAACACAGTTGTCTATAAACATCATTATCCTTTTCAAGACCTTGACATTTCTGTGTTAGCTTTTCGACTTTTAATTTCAAAATTTCTTCTTTTTCAATCATATCTTTACATTTTGTTGTGAAACCATTTTCAAGTTTAACTATGTCATTGTCTTTTGTTTTTATAATGTCATCTTTTTCAGTACAGGCTTTGCACATTTCTATGCAATTCCTGCACTTGTTTTCTTTTTCATCAACCAATTCAACATTCGATAGATCAGAAGATTTTCTAACCTCAGTCTCATTCAGCACTGGTTCTTCTGACTTAACTTTCTGATCTTCCTCTTTGTTTTCTTCTTCTTCTTGTTTCTGTTCTTCTTCAATCTTCTGCTCTTCTTCAGCAGCAAGCTTTGTAGTAATCTTTACTTCTTCAACTAGCTTTTTCAACTCTTCTTCTTTTCTCTTCTTCATTTCCACTACCTTTGGTAGACTTGCTTCAAAAACTTCTTTTATCTTGTTCATTAAATCCGGCCAGTAACTTTTATCAGAAAGCCTTCTTGTGTTGAAAGTGCCCTCTCTTGGAAACAAATTTGTTACTGCCACAAAATCCACTTTTGAAGGGTCAACCACTGGATTACCCTGTGGATCCATATAACATTCCAGTTCATCATTCCATCTTTCTGCTCTCTTAGCTTCTTTGAATGGTTCAGTTAACTTTCCAATCTCCCATCTCGCACTGTCTCTTCTCCACCATCTATCATGAGCACTTTCTTCTGACATTTTAAATCTTCTTCTTGATATTCGCCCCTTGTAAATTTTTAATCACCTGAATTACCTGAATCACGCAAACAACAATGATTAGTTCTAAAAATTATCAAACAACTTGAATCAGACGGGTATCCGATCAAGTGAGTCAACACAAGTCAACAGTGAAGATAATCTCGTGACAACGTTGTCCGTTTGGATGGATCAATAGTCAATCGGATGATCTTGGCACAATCGGATGAGATCAACCCACTCTGATGGGTGTCTTCGAACGGATGGAGATCCGGATGGTGATTCGTCCGGATGGAGATCCGGATGGATGAGTTATCCGCACGAGTAGTGATCCGCACGGGTGGAGATCCGTGTGACTAAGATGATGCGTACGGGTGGGGATCCGTGCGTATGAAGGTGATGCGTACGGGTGGGGATCCGTGCGTATGAAGGTGATGCGTACGGATTTCTTGTTGACCTTTTGACCACAATTAATAAACTCACTTGCAAGTTGTAACCTGACAATAACACTTCAATCACGTGAAAGCCATTATATCACATGCATATCTCAATTAAAATAATGATATATCATGTGCAAACTGACATACACACTAAACAATGATCAACACTATTAATTCTTCACATGCATTCTGTCATCATATATGAATCTCGTGAAAACTGATATATTCAATTAAAGCTTGCCGACTAGATCAACGAGTGCAATTAATGAATCACGTGGTTTGATTATTAAACGAATTAACACTAGATGACACCTGTACCTAGTTTCACATGCCCACCGATTGCATATATGATTTACATGAAATTCTGATAATGTTGACTGTTAAAGGCTGATAATGTTGACTAAATGTGGGTCGGTCGAATGAGGTGCAATGACACGTATTGAAAATGTTATCCGTGCGGACACGTTATCCGCCCGGATGGTCAAATAATAGTCAACACGGATTGTTATCCGTGCGGATGGGAGTCCGGGGTGATGTTATCCGCACGGGTGGTGATACGCACGGGTGGGAATCTGGAAGATGTTATCCGCACGGGTGGTGATGTTATCCGCGCGTACAAGTTGTCCGTGCGTATGGCAAGTCAACAAGTCAACACGAATTAATGAAATGTTATCCGTGCGGGTGAAAATGATGAAGCTTATCCGTGCGAGAAACTTATCCTGATGGGTGACACACGTCCTGAATTAAGACAATTCTCATCAATGGCCGACAACAATTAATCAAGTTTTAATTCTATAGGACCTCAATTGATACCAACTGTTATGAATCACGTGACCACATGCTCACCGAATGAATTAATCACTTACTTGGATACACGTGACTTTCTGATGTAGTTTATAATGACAACAAACAATAGCAATCACATGCACACCGAAAGCAATTAATGACTCACATGTATCATTGATAATGTTGACTGACAAACCTGAAAATATTGACTAAAGTGACAAGTTCGGGTGATGTTGAGACACGTATTGTTATCCGTGCGTGTGGCAGGGTCAACAAAAAGTCAATACGTATTATGTCATCCGTGCGTGCGACTTATGCGTACGGATAGGTCAACAATCAGTCAACGCGTATGGTCATCCGCACGGATTGCCATCCGCGCGGAGAACAACAATCGTAACAGCAGCAACTTTTATCATTTTCGCACCACAAAAATCTCGATTTCTCCTAAATGGCTTTGAATTTCGAACTGAAAATTTGTATGATTGTAGATCAGGTACGTTCGCTTATCATATCCAAAATTCAGCAATTTTCGACCGTAAAAACCTGTTCAAATTGACAAAAATCAGATAAGAACGTGAAGAACAAGAAAAATATGAAAAATTTGACAAATCTGGATGATTTAGGCTCTGAATCTGATCAAATCTTGAACGAAATCGTGCATTTGAACCTCGCAACCGAGCTCCTGCTCTGATACCACTTGTTAGGTCCCGGTTTGATCCGTTTCGATTGCGAACCGACTCGTACGACGTGCGGAATCCATGCACGAGCAAGACCGAAACACACGAACGTAAAATAATCTATGATTCTATTGAATATTCGACAAGAACAAGCACCACGAATCACCTTTACAACTTTCTCTCTCTAGTTTCTCTCTCTAACCTTCAAAGCTCCAAAGTTGCAAAATGGCAAAAAGTTCTAAATGAGAACACTAAGTTCTCTATTTATTGGCCAATGGACATAATGAGATATCTCATTATTTACACAAATGCCACCTTGCCTTTTACTAAAATATAACACTATAAGCACAAAACTTAATCTATTTCTGCTACCGTCTTGAGATGACGGAGGCAATAGACATACTGCACTAACAAAATCACCCAAGACTGGTCAGGCTTGGGTGACAACATTCTCTACTTAAAAATTCTGACTTGCTGGAGTTCCCAAGTTGGTAATCGTGGAGCATGAATCGGCATCTTTCTTACAAGTGGAAATTTTTTTGTGAAAAATCTTCAAGTGTTAAATTTGACAAGTGGTTGAAAGAACAATGTGATGAAACTCCAACAAAACTAATTTTCTGAAAAAACCAGTTTGATTAAAACAAACTTAAGTGTTTTGAAATCTTAATGGGAAAATAGTTTGTTGTCAGGGGGAGTTCTGATTATTTATGTCAAGAGGATGGCGTTCTGAAGCAATTCACATCAGTTTGTCACTTTACTTTGTATAGTTTATTGATGTTTCTTTCAAATTTTTCCGTAAAATCGAAAATTGAAACATATTTTAAATTTTAGGGGGAGTAGAAAAATTTAGAAATTTTTGAAAATTTGAAAAATAAAAAAACATGATAAAATCTAAAAGGCCAAAAACATTGAAAAATCAAAAATGAGTTTTGTTGTGAAAAAGAGGAAATGATAGTACATCAGTAGACAAACACAATACGCTAAAGAATTGGAAAGTTAAAATGTAATAAACGGTCTCACTGATGATATGCCAGTAGGTTTTCGCACGCTTAGTAGTTTGTTTTCGAGATATAAACCTAAATATCATTGCTTACTTATTTCGTGGGGAACATCTCTCGGATATATGGGTAACCCCTGAAATCTTGTTTGAAAGACCCCTCTTTCTGAGATACTAGGTCTTTATGCTTAGTGATATCTGGGGTATTATCTCGGGACTTCTGATTTTGCGGAAGCAATGGCCTAGTGTAACACCTGTGCCTTCACGGCCATCAAACAAATACCGAACCAATGAAATATTGTATTTCATACTTGGGATTTGTATAAATATGTGTATCATTTGCACATATCAATTCTTGTTCGATTCCAAACTCTAAATCGCTTTCTGGAAGGTTATACGCGCACCGATGCGTAAATATAACCAGATTAATGCAACGAACACTCCGGAATAGTGAAATAGGCTTAACATACCTTAAAATAACCTTTACATAACTTAAAAATAAGTTTCGAAGGCTTTGGTATGGCAAAAACAAGCTAATTCGCTTACAGGGACTAAACTTGACAAACGGCGAAAGTATGCCAATTTGAACTGTAACAGACATTCCGGAACATGACCATAAGTTAAACATACCATAAATATCCTTTACATAGCTTAGAAATAGGCTTTGAGGGGTTTGGTGTGCTAAAATAAACTTTTGGGTCATTCAGGGACTAAAAGCGTCAAAAAGTGCACAAGTTTGCATTTTTGCGCATAACTTACGTTCTGAATACATCCGGACATCCAAAAATTTATGTAAGCATGACTATATTATGCTTTAGTGTTTGGCTTGCCAAAAATCCATTCGTTGCGTCATTTGGATCGTTTTTCGCGCTTATGCGCATTCCGTCGTAATTAAGCGAACATCGCGTTCGTACGACCAAACGAACCAACACCCGGCATATTTTTGAGCATGTTTCATGTCCACAATGTTTAGGCATCGTTTTAGGGCCTTAAAGTTGGCTTTACGGGCCTTATAAGTGTCGGAAATGGCCTTAAACACATGCAGGGGCTGAAACTGTCATTTTTGAAACTTATTTTCTGATCAGAACCCCCATGCGGCCCGCATTAGTTTTGGTGTATCCTGAAGCGGGCCGCCTCAGCCTCCCAGAACAGATTAGATCGAACAGTCAGCAGGTTCCAGCTGTTTTAACCACACCCACACACTTCCCACTTGCCTATTCAGCTGATAAGGACCATTTTTAGCTACCATGAGTTTCCAACAAGTGTACGCACAAGATACGAGCACGGTTTCCATGAAACGATCTTAACGGTGGACCGAAAACTATAAATACCCCACCCCCCATTGCTTCAAAATCACTAGAATCTGATCTTAAAGACTCTAAGTTGAAACCATTGTTTCATACCTGAGTTATTTCGATCTAGATTAGCATTCGGGGACCCTTCGTAAGTATTCTTTCATTCTTTTATTGCTTTTCGAGTCTTTTAGAGTCTGAAAGTCAAACTTTGTTTGACTTTCTGCATTGACCAGTTTATGGTCAATGCGAAGTTCGTTTGAACTTCGCAACGTGAGTGTAATCACGTTGGTTATAGTCCTTTGGGACTATGCCTACTGATTACCACGTTGTCTAGGGTCGTAGGGTAAGCGATCTGATAAATCGCTTATACCTTCGAACCCGACCCATTTGGTCGATCATTAGGATCCGACCAAACACATTAGGTGACCATAGTAGGTAGGGAATAACCTTCCAAGGTTATACCCTATGGTCACATCGTTTGAATAGTTGTATGATAGGTAGTTTATATGCCTTAGGTAAATTACCAGAATACCCTTTTCATGTATAATTGGTAATTAAGCATATGTAACCTAAACTTTTATCACATAACTGATTATGTAACATGTTTAGGCATATAACACTTTTCATAGGGCTAGTTAGACGTCTCGAGTGCGCTTTTGCGCGCACGACGCGTTAAAGTAGCATAAGCTACCTTAATGGGTCGCGATGGGTCGAAAGCACTTAGGTTAGGTTTCATTTAGTATGTAGGCTTTGTTAAACCATATGACACGAGTCTCCATACTCGTTTGGTTTACGAACCCTCATTCTATCTAAATCCTCCGATTTAGGTCCGGTTTATTAACATAGTTACCTATATCAGGTGCCGTTTGATATCCGCGATCTCTAGCATTGTTTGGTTATTACTCAAGGACTACTAAGCAATCTCAAGTGAGTACATAGACCCCTCTTTTACTATTTTCCAAACTGTTTTGGGGTGAAACACATGTGCCTACTTGTTACTTTCATGCTTTCCTGTTTTCACATCATATACTTCCTATGTTCATCAGTACATTATAGTACATGATTTCATTACATTTTATACTATGTATGTCCATTGTGTGCATACTTAGTACATGGTTCTACATTACATTTCTGCTATGTATGTTAACTGATAGCATGCTAGCACATTGATTTACATGACTTTTCTGCTTTGTATGTTAACTTAGCATACTTAGTACATTTCTTATTCATCATATGCTTACATTTTGGTATGACATTTGGTTTGTTTAAACTATACTATACATATTCTTTTGATAACCCATTTTACATGGTTATCCGACTGTCGCAAGGCTTGGATGTATGAATTTTTACAATACCGCATAAATGTCTATATCAGTATAGCATGCATTTACTACACAAAACATAACTTTGATTTAAACCAAGTTTTACTTCAATACTTTGTTTTGTGCATTTCACCTATGGTTTAGTTGATGCTTTTCACTAGTCATACATATCATTTGGTTATACATTACATGATTTACATTTATTTATACAAATCACATTGGTTACACATTACATGATTTACATTTGACACATAAACATTTTCAACATTGGTTATACGTTGCATGATTTACATTTTGACATGTAACATTTTATACAAATAACATACTTTTCACAATACATTGTTTTACAAACAACTTATCTTATACAAACTCATTTTTACATGGTTATTCATTTAACCTTACATTTATTTATACATATCATCTGATCTTATCGTTTTTCAAATGATTTACAAGACAAAGCAAATTACAAGGTTCATGACTAAACATTTTCTCAAACATAAGTCATGAAACCTATTTTCACAAAACCTATGTATCTCACAGGCATTTTTATGCTGACGTACCTATTTTCACATGTGTTTTTCAGGAGCTGTTGCATAAGATGATCAAGATACACATAGGCAGACTTGGGCTTTAGTGACAATAAAAGATGCAAGACTAGTTAATTATGTTGTATTTCTTTGTTTGTTAAGACATTGTAACACTTTTAATCAATAAAACGAAACTTCAATTGCCATGGATTTGAAACAATTAATTCTGTTACAACACTCCCCGACATTTCCGCCACGTTTTGTATGTTCCACGTGGTCGGGGTGTGACAGAAAAGATGGTATCAGAGCCAATGGTTATAGGGAATTAGGTTATTAGTAATGCTTCGACCTAGTCTATAACCTTCTTAGGACCCTAACGCGAGTTTACTTGCATTTAGTCATAAAACAATACCGTCACCTATCCTTAGGCGACGACCACAACAAGAACATAAATTTCAAAACCGCTTTGAAAACTAATCATCTGTTCTAGGATGATTGATTACTAGGTTTTGAACCCTCTATTGTAAGGTTTTGAACCCTTTGAATTTTCAAAATCTCGTCAAAGTTTGGGTCTTATAATGTGAACATGTGCAAACTGGAAGGGTGAATGCCTGTATTCTGGGTTTTCTGTCTAGGCAAGCACTTCGTATACATCTCATCAGACGCGAGACCAGTTGTGCTTACCTGGGAATTCTTGGGATGAGTGTTCACTTATAGGCGAGCATGTCTTCGCAATACATTATTTTTGACCCATTTACTTTAATTTGTCACCATCTCATTTGTTTGCCTTAGGTAACAAACAAATGATCACAATTTTCATTCGTTACCATTCTGTATTGATTATCCAATAACCTTTCACTCGTTTCTTCCTATGTCTTTCATTTTCTTCTAGAATGTCTATTCCTCTCAGCAACGGCCAAATGTCCGAGCAAACAGCCAAATTTGCCCAGCGAATAGGCGAAGTGATTCTGAAGACTGTGGAATTAGGAATTGCCATGTCTCGTCTCAACAATGAAGCCACTCAAGAGTCACCAAAGGAAGCAGAAGTCAAGCCAGCACTACCAGCCAAGAAACCAACCGAGGAATCAAAGACCATGGATGAGCGATCCCCTAAGAGGTCAAAGAAGCGAAAGGCTTCTCAGAACTTCGCCGTAGTCGCTCACAATGGTCAAGCCATCCCCAACCAACCAGCTCCACCCCCTGCTAGGAAGCCATACAATGGATCTGCATCCTTGTGCAACCAATGTAGCCTTCACCATCAGACTAGTGTGAAGTGCCGCAAATGCCAAATTTGTGGACTTATAGGTCATACGGCAAGGGTTTGCCCAACTACAGCAGTACCAAATCAAACAGGACCCATCCGGGTGGCAACACCACCTGCTAAGAAGCAATACAAGGGAACGGCACCATTATGCAACAAATGTAAGGGGCATCACCTAGCTCACTTACAGTGTCATCTGTGTGTATCATGTGGACGACTCGGTCACCTGGCAAGTGCTTGTCGATGTAACCCGAACCAAGGTGGTCCAAATCAATCACAAGCCGACTCTACTCAAGTTCATTTCTTACCAGGGTCTTGCTACAACTGTGGCGAGATGGGCCATTTCCTAAGGGATTGCCTAAAGCTTGCTACTGCAAATCCAACCCACGGATGAGCAGTTAGCTGACTAGAAGATGTTGCTGTTTTATGCCTTTGTTTCTTTTGTTTTCGTGTATTGTGAAACAATATGTCTTGTTCATAAATAAAAGTGGTTGTTCGCAATTCTGATATACAAGTATAATTACATGTGTTTATGGCATTTCCCAATAATACCTGTATTAAGGAACTATGTTCCTTACAAACTACTCTTGTGATTCTCTCTTTCAAATGATCGCTCATGATTCCCTCGAAAATTTTATGTACTCGTTTCACTCTAAGAAACAAAGTACAGAAAATAAAGTGACATTATGAGTAATCATGCTTCTGCACATCTGTGCCTTTGAATCCTTGGTTAAATAACTAAGGGTATTTCCAAATCTCATACCCATTACGTTTTGATTTTTCAACATGTACAGTACAAGTATTTCAAAAACAATCTTCATGATCTCAAAACATTTCATATAGTTTGAATTTTTTTTTTCTAAATGCATTGTCTATGTTATTTCGAAAACATTGGCCATGTTATCAAAACCAACCTTCCAAATTTCAAAATGTCTCATATAGCCTGAAAACAATATTAATACAATACATTTTCTTATCAAGAGCATGATTTCGAAAAGCATCATTCATATTTTCAAAAACCTTATACATAATTTCAAAATTCATCTCGCATGATTTTTAAAACATTTTTATAAATATACCTACCTAATACACCTACTTTATGATTTCAAAAGTATTATATATAAGGTTTCAAAAACGTTAAACACATTTTTTTCTTAAAAGAACCCCATGCATAGTTTTCAAAAATATTCTCCTCATACATTGACTTAATTTTCAAATTTCGCTTCATATGTCGCCTTGGCATATCTGGCATCTCAACTTCATAAGCATTTTTACTTCATGTTTTGACATAAGCACGTCCAGTGCAAGGTTTCAAAACATCTTCAACTTCTAAAATCCATATGGGATCTTTTTATCTTCACATTTAGACCCTGGTGGATGATCATCATTCAAATCAGAGTCCTTAATTGGATTCCTTATGTACCTAAATTCGAACATTTCGGTTCCTTATAATCGAAATTGAATTTTTCTTTTAAAAATCTTTCTATCTTTATAGTTAGATTCTTGATAATGTTTAAAGTACCAAATGAAATCCACGAGATGGATTCCTATTGTACTTTAAATGCATGTGCTCTGTCAACAAAACAAATTAACAAATAAACAATCTTTTTGGTTATACGACTATGTGTTTATTCATCTTATGTTTTCTTTTATGCATTTTGTGTTTTTATACTCTGGATATTCGTTATCCAAATCCTCGCAAGATCTTTCATATCTTCATATGAGGGATTCGTAGCAGGATATTCAAAAGGTACTACCTTAAATCCTAAATGGGCTTCTATGTAATAGTTAAGACCCTTGGATTATATAGTACCACTCCATGATTCATAAGAGACCCTTTTAGTGGTCTAGTCAAAAGGATTGATTCACAATTTGGTGAAAGAACGACATCTAGTGATGTAGCGGAACAGACTCCTTGATAGTCTATTTATATCATTTATTGATTTAATTAAAAGGACTCTATGGTGGTCTAGTCACACTCATCACAGGATTGTTCATTTGGTTTCCCCCTACACATTATAAATTAGACTGTGTGAACTGCGCAAGGAATTGTCTGATTATGGACGCGTACATAATTATGAAATTTAGTGCACAGAAACACAGTTGGAATTATTATGTGTAAGAACCGATAGTGACAACAATAACGAAATGAGAACGATGTAATGGAGGTACGGTGGACGCACCAATGACGCTTTATATACTGGTATATAAGTATCCCTCTTACATTGAAATCATAATGTTATTAAAGTTACTAGAAGTTCAGAACCCTAAACAGTGTTGTTTTGTCTTTTCAACTTCATGTTTTCAAGCTCTCACAAGTTTCCTCGAGATAAAATTTCGGGACGAAATTTCCTAAAGTAGGGGAGACTGTAACACCTGTGCCTTCACGGCCATCAAACAAATACCGAACCAATGAAATATTGTATTTCATACTTGGGATTTGTATAAATATGTGTATCATTTGCACATATCAATTCTTGTTCGATTCCAAACTCTAAATCGCTTTCTGGAAGGTTAAACGCGCACCGATGCGTAAATATAACCAGTTTAATGCAACAAACACTTCAGAATAGTGAAATAGGCTTAACATACCTTAAAATAACCTTTACATAACTTAGAAATAAGTTTCGAAGGCTTTGGTATGGCAAAAACAAGCTAATTCGCTTACAGGGACTAAACTTGACAAACGGCAAAAGTATGCCAATTTGAACTGTAACAGACATTCCAGAACATGAGCATAAGTTAAACATACCATAAATATCCTTTACATAGCTTAGAAATAGGCTTTGAGGGGTTCGGTGTGCTAAAATAAACTTTTGGGTCATTCAGGGACTAAAAGCGTCAAAAAGTGCACAAGTTTGCATTTTTGCGCATAACTTACGTTCTGAATACATCCGGACATCCAAAAATTTATGTAAGCATGACTATATTATGCTTTAGTGTTTGGCTTGCCAAAAATCCATTCGTTGCGTCATTTGGATCGTTTTTCGCGCTTATGCGCATTCCGTCGTAATTAAGCGAACATCGCGTTCGTACGACCAAACGAACCAACACCCGGCATATTTTTGAGCATGTTTCATGTCCACAATGTTTAGGCATCATTTTAGGGCCTTAAAGTTGGCTTTACGGGCCTTAGAAGTGTCGGAAATGGCCTTAAACACATGCAGGGGCTGAAACTGTCATTTTTGAAACTTATTTTCTGATCAGAACCGCCATGCGGCCCGCATTAGTTTTGGTGTATCCTGAAGCGGGCCGCCTCAGCCTCCCAGAACAGATTAGATCGAACAGTCAGCAGGTTCCAGCTGTTTTAACCACACCCACACACTTCCCACTTGCCTATTCAGCTGATAAGGACCATTTTTAGCTGCCATGAGTTTCCAACAAGTGTACGCACAAGATACGAGTGTGACAACTGGCCCAAACTGGTAATTTCCGTACACATTAATTATTATTTAATGACTGCAATTATGTGCTTAATTGTCAGCCATGTCTGATTTCCTACTAAACAAGTGAATTCATGCACGTTGTATACTACAAAATATTGCTTTATGCATAAACGAGAGCGTTGCGTCAAAAATACTAGTAAACTCACCGGTAAGACACACTGTGTCAACAGAACTGCAGAAAGCAGACAGACAATAAAATTGGAGCCTAGGTGTAGGTCCGACAACAAGAATGCATTAAAACCCAAGAGTACATACAAGGGTTTAATATATATGCAATGCGAAAGCAAAATTAAGCACTAAAAAGCACCCGAAACGCACTTTAAGTGCAGAATTTATAAAATTCAGCAATAAATCAGCATTTAGACATATAAATATTTTGCAGAAATGTCGTTTTATTATCCAGAATATTTCCCTAAGTGTTGGGAATCGATAGTATTATGAAAAGATACTTATTAAACACTAAAAGGTGCAATTTAGCACTTTAACGAATCGGTATGTAACCGAACAACCGGACTTTACCCGGAACATAAAAATATTGTTAATAACATTATTTACCTTTTTCTGAGCCAGTTAGGGTCCCTGGATACCCTAACACCCGTCATAACACACGACACACAACTAACCGGGTTAAGCACTTAACTAACTTACTTAACCTAACTAATATCCAACTAATTAGTTGGAGTCGGACCAAGACCCCCCCCCCCCCTCTTTAGAAACCGTCCCCATGTGGGGGACATACCTTGTCCTCTAAATTATTATTATAATACATATGTTTAGTATCAAAATGACATATAATCCAATGGACCATGACTCTAATCTTTGTCTATAAGTTGCTAGCTTAACACACATGATCATTCACTTAACACACACCTCAACAACACTCTCTCTTTCTCTCTAAATAAGTCACGGCCGAACACCCCCTTGTGCATACAACCATTTTCGACTTTGATCATCACATTCCAATCATCTACAAGTGTTAAGGATCACATATAAGGAGTCTTGGAGCAAACGGAAGGCGAAGGACCTCACTACATTGCTTTTATCCACCCTTTTTGCGTCTAGATTCTTCCCTAACCTCGAGCTAGTGGTATGTTGCTTGAATCACCTTCTCGAACTATTTTGATGTGGTTAAAATGATTTGTAATGGTTAAAACTCGTAAACATACAAGTTGAAGCTTAAAAGTCTACTAAAAACACTAAAAGTGATGGTTAAAAGCTCATATGTTGTGTAAAACTTGTAGTAATTGATTTGTGTGATTATTTAGACCCGATCTATGTTGTGGTAGCTCGGATCGTCATTTAACCCGGGTGGTCATGATCATGGATCATGACATAAGGTTGTTTTGGAAGTAACAAGGGTTAAATGATGAAACTCTACCACACACGAATCATGAACTTGTGTAAAAGCGATTTAACTTGTGAAATAGTGTTTAAAACTAGTAGATCTACGTATCTACAAGCGGTATTTTCAAAGGACCAAGTGTCCAAGAAATCATATTTTCTAGAGCCGAGTCTTACATGAAAAAGAATGATTTTAGCAAACACACGAGTATGTAAACACTTGTGTAACACAAAGTTTCGACAAAATAACTATTTTTGTAAATGTTGACCGGAAGTTGTAAAGATGTAACTTCTTTAAAAGCGAGACTTTCAAGAAACAAAGATGATCTATACAAAGATCCACTAAAAATAATGGAGGGATACTACCTATTTTGGAAAAACCACAAGTTCATGTATTTCTGCGATTATATCTATTCTAACTAGTTGCATAATGTTTATTGTTGGATAAGGAAATTGTTGGCGATTTAAAAGAAAATAAACACATGTTTTGAAAACATGGGAAACCTCCATTTTTAGGGGAAACTCTGTCAAAATTTTTATAAATTTTGACACTAAGAAAAATATGAGTTTTTGAGAAACCTATTCCCTAAAATGTGTTTAAAAGTATTACCAAGGTTTCCCTAATTTTTGGTGATAAGAAATGAGGATTTCTTCAAGAATAAAAATGGATATAAGTATGTATATTTTTGGGAGAAAAATATATATTATTTTATCACCAACTTTTGTGCTAAGTGTATATAGTATGTGTTATACGTGCTAGCGTATTAAGACGTAAAAATGCACTAAATACTCGCGAGGAGTATAAACATAAAAATACACATACAAAATACAAAATACATAATTCGGGTGCGAAGTGCAAAACACAAAAGACTTATATTTATTTTAGAGGAAATAATATAAGTAAGATACGTAGTTAAAAATATGAAATATTTTTAACACAACAATACAAATACAAAAGAGAGTGACTGTACTTGTGCGATACAAGTCTAGTGACTAACATTAAGAAAACGCGTATAGGTTACGACGTTAATTAAGCAAATCCGGTGAAGTTTACGACGCACAGGAACGCAAAGTTGTGAGTTCATGCTCCCCCTTTTCTCTTAACTGTTTTCAGTTTTATAACTTCGGGGGTGAAATACATGTTACAAATATTACAATGTTTACAAATGATATGTTGGATACAAGAATGATACGAGAAATCGTGTCACGAATAGGGTACCATAAGCACCATTAATCGTGTACATACTTAGACCGCAGAACAAAAGGTTAGATCTAATGGGTTCCGGGCAGCCCCACTCTTGGCCACACTTTTACCAAGCAGTGTTTTTGTGTCTCAGTCGTAAATCAACTACAGAAAAATGCCTATGGTTTGGTGACTTCCTATGTCGTGTCACATGTTAATGGCTTTGCAACCCATTAACACTTGATACATACAGAAATATTTGACTTATACATGAGTACGTGGTGTACACAAAAGACTTGATTTATACAAAAGACAAATTATGTTTTCATACAAAGTATACAAACGTGAAATACAAAAATTGCATGAATTCACACCAACTTTATGTTGACGTTTTTCCAAAACTCACATGTATTTCAGGTAACTAGGATGGATGTGCGCGTGGTCTTACTCATGCTCGTGGATGTCGCTTTGTTTATCTTTAAATAAAGTTGTGACTTTTAAGACAATATGTTATCTCGTGTTGTAAACACTTGACATATGTTTTCGGTAATGTAATATTTGAAGATATTTTTGAGCATGTAGTATGTTTACTCTTCGTATGCAATGAGAACCTTTCATGATCACACCTCGTGCTTCCGCCGCAGAAAGGGGTGTGACAGATTGGTATCAAAGCTGCGATTGTAGTGAACCAGGATTCCTTCTCGAGTCTAGTCTACAATCTCTAGGATCCTTTCACGAAAACAATTTTCAAAGAGTTTTCATTGCATAAAACGTCCCGCGACATCCACTACCTGAAACTGACTACATGAGTCTAGAAAAGGACACTACGAGACTTAGAGTGCACTTGAGTAGCACTTGTCGTTGACTGGAAATTACTTGCAATTATGTGTGATAATTAGCATGTACTAGAAGTAGAATGTCACAAGTATATGTGACTTTACCTGAAAGCAATGGCCTACCTGAAGGAAGAAATACGAGGATGAAACGAACTGTGCGGACTGTGCAAGGAGTTACGTAATTATGGATGCATACATAATTATGGAATTCAGTGCACAGAAACCACAGCAAGTCTTGTCACGTATAGATTCCCTCAGTGCAAGCCTACTAAGTACTCTGCTAGAGTAATAATTGTTTGATGTCACTTATGTGGTATATATACCTGTGAATATATATGATACTACTGTCTAGTGTGACGATATCAAACAAATGCCTAACCCTGTTGTGTTATGTTCTGTCAGAACATGGCACCCAGGAAAGCTGTGAATGCTCGCAATGACGATCAACCTCCTCCTCCCCCACTGCCAAGAACTGCTGATGAGCTGAACGCCCTACTGGAGGAAAGGATCTCCGCTGCTATCGCCCAGTACGAGGCGAATCAAACTCAAGACAGTGGTGGACCAAGCAACGCTAGGCGTAATGGGAATGGAGATTCGTTTGGAGGCAATGCAGCTCAAGGTAACCTTAAGACACTGTGCTAAGCATGAGGAAATTTATGAACGGTCTTTGTTTCATTATTTCTTCGATTGCTCACATGTGAATTGGTTGAATCAATTCCAGGCTGCACTTTCAAGCAGTTCCTCGACTGCAAGCCGATGAACTATGATGGCACATGAGGTGCAGTAGCATTTGTGCGTTGGACGGAGAAGACTGAAGCTACCTTCCGCATGAGCAAGTGTACCGCGGATCAACAAGTCACCTTTGCTACTGGGTTGTTTGTCGATGAAGCTCTGACTTGGTGGAACCTGCAAGTCCAAACCTTGGGCGATGATGCCGCATATGGCCTAACTTGGGATGAACTAAAGGAAAGAATGAGAGAGAAGTACTGCTCTCGTGCTGAACTCCAAAGGCTGGAGACGGAGTTCTGGCACTTGACCATGGAAGGTTCTGACATTAATGGTTACACTCGAAGGTTCCACGATCTGTCCAGAGTGCTTCCCTACATGGTGACTCCTGAATTTAAGCGTGTGGAATGCTACATTTGGGGACTGGCCTCAGAGTTTCGTGGCATGGTGACGTCGGCCAAACCACAAACAATCACCGAGGCTGTAACTCTGGCTGTCAGCCTTACTGAAGATTGTGTTCGAATGAAGAAGCTATCACTGAACCCCACAGAAAATGCCGAGACGCATGCTGAGTCGTCTGGCGACAAGAAAAGGAAATATGCAAACTTGAATCAAGCAACTCGTAACAACAAAGGTTCCAACAAGAAGCGTGACCCTAACCCGCCTCAAGGGGCGAAATCTCTTGCAGCTATGAACGACGCTCCAGCAAGGGGATACCGGGGCACCTTGCCCAAATGCCATCGGTGTAAACACCATCACGAGGGAGCTTGTCGCATCCCAAAGTGTGACAAGTGTGGAAAGTTGGGTCACCGCATTGAAGACTGCTGGAGTAAGAGGAACGGGAATGGAAATCGTAATGGGGCTGATGATAGGAACAATGGTGGAAATGGAAACGGTGCTGGCAACGAGAATGGGCGAAACCAAGGATGCTTCAGATGTGGAAGCAAAGATCATTTCATGAAGGATTGCCCAGAGAGAAACAATGCTTAGGCCCGAGCATTTGTGATTGGAGCAAGGGACGCACGCGAGGACCCTAATGTGGTCAACGGTACGTTCCTCATTAACAATCACTTTGCATCCATATTATTCGACACTGGCGCCGATTATAGCTTCATGTCTGTGGAATTTAAACGCATACTCGGAATAGAATCTAGTAGATTAGAAATTCCTTATTCCATAGAACTAGCCAATGGTAAACTTGTTGAATCGAGCGAAGTTGTCAGAGGCTGCATACTAGAACTTGGCGAAAGAAATTTTAGCATCGACCTCTTACCTATTCAATTGGGTAGCTTCGATGTAGTAGTCGGAATGGACTGGTTGTCCAAGAACAAAGCTGAAGTTATTTGTCATGAGAAAATCATTCGCATCCCTTTAGCGAATGGTGAAACTCTCATTGTGCATGGAGAAAGACGAAACACGCCTCTACGAATCATCAGTTGTATGAAGGCACAGAAGTGCTTAAGGAAAGGATGTGTTGCTTTCCTAGCACACGTTGTAGATAAGAAAGCTGTGGAACCAAAACTCGAAGACATTCCTGTGGTGAAGGAATTTCCTGATGTATTCCCTGAAGATCTGCCAGGACTACCTCCGCAACGACAAGTCGAATTCCACATAGACTTGGTTCCAGGAGCCGCTCCTGTAGCCAAGGCTCCATATCGACTTGCACCATCCGAAATGCAAGAATTATCTACACAACTTCAGGAGTTGTTGGATAAAGGATTCATAAGGCCAAGCTTCTCACCTTGGGGAGCTCCAGTATTATTCGTGAAGAAGAAAGATGGATCACTGCGGATGTGTATCGATTACAGGGAACTGAACAAGCTCACGATCAAGAATCGGTATCCGCTACCGAGGATTGATGACTTGTTTGATCAACTGCAAGGATCAAGCTACTATTCCAAGATCGACCTTCGATCTGGATACCATCAGCTGAGAATCCAAGATGAAAGTGTGCCAAAGACTGCATTCAGAACGCGCTATGGGCACTACGAATTTCTTGTGATGCCATTTGGATTGACGAACGCGCCAGCGGTCTTTATGGACCTGATGAACCGCGTATGCAAACCATATCTCGATAAATTCGTGATTGTATTTATCGATGATATCCTGATTTACTCGCGAACGAAAGAAGAGCATGAGCAACATCTCAGAACTATTCTGGAACTACTGAAGAAAGAGAAACTTTATGCAAAGTTCTCGAAATGCGAATTCTGGATTCGCGAAGTACAATTTCTTGGTCACGTGGTGAATGAGAAGGGCATTCATGTAGACCCATCCAAGATTGAAGCAATAAAGAATTGGGAAGCTCCCAAGACCCCAACTGAAGTTCGCCAATTTTTGGGCTTAGCGGGCTATTACCGACGATTCATCGAGAATTTCTCAAAAATAGCTCAACCGCTAACGACCCTTACGCAGAAGGACAGGAAATACGACTGGGGTCACAAACAAGAAGAAGCCTTTCAGCTACTTAAGAACAAGCTCTACGATGCACCGATACTATCGTTACCCGAAGGCACTGAAGACTTCGTGGTATACTGCGACGCCTCACAACAAGGCTTGGGTTGCGTGCTCATGCAACGCCAAAAAGTCATCGCTTATGCTTCAAGACAACTGAAGGTTCACGAGAGAAATTATACCACTCACGACCTGGAGCTGGGCGCAGTGGTATTCGCCTTAAAGATTTGGCGACATTATTTATATGGTACTCGATGTACAATCTTCACAGATCACAAAAGCTTACAACACATATTTGATCAGAAGGAATTGAATATGCGCCAGCGACGTTGGGTCGAGCTGCTGAACGATTATGACTGTGAGATTAAGTACCATCCTGGAAAGGCAAACGTTGTAGCAGACGCGTTGAGCCAAAAAGAAAGGGTTAAGACCCTAAGGGTTCGAGCACTGGAAATGACGATCCGAACGAACCTCACTGCACGCATTCGAGATGCACAACAAGAAGCTCTTAAAGAAGAGAACCGTAAAGCTGAATACCTTCGGGGTATGCTGAAATACATGGCGCCAAATGAAGAGGGAGCCTTATACTTTAAAAAGCGCATTTGGGTTCCGCTCTATGGTGGCCTACGAGAAGTCATCCTTGATGAAGCGCACAAGTCAAGATACTCGATCCACCCAGGGTCGGACAAGATGTATCAAGACTTAAAAGAATATTATTGGTGGCCAAGACTCAAGAGCGACGTTGCTGTCTATGTTGGAAAATGCCTAACCTGTGCTAAGGTTAAGGCAGAATATCAGAAACCGTCCGACCTACTACAACAACCAGAGATTCCCGTGTGGAAGTGGGAACAAATCTCGATGGACTTCATAACGAAATTACCCAGGACCCCGAGAAGGCACGATATGATATGGGTAATAGTTGATCGATTGACGAAGTCTGCGCATTTCCTACCAATCCGAGAGAAGGATAGCACTGGAAAGCTTGCAGAGATATACTTAAGAGAAATTGTGGCACGTCATGGAGTGCCAATCTCAATCATTTCAGACAGAGATGGGCGCTTTGTCTCAAGAATCTGGCAATCATTTCAGGAAGCCTTCGGATCTCAGTTAGATCTGAGCACGGCATTCCATCCGCAAACAGACGGCCAGAGCGAACGGACTATACAAACGTTAGAAGATAAGCTTCGCGCATGTGTCATGGATCTAGGCAGCAGCTGGGATACTCATCTACCTTTAGTTGAGTTTTCCTACAACAACAGTTATCATACGAGCATAAAGGCCGCGCCGTTCGAAGCTCTGTATGGCCGCAAATGCCGATCGCCCTTATGTTGGGCAGATGCCGGAGATAAACGTATGGTTGGTCCTGAACTTGTACAAGAGACAACCGACAAGATTGCGCAGATCCGAGAGCGCATTAAGGCAGCTCGAGATCGACAAAAGACCTACGCCGATCCAAAAAGGAAATCAGTAGAATTCAAGGTGGGAGACAAGGTGTTGTTAAAAGTCTCACCATGGAAGGGCGTAGTCAGATTTGGAAAGCGTGGAAAGCTGAATCCACGATATATCGGACCATTCAGAATTTTGAAGAGAATTGGTACCGTGGCATACAAGTTGGAGTTACCGGAAGAGCTTAATGGAGTACATGATACGTTTCATGTATCCAACCTGAAGAAGAGTCCAACACAAGAAAACGTGATCATCCCGATGGATGAAGTGCACATTGATGAAGCCCTCCGATTTACAGAGCAACCCGTTGAGGTTACCGACTGGAAAGTCAACAAGACCAGGAGGAGCAGTGTGAAGCTTGTCAAAGTACGTTGGAGCTCTAAGCACGGACCCGAGTACACATGGGAACGTGAAGACCAGTTCAAGAAAAAGTATCCCCACCTATTCAAGAAGACTCCAGCGAGAGTGAGTTTAGCCTGAATTTCGGGACGAAATTCTTTTAACGGGGGGAGACTGTGACAACTAGCCCAAACCGGTAATTTCCGTACACATTAATTATTATTTAATGACTTCAATTATGTGCTTAATTTTCAGCCATGTCTGATTTCCTACTAAACAAGTGAATTCATGCACGTTGTATACTACAAAATATTGCTTTATGCATAAACGAGAGCGTTGCGTCAAAAATACTAGTAAACTCACCGGTAAGACACACTGTGTCAACAGAACTGCAGAAAGCAGACAGACAATAAAATTGGAGCCTAGGTGTAGGTCCGACAACAAGAATGCATTAAAACCCAAGAGTACATACAAGGGTTTAATATATATGCAATGCGAAAGCAAAATTAAGCACTAAAAAGCACCCGAAACGCACTTTAAGTGCAGAATTTATAAAATTCAGCAATAAATCAGCATTTAGACATATAAATATTTTGCAGAAATGTCGTTTTATTATCCAGAATATTTCCCTAAGTGTTGGGAATCGATAGTATTATGAAAAGATACTTATTAAACACTAAAAGGTGCAATTTAGCACTTTAACGAATCGGTATGTAACCGAACAACCGGACTTTACCCGGAACATAAAAATATTGTTAATAACATTATTTACCTTTTTCTGAGCCAGTTAGGGTCCCTGGATACCCTAACACCCGTCATAACACACGACACACAACTAACCGGGTTAAGCACTTAACTAACTTACTTAACCTAACTAATATCTAACTAATTAGTTGGAATCGGACCAAGACCCCCCCCCCCCTGTTTAGAAACCGTCCCCATGTGGGGGACATACCTTGTCCTCTAAATTATTATTATAATACATATGTTTAGTATCAAAATGACATATAATCCAATGGACCATGACTCTAATCTTTGTCTATAAGTTGCTAGCTTAACACACATGATCATTCACTTAACACACACCTCAACAACACTCTCTCTTTCTCTCTAAATAAGTCACGGCCGAACACCCCCTTGTGCATACAACCATTTTCGACTTTGATCATCACATTCCAATCATCTACAAGTGTTAAGGATCACATATAAGGAGTCTTGGAGCAAATGGAAGGCGAAGGACCTCACTACATTGCTTTTATCCACCCTTTTTGCGTCTAGATTCTTCCCTAGCCTCGAGCTAGTGGTATGTTGCTTGAATCACCTTCTCGAACTATTTTGATGTGGTTAAAATGATTTGTAACGGTTAAAACTCGTAAACATACAAGTTGAAGCTTAAAAGTCTACTAAAAACACTAAAAGTGATGGTTAAAAGCTCATATGTTGTGTAAAACTTGTAGTAATTGATTTGTGTGATTATTTAGACCCGATCTTTGTTGTGGTAGCTCGGATCGTCATTTAACCCGGGTGGTCATGATCATGGATCATGACATAAGGTTGTTTTGGAAGTAACAAGGGTTAAATGATGAAACTCTACCACACACGAATCATGAACTTGTGTAAAAGCGATTTAACTTGTGAAATAGTGTTTAAAACTAGTAGATCTACGTATCTACAAGCGGTATTTTCAAAGGACCAAGTGTCCAAGAAATCATATTTTCTAAAGCCGAGTCTTACATGAAAAAGAATGATTTTAGCAAACACACGAGTATGTAAACACTTGTGTAACACAAAGTTTCGACAAAATAACTATTTTTGTAAATGTTGACCGGAAGTTGTAAAGATGTAACTTCTTTAAAAGCGAGACTTTCAAGAAACAAAGATGATCTATACAAAGATCCACTAAAAATAATGGAGGGATACTACCTATTTTGGAAAAACCACAAGTTCATGTATTTCTGCGATTATATCTATTCTAACTAGTTGCATAATGTTTATTGTTGGATACGGAAATTGTTGGCGATTTAAAAGAAAATAAACACATGTTTTGAAAACATGGGAAACCTCCATTTTTAGGGGAAACTCTGTCAAAATTTTTATAAATTTTGACACTAAGAAAAATATGAGTTTTTGAGAAACCTATTCCCTAAAAATGTGTTTAAAAGTATTACCAAGGTTTCCCTAATTTTTGGTGATAAGAAATGAGGATTTTTTCAAGAATAAAAATGGATATAAGTATGTATATTTTTGGGAGAAAAATATATATTATTTTATCACCAACTTTTGTGCTAAGTGTATATAGTATGTGTTATACGTGCTAGCGTATTAAGACGTAAAAATGCACTAAATACTCGCGAGGAGTATAAACATAAAAATACACATACAAAATACAAAATACATAATTCGGGTGCGAAGTGCAAAACACAAAAGACTTATATTTATTTTAGAGGAAATAATATAAGTAAGATACGTAGTTAAAAATATGAAATATTTTTAACACAACAATACAAATACAAAAGAGAGTGACTGTACTTGTGTGATACAAGTCTAGTGACTAACATTAAGAAAACGCGTATAGGTTACGACGTTAATTAAGCAAATCCGGTGAAGTTTACGACGCACAGGAACGCAAAGTTGTGAGTTCATGCTCCCCCTTTTCTCTTAACTGTTTTCAGTTTTATAACTTCGGGGGTGAAATACATGTTACAAATATTACAATGTTTACAAATGATATGTTGGATACAAGAATGATACGAGAAATCGTGTCACGAATAGGGTACCATAAGCACCATTAATCGTGTACATACTTAGACCGCAGAACAAAAGGTTAGATCTAATGGGTTCTGGGCAGCCCCACTCTTGGCCACACTTTTACCAAGCAGTGTTTTTGTGTCTCAGTCGTAAATCGACTACAGAAAAATGCCTATGGTTTGGTGACTTCCTATGTCGTGTCACATGTTAATGGCTTTGCAACCCATTAACACTTGATACATACAAAAATATTTGACTTATACATGAGTACGTGGTGTACACAAAAGACTTGATTTATACAAAAGACAAATTATGTTTTCATACAAAGTATACAAACGTGAAATACAAAAATTGCATGAATTCACACCAACTTTATGTTGACGTTTTTCCAAAACTCACATGTATTTCAGGTAACTAGGATGGATGTGCGCGTGGTCTTACTCATGCTCGTGGATGTCGCTTTGTTTATCTTTAAATAAAGTTGTGACTTTTAAGACAATATGTTATCTCGTGTTGTAAACACTTGACATATGTTTTCGGTAACGTAATATTTGAAGATATTTTTGAGCATGTAGTATGTTTACTCTTCGTATGCAATGAGAACCTTTCATGATCACACCTCGTGCTTCCACCGCAGAAAGGGGTGTGACAACGAGCACGGTTTCCATGAAACGATCTTAACGGTGGACCGAAAACTATAAATACCCCACCCCCCATTGCTTCAAAATCACTAGAATCTGATCTTAAAGACTCTAAGTTGAAACCATTGTTTCATACCTGAGTTATTTCGATCTAGATTAGCATTCGGGGACCCTTCGTAAGTATTCTTTCGTTCTTTTATTGCTTTTCGAGTCTTTTAGAGTCTGAAAGTCAAACTTTGTTTGACTTTCTGCATTGACCAGTTTATGGTCAATGCGAAGTTCGTTTGAACTTCGCAACGTGAGTGTAATCACGTTGGTTATAGTCCTTTGGGACTATGCCTACTGATTACCACGTTGTCTAGGGTCGTAGGGTAAGCGATCTGATAAATCGCTTATACCTTCGAACCCGACCCATTTGGTCGATCATTAGGATCCGACCAAACACATTAGGTGACCATAGTAGGTAGGGAATAACCTTCCAAGGTTATACCCTATGGTCACATCGTTTGAATAGTTGTATGATAGGTAGTTTATATGCCTTAGGTAAATTACCAGAATACCCTTTTCATGTATAATTGGTAATTAAGCATATGTAACCTAAACTTTTGTCACATAACTGATTATGTAACATGTTTAGGCATATAACACTTGTCATAGGGCTAGTTAGACGTCTCGAGTGCGCTTTTGCGCGCACGACGCGTTAAAGTAGCATAAGCTACCTTAATGGGTCGCGATGGGTCGAAAGCACTTAGGTTAGGTTTCATTTAGTATGTAGGCTTTGTTAAACCATATGACACGAGTCTCCATACTCGTTTGGTTTACGAACCCTCATTCTATCTAAATCCTCCGATTTAGGTCCGGTTTATTAACATAGTTACCTATATCAGGTGCCGTTTGATATCCGCGATCTCTAGCATTGTTTGGTTATTACTCAAGGACTACTAAGCAATCTCAAGTGAGTACATAGACCCCTCTTTTACTGTTTTCCAAACTGTTTTGGGGTGAAACACATGTGCCTACTTGTTACTTTCATGCTTTCCTGTTTTCACATCATATACTTCCTATGTTCATCAGTACATTATAGTACATGATTTCATTACATTTTATACTATGTATGTCCATTGTGTGCATACTTAGTACATGGTTCTACATTACATTTCTGCTATGTATGTTAACTGATAGCATGCTAGCACACTGATTTACATGACTTTTCTGCTTTGTATGTTAACTTAGCATACTTAGTACATTTCTTATTCATCATATGCTTACATTTTGGTATGACATTTGGTTTGTTTAAACTATACTATACATATTCTTTTGATAACCCATTTTTACATGGTTATCCGACTGTCGCAAGGCTTGGATGTATGAATTTTTACAATACCGCATAAATGTCTATATCAGTATAGCATGCATTTACTACACAAAACATAACTTTGATTTAAACCAAGTTTTACTTCAATACTTTGTTTTGTGCATTTCACCTATGGTTTAGTTGATGCTTTTCACTAGCCATACATATCATTTGGTTATACATTACAAGATTTACATTTATTTATACAAATCACATTGGTTACACATTACATGATTTACATTTGACACATAAACATTTTCAACATTGGTTATACGTTGCATGATTTACATTTTGACATGTAACATTTTATACAAATAACATACTTTTCACAATACATTGTTTTACAAACAACTTATCTTAAACAAACTCATTTTTACATGGTTATTCATTTAACCTTACATTTATTTATACATATCATCTGATCTTATCGTTTTTCAAATGATTTACAAGACAAAGCAAATTACAAGGTTCATGACTAAACATTTTCTCAAACATAAGTCATGAAACCTATTTTCACAAAACCTATGTATCTCACAGGCATTTTTATGCTGACGTACCTATTTTCACATGTGTTTTTCAGGAGCTGTTGCATAAGATGATCAAGATACACATAGGCAGACTTGGGCTTTAGTGACAATAAAAGATGCAAGACTAGTTAATTATGTTGTATTTCTTTGTTTGTTAAGACATTGTAACACTTTTAATCAATAAAACGAAACTTCAATTGCCATGGATTTGAAACAATTAATTCTGTTACAACACTCCCCGACATTTCCGCCACGTTTTGTATGTTCCACGTGGTCGGGGTGTGACACCTAGTCCCCGTATAA
The DNA here is from genome assembly GCA_030545235.1 of Helianthus tuberosus. NCBI lineage: Eukaryota > Viridiplantae > Streptophyta > Magnoliopsida > Asterales > Asteraceae > Helianthus > Helianthus tuberosus. Next base: position 43,538,122 of record CM060411.1, on the reverse strand, counting down.
TACTTTTCGCTTGCTTGAAATAAAAGCACCACCCTCAGCATAAAAAATGATGAAACATTGCAAAATGCTAATCATCTGTTGTTGAAGAAAAGATTCTCTAAAGGGAACACACCTAAAAGTCGAACCATCATCTCTCTGATTTTGCGGAAACAATAGCCTGAGCTCTCATGGTCTCGCATTTAACCCCTTACAGATATCATCTAGGTATACTAACCTGTAAGACTGAATATTGGGATCTGGATACGGGAGTATATTCTGAGGTGGTACACGTGAATAAGTTTAAGTGCTTAAAACACTAATCTCGTATCTCGAAACAGTTGAACTTTGTGTGAAAATTTAAATGGATCAATATACTGACAATCTAAGTGAATCGTTTAGAACTTAAAATGTTTAAAGCTCAACGGTGCTTGTGTTTGGTCTCAAAAACTGATATGATCCTCTTGCACAAACTCACAAAAATATTGTCTGTAAATATTTCTTTACTGTTTTTTTAAATCAATCAAAAAAGCCCAAAAACATTTTAGTGTGTTTTAGCATAAATTTTGAAAATACAAAAAGATTTTCGACAACTGATATTGAAAAGCTGATTTTCAAAATTCGAAGTGCTAAACATGATGAACAGGTTTGGGAGATTTTGTTTTAGAAACAAGAAAAAGGATATTTTCACAAATGGTCATCAAAGGTTAATATTGTAAAATCATTTTTGATGTAATATCTACCAATTGATGATTTCTAAATTTGTTAAATTGTTAAATTTGTTAAATTGTTAAATTTGAGAAATTTATTTTTGGGTAGAGTCTGTGCAGGTTTGTGCAATTGCTAATGCTAAAGAATTAAAGGAATCAAGAAATCTGATCAAGAGAATTAGAAAGCTAAAGAGCCAGATTGCGATTCTGAACCTGTGAAGAAAAGAGGAGACTGAAAATTATTAGATCAACATTCAAGGGGGAGTTTGAATGGTTGACAACCAGAATGAGATATTGGAAAAGAGAGAGAGAGAGAAGAAGATAGAGTTTGATGGAAGTTTACAATGTCAGATACTTTGAAAAGAGCCCGAAGACTGATAAAGGCTGAAGACTCGACATGCTGAAAATTTATACTGAAGACTCGTCGACATCCAAGGGGGAGTCTGTTGGTGCAGATGTATGTCGACTTTGTCTTGTATCGAGTCTTGTAATAGTTTAGATTAATCAGGGCACGAAAATCGAGAAACGTGTAGGAAAGGTCATTTCGCACGAAATGACAAAGAGCCATTTCGTACGAAATGGATTGTGTCCATTTAGCACTAAATGAACCTTTGGTCATTTCGTACGAAATACCATGTCTATATATACCTGATGTGCCAAGTCATTTGGAACAGTTCCTGATTCCGGTACCGAAGTGCTGCCGACGTATTATCTAATCTGTAACAATGTTAAATTAATATACAAGACAGTTAAAGAGTGAATCAAGCTGTAATCAAGTCTGTATCATTGAATTCTGCCTTTGATATAGATTAGAACTCTTCTGATAGACTCGTTTAGATCGATTCTCGATCCTACAAAAATAATGGTAAAAAAGACCTAAAGTTTTGCTATGGGAATTGATGTGGGGAATGCAAAATCCAACATCCAACACCAACTTTGTTATGCTCTCATTCCATTAGTTTGGCAATTCAATTTTAGAACACAAACAGTTCCTATACCGTAGAAGACCTGAAAATAGTTCTTTAATTTAACTTCCAGAATCATCCTTCAATTTTTATTGTTCTGGAAGATTGTTCCTAATGTGTTACTGGAGACCTGAAGATTGTTCTTTAATAGCAAAAAAATATATATTTCAATTTTAGAACACATACAATTCCTAATGTGTTACTGGAGGTCTTTGTTTCCATTATTTTCCAGAACACCTACAGTTCCCATAGCAAAAATATATAATGAAGTTGGAGCTTCGTTGATTGTCTGGTCATGTCGCAAGAAACTAAAACAATTTATGGTTAGAGGATGAAACCTTGTAATTGGGGGAAAACATAAACAAAACAGTAGATGTGTCATTGGCAGGCACCTCCTCTTCGGCGTGAATTTTACCACCACAACCACACAGTCACCTGTCACCCCGTGACCACGTGACCGATCTGCAAGTAGCTGAGGCTAGCTCAAATAGTTAGTTCAGTTTAAAATTCAAGCCAAGTTGAGCTTGGTAGAAAATTCGAACCAAGCTTGAGCTCAACTCATGAAGAGTCCGAGTTTAAAAATATAAATTACCTTCAACTTGATCACCATTAAAAGTTGCTTCATACCCATCACTATCACACCCCGATATTTCCACATATTACCGGTGGGCCCGGTGGGGAGTATCGTGATGTAGTTGATATCATCATGGTCAAACATACACAAAATAGCATAGCGGAAGTCTTGGAATATAAAAATATTATTACAAACTCAAATATCTGAAAATATCAAAGTATTTATTATAGACGAGCCTGTAATATCAATTCAACAGGTGGATCGTTACAGAATGTATAAAATGAAGTTTAGCAGACTTTATAGCATCTTTAAGGATTTGCAAGATCCTCTTTTTCGACACCGAGCAACTCCCAGCCTATTACGAGTAGTACCTGCCACTTAGTCTTTTGAAAATACGTCAGTTTTCACTCGTAAATACAATTAACTGACTCTTTTGAAAAGAGTTTATGAAAATTGATTTAAGTGCACAAGGCACAAACCATTTATAACTTGGGAAAATCTTTAATAAAATCTTGTATATTGTTTTACATGTTTGTCTTACATATGGGGCCAGTATAGAAGCCGGTCATGATTAACCGACTCACCACTTATAGAACCCACAAAGGAGTTATTCCCAACATGTGGGTTTATATTTTAGCATTTGCATCTTTCAGGTGTATGCCTACACCCCGTGCATAAGTTGTGGCCATTTTCAAATGAAATGAGCCGAGGATATCCAGGACACGGTCGTATTAAACCCCAATGCTTATGTTCTCAAACAAGACATATTAAAACGGGTTATGTAAATTTATTAATCACATTCCGATTAAATGATCTCATACCCGACCAAGTGGTATTATTATAATACCATATCCCAAGCCCGTATAAGGGAAAATAAGTTAAAAGTATTTACCTGAGCTAATACTTGATTCACAGCAAAATAACTCAGTCGTATCCAATCTATCTAAATGCAGCTAGCTTTTACCGGGTGGCTCTAGTCTGGAGTGATGGTAATATATAACCAATTTAGAATGCCAACGGTCTTATTTAAGTCGTAGACTTAGACCGGCTAGCTTAAAGTATCCAAAACGGTACAATACGTTAGATAAAGGGATGACCGGAATAAAATGTTATTTAGACACAACAAGTATGAAGACTTGTATAATATGGGTAAACTAAACACATTTTGGATTTTGAGATAAAAACAATAAGGTTAAACCCGTTTCGGCAAACTTACATAAACTAGTTTCGTAAACCGATCCGAACGCGTAAATGCGTAACGGGCAACCAAATGAATCATATACAAGTCTCATATGTTATTATGCTTGAAATATGTTAATACATCAGTAGGATGTTAACATATATGCCCAAAAAGTAATTGAAACCAATTTATGTCCCGTAGGGGCATTTTGGTCATTTTACCCTTTATAAAAGAGGTTTTTAAAACAAACTGAGGTTCTGGTCTTTGGTAATCAGTAAAAATATTTATTTTATCACATTACGTCACTAAGATATTATATATATGTGAGGTTTACCAATTATGGCCAAACTATGCCCCGAAAGGGCATTTTTGGTCATTTCACATATGCTTTTAAGGACATTTTTGAAAGTTTGAGTTCATGACTTATACCTACTGTAATGATATTAAAATTTGTTTAAAGATTCAGTAGGTAACAAGTCTTAGGTGTTAATTATGGTTTAAAACCATACTATGCGCCTAAATAGCGTAAAAATCGCTAATTGACGATAATTGAGGTGTCTTATGAAAATCTGAGATTTTGATCAGTTTTGAATGCTCAAAATAATTTATTTAATGTATAAATCAATAGGAAAAGGTTTGGCATTCAAATCATTTGTTAATCTCATTTTATACATGAAAAGGGTATTATCGTCATTTACCGAATTACACAAGAGCTCCATGATACGATCAGATTATAATCTGGTAAAAATTCCAAAAATCCCTAAAAATAATATCTTAACAGTAGGTAATGAGTTTTGGGTCAAAATCCAAGTTTAAACATGCCTTATGCAAGATATGGCAATTTAATTAATAAAAAGTTTTTATTTACGATATCGAGCATAACTCCTGTTTGAGACCAAGAACTGACGTGAAATTTTCGGGACATACTTATATATCAGAAATGTAGGTTTTTGTCCTCTCACATTTTCAAAATTCTCATTTATATGTCAAAGGGGAGAAATGGGCATTTATAAGCATAATAACGGAGATTAGCATATAATTCAAACTACTAAGGACTAGGTAATATAACCTTAGGGGGTTATACTATAACATAATATGGTCCTAATGGAAGCTTAAAATATAAAGGATTTAAGCTAGATTGGTTCAGAACTGAAAGTCAAAGCAAAAGTCAAGCTTTTGGGACTTTCGGTTGCGAACCGACCCTAAACTCAGAATTGTCAGGTTTAATATGCTTAGACATGTTCTAATAATAATTACTAAGCTATTAGAGTGTTAAAATATAATTTATAACCTATGCATCATTGATTTTAATTATTATTCATAATTCTACCAAGTTTGACTTTTTAATTAAATGTTTTGACCCGACAATTAACTAAGCAAACGAAAGAATTAGGAGGTGCCCTTTTAAGGGTTAATCACCTACCAAACTATGGTCACATACGCACATTCATTTCGAACAGTGGCTGGACCTTTTGAGTTTAAACCGAAAGTCAAAGTTAATTTTTGATAACTTGACATTTCGGTTTTTAAAACATAAAACTGAACTATAGAGAGGGCTAAGACACTTACAAAGGGTCCTAGCTATCTTTTCAACTAAGAATAAGTTCCAATCTGATCAGAAAGCTCCAGATTTGTGAGACGAGATGATAGAATGAAGAGTGCAATCAAAATGGATGGACATAAGGCCTATATATAGTGTTTGGGTGAGTCTTGGATGATCAACAAGTGTTTGGAGGGTCCCTAAGATGATGACAAGTGCCTAAAAACGTGTCCTAAGTCGGTTTGCAGCCCATAGATTCGAAACAAGGGAGATAGGCTGTTTGTTTGGGCAACAAGAAAAAAAATGGAGCTGGTATGGGCCTTGCGGACCGCGTAAGGGGGCAGCCCAGGCCTACGCGGCCCGCCTAGGGGTGCAGGCCAGATTCTAAGTTTGGCAGAATGTCTAATTAGGTCCCTGTCCTTCATAAATGCCATTTATAACTTCTATTTATGACATTTTTGGCACAAAACTTCATGTATATTATGCATTATGATAATATAAGGTATAATTATCATAAGTGACAAATCTTATGCATGCCCGGAAGTACGATCAATCATTGCGGAGTTCCCGGTTCCTTTAAAAGGCCACTCAAAGCGTAGTTTCGCATGTTTAACGCTTTTAATCCTTTTAACGCATAAAGTGACGTGTAATAACATTTATCGATATCAAAACCTTCCATGGCCCATACTAGGCATTCCCGAGCGTATGCTCAAATATTATGATGCTCCAGTTCGCTTAAAAGGTCACTCAAAGGTGTATTGTTCGACGTTGACGCTTTTGGTCCCTTTAACGCGAAAACTTGCGCGTATCATCGTTTAATAGCATCAAAGCCCTATGTAGCTCATGTTAAGCATTCTCGAGAGTATGATTGTACATCATAATACTTTGGGTTCATTAAAAGGTCATTCAGAGGTATAATTAAACATGTTGACGCTTTTAACCCCTCTAATCTTACAAACTTGCGCGTAATTTCACTTTTTGGCATAGAAGCCTTGAATGGCCAGTATTAGGCATTCCCGAGAATATAATCAAACATTATGAAGCTCTCGGTTTGTTAAAAGGTCACTCAGAGGTAAGAATTAACATGTTGACACTTTTAACCCTTCGTCGCGCAAACTTTCAAATGATTACGCAAACGGCTCCTCTCGTCCAACTAGTGGTTTGTTTGAGAATACGGACACCGTAAAAGGTCACTCAGAGGCCTAGTTTAGGCATGCTGACACTTTCTGTCCTTCAATATTCATAGTTTTCGATTTTGATGAATTTAGTCCCTCATAGTCAACGTTTGACTTTATTAGGGTTTATTACACGTGTCAGCACATCATTGGACACGATTTTTACGAGGTGTTACATCCTCACCCCCTTAAAAGAAATCTCGACCCCGAGATTTTCTCAAAAAGATGGAAATACTTTCTGTCGTATAATGGACTTAACTTCCGCAGTATATTGGGGACCTCTACGGGTATTCCAATTGACCTATTTATGATAGGTACCTGCTTCTCTTCGGAGCTTCTTAACCTATCGATCCTTGATCGATATAGGTCCTTCAATAAGCCCCAGGCTTCCATCAATCTATATGTCTTTATGAGACATTGCTAGTGATTTATCAGTTAGGCATTTCTTTAAGTTAAAGGTGTGGAACACATTGTGAATTTCACTAAGCTCCTTAGGCAAGTTTAGCTTATAAGCTATACTGCCAACACATTCGATGATCTCAAATGATTTTATATATCCAGGGCTTAACTTGCCCTTTATACCGAAACATATCTTACCCTTCCATGTTGGTATTTTCAATAGAGTCTTGTTCCCTATTTGGAACTTTAAGAGATTTGCGCCTCTTGTTCGCATTGCTCTTCTGCCGATTACTGGAAGCTTTGAAATGATTATGGATTCGTATTATCTTATCCGTCATCTTTAAGAAAAATCTCAGATTCTGATAATCGGTTTTCCCTACTCCTGCCCAATAAACGGGCGTTTGTCACTTTCTCCCATACAAGGTCTCCGAAAGAGTAGCCTTGATGCTTATATAATGCTATCAGTTATAGGAGAACTTAATTTGGGTGAGATAGTTATTCCAACTACTACCCGAATCAATCTTAAGGAATTAACTACCCTCATGGTTAGTCGAACAAATCGACGATCCTCGGCAGCTAATAACGATTCTTAATCGTTTCCTAGTTAGGTTGCAATAATCAATGCACAAGCGCATTGCATCGTGCTTTCCATTATCAGCAATAATTGGAGCTCATAAGACGATGAGCTAGGCTGTACAAGCCTTTCTCTATAACCCATCTGATTGGCTCTCAGTTCTTCCAATTCCGTTTGTGCTAACTGATATAGAGCTTTTGTAATAGATACAACTCTTAATAGGATGTAAATCCTAATTCCATCTTGCCTCTCAAGAGGTAAAACAGGGTAGTTCTACTGAGAAGAAATCAAGTTATCCAAATATGATAGAGGTAGCTTCAATCTTCGACTTTGATCCTCTTATTGTCGCTTGTGCCATGCAAATGACACATCTGTTTTACGAGTGCACGGATGCCTTAAGTAGAGACGCCTACTTAAGCATTTCTATTATGGATATCTTATTTGAATACCACTAGCTGACTTTAGTACAATATGACTATTGGTATATCTTAGTGGCTCCATGTATTAAACCTCCATACTGATCAGGCATGGAAGCAATCTATGGGACACACCAAGGTACGCCAATCCTCATATGGCGCTTTTATCAAACATAGTTGGCACTCGCAGTTGATAAAATCAATGAGGAAAAATAACTAAAATAACATATATTGTCGTACTCTATTTGAAGAAAGAGTACGCTTAGATTTTACAGAAGGATTCATCGTTGATAATAGAAGAATCGGTTACTATGGTTTCCTTGGTAAGTTATACCTTATACTTAGCATCTGGAGCTCTTATGTGTATCATCATAAGTTTGCCAAGCTTATGGTCTATGAAAGACTTATTATTGCCTGTATAAAAAACAAGACACTTACCAGAAATTATCATTGGTAAATGATAAGGAATGTACTTGATGACATCATGTACTGCCATTTGGCATTCATCAGGTGAGTTCAGGCATTTCCTTTCTTAGCCTTTCCAGGCTTAGCTGCACCTTCTTTGGCAGCTTTATGGCATCTAGTTCTGATGTGGCCCTTCTCACCACAGCCATAACAGACTGCATTCTTTATGTCCCTACATTCATGGGACTGACAACCAGATCCTTTGCAGATGACACACTGCTTTGGTCTTTGATCTATTCGACACTGTCCCTAGTGTCTTTTATAGCAGTTCTTACATACATGCTTCTTACTGAACTTTTGTTGGTTCTTATTAAGCCCGTACTTGTTCTTTTTCTTAGATTTCTGGATGTTATCCTCCTCCTTTGGTTCATCCTTCACATTCAAAGTGTGAACCAAGCTCTTTTCATGAGCAATTGGATGTGATTTTGAATGAAATTTGGAGCGAGTAGTATTCGGCTCTTTGAACTGTTTCCTGACCTTTTCCATGGCCTTTCCAACTGCTGCGTCAACCACAGCTTGGAGATTAACTCTATTAATGTTGAGGTTTACGTTTGTAGCATTATTAACTTTTGTCGCATTAATAGTATCGCGACTATTGTCTACCTCATCCGAGTTTGCCATACTCGAAGCTTAGTACTAACCACCAAATTAAACCATTGTTAGTCATCATCCTGATGACCTGACATAGATTAACCATGACATCCTTAAACCGTATAGACTATTATGTTCCGAACATTCCTAATGAATGTTATTTGAATATATATCCATTACATTTAGCCTAGGTCACAAAAAGACCATCAATGGCAATTAAGGTTTGGAGCGAGTCCATTGCCTGTTTGACAGGGGATCATAATGTCACAACTGTCTTTGTCACAAGGACGATTATGAATAGCTCGAAGGCTAGCCTTACATGACTTTTATTATATATATATATATATGATGAGGATCATTACAGAACACTAACTATTGCGAGAACAAAAAGAACAACTCTAAAACACTAAATTTTTGGATTTAAGTTTCATGTTTTTTTAAATTTTATGTTTCTTACATTCATATGTGTATTATATATACATAAAAAACCATATTTTTTTACCTACACGTCACTTACATACATGTTGGTAATTTAACCTACACATAACCTACATATGTGTAGGTTATACAAAAAGTGAAAAATTTCCATATTTTGTTTTGAATTCTAGTGTAAGAAACAATAAATCCTACATTTGCAACATTTTCATTTACTTTTTAGGTTTCTAGGATTGAAAAAATAGGTGATTCATTGTGTTCTGCGTGTTCTCACAATATTTTGTGTTCTGCATAGAACCTTCCCCTATATATATATATATATATATATATATATATATATATATATATATATATATATATACACATATGGCATAGAAGCCCGTCGCGAGGGACGTAGAAAGATATGGCATAAAGCCTAGTCATGAAGGACATAAATGATCATATGGCACGAAGGCCTTGTCGCAAAGGACATTTAAATATGGCACAAATGGCCTCGTTACAAGGACGTTATAAGATATGGCACCAAGGTCTGTCACGGAGGACATTATAAAATCTGACACAAAAGGCCTGTCATCAGGGATGTTAACATTTATTATGTTAACTTGTCACGAACGACAATTTATAGCACATTGGATTGTCATAAATGACTTTAAAACATAATTTGTTGATTTGTCATCAAGGACATCAATTTATAAGCCACAATCTTATTGGATTAGGGGCTTCCAGGTTTGAACATAGTTCTTCACTTTTGGACAGAGAGTCATAGACTACAACTGTCATTGTCTTGAAAGACGATTCATTTGGCATAAAGGTAAATCAATTGGCATCACTAATGGATGTTCATATATCATCATCGTATTTGATGATATTAGTCATGATCACACTGATCATATAGACTGTTAGGGTTGGGTATAACCCACCACTATGAATAGGGGATCATAAAGACCACCACTAACTTTGTCTTATCGACAATAGAATAAAGTATGACCCGTAGGCATTTCATCACTAGGGATGTTAATATAATGATCATCATACTGATGATATTAGTCAGGATCGCAATGATCATATAGACTATGGGATTTAAGCATAGCTCACCCCTTGGGCAAAGAATCATAAAAGATTACAATTGCCTTGTCTCAATTGGACAATATAATATAGCCCTTAGACAAAACATCATTAAGGATGTTAAATTTTAATCATCGTACTGACGATTTTAGTCATGATCGCATTGATCACATAGACTATTATGTTTGGACATAGTCCAACATTTTTAGACAGGGAGTCGTAGACCACAACTGTCAATGTCTTTATTAGACAACAAGTATAGCCCGTAGGCACTTCACCACTAATGGATGTTTATGGTATTATCATCACATTGATGATACTTGCCATGATCTACTCTGATCATATAGGCTTTAAGGCTTGGTCGTAAACCAATACCTTGACGGCTGGTGTGGTTTCTCACGCCACACAGCTAGGAGTGTTAACATGTTCTCAGATGTTAACAAAGATTAATTATCTTAAGAGGGTTTTACCATCATAGCCATGTTCATAGACATATAGGCTAGGTTATACCATTAAGAATATCTTTTGAAATTTTCAGCTGATCGATAAAGCTCAAGTAAAATTCAGAACTATCTTTGGATAAAGGACGAAATGAAAACCTACATAAAATTTTCAAAACTTTCCTAAGTTATTAGAAATTTACAATAGTGCCTTAATCAGGACTTTTAATAATATATATGTCCACAGAGGACTAAGAGTAAAAATATAAGTCCATATAAGGACTATAAAATATTATAAGTCCATATAGGGGTTATAATGAAATATCATGTCCTCAAAGGGACTATTTCGAAATAGCATATCCCCGAAGGGATTTTTAATGAAATAACATGTCCATAAAAGGACTATATTGGTACAGCGTGCACAAAACAGGCTTTGCTGTACAGATGTCCTCACAGGGACTTAAAGCAGCTTTAGTCCGCGCAAGGACTAAAAGGAAATATAAGTCCGTGTAGGGACTATAAGATATGTCTATGAAGGGACATTAATAAACAATTGTCCTCGTAGGAACTTTATATCAAAAGATACGTCCTCATTGGGACTTATTAATGAAACAATATGTCCTTAAAGGGACTTATGATAAAATATCATGTCCACAAGGGATCTTAATGTAATAATTTGTCCATAAAAGGAACTTAATGAATCAGCATATCCATGAAGGGACTACGATGAAATAATATGTCCTTGAAAGGACTATAATAAATTATTACGTCCGCCAGAGAACTTTGATAAAATAGTATGTTTACGAAAAGACTTTTAATGAAATAATATGCCCATGAAAGGACTATATTGAAATAGCATGCCCACCGAGGGACTTTAATGAAATATAATGTTCATGAAGGAACTAAATAGCAAATGCCCATACAGGGTCTTAAGTTGAAAGATTTGTCCACACAGGGACTATATAGAAGAGATAGGTCCTTATAGGGACTTAAAAGATAATGAATATTATGAAAGAAGGATTTTTTAACGCCTTCCTTGTTCCATTTCGATTGTTTCTCTTCTTTGTTTACCAAATACGGTAGGGATATTGAAGATCTCAATGAATAAGGTAAGTATTCCAATTAGGATCCGATATAGAAGTAGAATTCAAGGATTCCATAGTCAAAGAATGATATGGATCACGGATTGGGTTTTGACTAACATAATCCAAGTCTGGAATTCAAAAACTTGGAGATAAGAAATAGGGATCATTAGGATCCACTGGTATTATTTTCAATACGGGAGCCTCAGGGACCACCTGGTATGGACTCCACTGGCACAAACTTCAAAATTTTGAGCCTCTGGAACGTACGGTATGGACTCGGAAGTCTGTTTGCAAGTTTCAATAGGTTTGACTTTGGAAATAGGTAACGGTCTTTCCTCCAAACCGGTCGCACGCTTATCCTAGCCATGATAAGAAACTTGGCATTCCTTGGCTTCGAAATAAGGAGAAACTCTATCAACGGCTTCCTTGCTTGGCGACTTATTCAAAATACATAAAATCAAAAACAATGTTTACTTAATAGGGATGAGAGCATTCCTATGTTAAGTCTAGACTCAAAAGGTCTAAGGAATATGCTACTGTGTCATTGAGATTAAACACAAAAGACTAGTGTTTAATTCACTCAATGTTGACTCTGATACCAACCTGTCACACCCCGATATTTCCACATATTACCGGTGGGCCCGGTGGGGAGTATCGTGACGTAGTTGATATCATCATGGTCAAACATACACAAAATAGCACAGCGGAAGTCTTGGAATATAAAAATATTATTACAAACTCAAATCTCTGAAAATATCAAAGTATTTATTATAGACGAGCCTCTAATATAAATTCCACAGGTGGATCGTTACAGAATGTATAAAATGAAGTTTAGCAGACTTTATAGCATCTTTAAGGATTTGCAAGATCCTCTTTTTCAACACCGAGCAACTCCCAGCCTATTACGAGTAGTACCTGCCACTTAGTCTTTTGAAAATACGTCAGTTTTCACTGGTAAATACAATTAACTGACTCTTGTATACTGTTTTACTTGTTTGTCTTACATATGGGGACGGTATAGAAGCCGGTCATGATTAACCGACTCACCACTTATAGAACCCACAAAGGAGTTATTCCCAACATGTGGGTTTATATTTTAGCATTTGTATCTTTCAGGTGTATGCCTACACCCCGTGCATAGATCGTGGCCATTTTCAAATGAAATGAGCCGAGGATATCCAGGACACGATCATATTAACCCCCAATGCTTATGTTATCAAACAAGACAGATTAAAACGGGTTATGTAAATTTATTAATCACATTCCGATTAAATGATCTCATACCCGACCAAGTGGTATTATTATAATACCATATCCCAAGCCCGTATAAGGGAAAATAAGTTAAAAGTATTTACCTGAGCTAATACTTGATTCACATCAAAAAAAACTTAGTCGTATCCAATCTATCTAAATGCAGGTAGCTTTTACCGGGTGGCTCTAGTCTGGAGTGATGGTAATATATAACCGATTTAGAATGCTAACGGTCTTATTTAAGTCATAGACTTAGACCGGCTAGCTTAATGTATCCAAAACGGTACGATACACTAGATTAAGCGATGACCGGAATAAAAGGTTATTTAGACCCAACAAGTACGAAGACTTGTATAATATGGGTAAACTAAACACATTCTAGATTTTGAGATAAAAACGATAAGGTTAAATCCGTTTCGGCAAACTTACAAAAACTAGTTACGTAAACCGATCCGAATGCGTAAATGCGTAACGGGCAACCAAATGAATCACATACAAGTATCATGTGTTATTATGCTTAAAATATGTTAATACATCAGTAGGATGTTAACATATAAGCCCAAAAAGTAATTTAAACCAATTTATGTCCCGTAGGGGCATTTAGGTCATTTTACCCTTTATAAAAGAGGGTTTTAAAACAAATTGAGGTTCTGGTCTTTGTTAATCAGTAAAAATATTTATTTTATCAGATTACATCAGTAAGATATTATATATTTATATGTGAGGTTTACCAATTATGGCCAAACTATGCCCCGAATAGGCATTTTGGTCATTTCACATATGCTTTTAAGGACATTTTTGGAAGTTTGAGTTCATGAATTATACCTACTGTAATGATATTAAAATTTGTTTAAAGATTCAGTAGGTAACAAGTCTTAGGTGTTAATTATGGTTTAAAACCATACCATGCGCCTAAATTGCGTAAAAATCGCTAATTGACGATAATTGAGGTGTCTTATGGAAATCTGAGATTTTGATCAGTTTTGAATGCTCAAAATAATTTATTTAATGTATAAAATCAGTAGGAAAAGGTTTGGCATTCAAATCATTTGTTAATCTCATTTTATGCATGAAAAGGGTATTCTCGCCATTTACCGAATTACACAAGAGCTCCATGATACGATCAGATTATAATCTGATCAAAATTCCAAAAATCCCTAAAAATAATATCTTAACTGTAGGTAATGAGTTTTGGGTCAAAATCAAAGTTTAAACATGCCTTATGCAAGATATCACAATTTAATTAATAAAAAGCTTCAATTTACAATATCGAGCATAACTCCTGTTTGAGACCAAGAAATGACGTGAAATTTTCGGGACATACTTATATATCAAAAATGAAGGTTTTTGTCCTCTCACATTTTCAAAATTCTCATTTATATGTCAAAAGGGCGAAATGGGCATTTATAAGCATAATAACGGAGATTAGCATACAATTCAAACTACTAAGGACCAGGTAATATAACCTTAGGGGGTTATACTATAACATAATACGGTCCTAATGGAAGCTTAAAACATAAAGGATTTAAGCTAGATTGGGTCAGAACTGAAAGTCAAAGCAAAAGTCAAGCTTTTGCGACTTTCGGTTGCGAACCGACCCTAAACTCAGAATTGTCGGGTTGAACATGCTTAGACATGTTCTAATAATAATTACTAAGCTATTAGAGTGTTAAAATATAATTTATAACCTCTGCATCATTGATTTTAATTATTATTCATAATTCTGCCAAGTTTGACTTTTTAATTAAATGTTTTGACCCGACAATTAACTAAGCAAACGAAAGAATTAGGAGGTGCCCTTTTAAGGGTTAATCACCTACCTAACTATGGTCACATAACCACATTCATTTCAATTAGTGGCTGGACCTTTTTAGTTTAAACCGAAAGTCAAAGTTAATTTACGATAACTTGACTTTTCGGTTTTTAAAACATAAAACTGAACTATAGAGAGGGCTAAGACACTTACAAAGGGTCCTAGCTATCTTTTCTACTAAGAATAAGTTCCAATCAGATCAGAAAGCTTCAGATTTGTGAGAAGAGATGATAGAATGAAGAGTGCAATCAAAATGGATGGACAAAAGGCCTATATATAGTTTTTGGGTGAGTCTTGGATGATCAACAAGTGTTTGGAGGGTCCCTAAGATGATGACAAGTGCCTAAAAACGTGTCCTAAGTCGGTTTGCAGCCCATAGATTCGAAACAAGTGAGAAAGGTTGTTTGTTTGGGTAACAAGAAAAAAAAATGGAGCTGGTATGGGCCTCGCGGCCCGCGTAAGGGGGCAGCCCATGCCTACGCGGCCCGCCTAGGGGTGCATCCCAGATTCATAGTTTGGCCATAATTGGTAAACCTCACATATATATAATATCTTACTGATGTAATGTAATAAAATAAATATTTTCACTGATTACCAAGACCAGAACCTCAGTTTGTTTTAAAAACCTCTTCTATAAAGGGTAAAATGACCAAAATGCCCCGACGAGACATAAATTGGTTTAAATTACTTTTTGGGCATATATGTTAACATTCTACTGATGTATTAACATATTTTAAGCATAATAACATATGAGACTTGTATATGATTCATTTGGTTGCAAGTTACGCATTTACGCGTTCGGATCGGTTTACATAACTAGTTTATGTAAGTTTGCCGAAACAGGTTTAACCTTATCATTTTTATCTCAAAATCCAGAATGTGTTTAGTTTACCCATATTATACAAGTCTTCGTACTTGTTGGGTCTAAATAACATTTAATTCCGGTCATCGCGCGTATCGAACCGTTTTGGATACTTTAAGCTAGCCGGTCTAAGTCTACGACTTAAATAAGACCGTTAGCATTCTAAATTGGTTATATATTACCATCACTCCAGACTAGAGCCACCCGGTAAAAGCTACCTGCATTTAGATAGATTGGATACGACTGAGTTATTTTGCTGTGAATCAAGTATTAGCTCAGGTAAATACTTTTAACTTATTTTCCCTTATACGGGCTTGGGATATGGTATTATAATAATACCACTTGGTCGGGTATCAGATCATTTAATCGAAATGTGATTAACAAATTTACATAACCCGTTTTAATCTGTCTTGTTTGATAACATAAGCATTGGGGGTTAACACGACCGTGTCCTGGATATCCTTGGCTCATTTCATTTGAAAATGGCCACGACCTATGCACGGGGTGGAGGCATACACCTGACAGATGCAAATGCTAAAATATAAACCCACATGTTGGGAATAACTCCTTTGTGGGTTCTATAAGTGGTGAGTCGGTTAATCATGATCGGCTTCTATACCGGCCCCATATGTAAGACAAACATGTAAAACAGTATACAAGGTTTTATTAAAGATTGTCCCAAGTTATAAATGGTTTGTGCCTTGTGCACTTAAATCAATTTTCATAAACTCTTTTCAAAAGAGTCAGTTAATTGTATTTACGAGTGAAAACTGACGTATTTTCAGAAGACTAAGTGGCAGGTACTACTCGTAATAGGCTGGGAGTTGCTCGGTGTCGAAAAAGAGGATCTTGCAAATCCTTAAAGATGCAATAAAGTCTGCTAAACTTCATTTTATACATTCTGTAACGATCCACCTCTGGAATTGATATTACAGGCTCGTCTATAATAAATACTTTGATATTTTCAGACATTTGAGTTTGTAATAATGTTTTTATATTCCAAGACTTCCGCTGTGCTATTTTGTGTATGTTTGACCATGATGATATCAACTACGTCACGATACTCCCCACCGGGTCCACCGGTAATATGTGGAAATATCGGGGTGTGACAATCACCTTCCTTAATAATCTTCTTCATCACGCCTATGGGAATAGAAGCATTAAAAGGAGAAATAATCTCGCATTGCATATACCTGGCGAGGGATTTAAGCATTTAGAGTAATATATCAGCTTTAACAACGCTTTATATCTGAACAATTTTTTTTAATTTATTTTATGTGTAGCACTTGAAAAAGAAACTATAATTTACTTTGCACTCAAATGCATTGTTGTTACTTACCAAAATATTAACAATATGCATTCAAATTTGCAAATTTAACATTCTGCTATAACTTTTATATGCTCGATAAAAGCACATAACAATACTTGGTCAAAAAATCCTGCGTTTGTTGACAGCACAACACCCAAACGACTGCTAGCAGCAGTCATTTAAGTTACATGTTTAATGAGGTCGTTTATGGAACTGGAACTCGTTTTGGTTTTTTAATGACTTGTAATAGACGGCTCAGAATAGGTATTGAGGTTGTCATAGCTGCATAACAGGTTACTCGTAGCAAACACTGCACTCGCCATCCTTGGTATGCAACATCAAACCTAAACTTTTTTTTACCAAATTCATCATAGCCAGCAAACGAACTCGGTACGCAACGACCAAATATAGCTTTCAGTTCCATATACCCTTAATTCCAACAGGCCGGGTGAAATTCAACTGGTTGATAATGGCTGCAACGGAGGTTGCAAAAACAAAGAATAGTTTACGGTTTCAATACAATGGTACAATCAAATTCCCCATTCAAATATAAAGACTACAACAACACAAATCAAAGAACCCATTCAGGAACAAAGACCAATTAGGGTTTCATAACAGCAACACAATCAAAGTTCCAATTCTAAATCTTGATATTTGAGTTCCTAACATGCAAAGATTACACCTTTACATCTTCATGATCATCGGATTTCAATATTTTAGAACCCAATAATCAAGATTACTGGATATCAACAATAAAACTCCACCCCTAGAAAATCATAGTAGACTTAGTGTTTTACACTAGAAATTCTTTAGGCTTTACCGATCCAAAGAATTCTCAAATTAGAGAAGTCATGCATTATACCAAAAGCTCTAAAAGTATAAAACTCAAGAATGGAAATAAAAAGAGATTACCATGGAGAAATCTGAAGGTCGTGGCTGCTAGAAACAGACACAAATGGCCGTCGACAACAATAGGCCTCCATCGAAATACCCGTTGCTGCCAGAATCGGACTCAAATGGCCACCAACAACGATGGGTATTCACTGAACATTCGCTTAGCCGAGGAGATCGAAGACGGGATAAGCGTCGATCAGACAAGATGGACAGAAGGGGCAGCGGTGCTCCTCCGTTAACCGCTCCACCATCATCAATCAACACCTCTTTCTCCCCGCCTTATATATGGACTGAAGGGGTGAAGGCACCGCCCTTGTGAACCAATCAAGATGACCCATGTCTCGTTTCATTATTCATTACCAATCAAGAGGTGGAGGTCGGCTATGGACTCCGACCGGCTGTTTCTTCCCCCTTTTCTTCCCTTCCCGGTTGTGGGTAACGTTGATGAAGGTTGTGAAGCCCCCACCGCGCCCCTATTCTTCCCTTCTTGAGCTCATAAAGCAGTGGCGAAGCTTAACCTTAATGAAGGGGGGTCTAAAACGTATATACCAAAAAAATTCTATAGAACCGGGGGGTCGAAAACGTATATACCAAAAAATTCTATACGAAAACTACATATATAACACTACTGAGCGAAAAGTTCAGGGGGCCGGGCGCCCCTCCCCGCCCCTTCTATACTTCGCCACTGTCATGAAGGGCCAGGCGGAGCACATCGTAACGCCCTCCTTTGGCGTTGCAAGGATGGTGTTAAGAGCTTTAAGTGTATAAGTTGGATGATGCCATGTACTCTAATACTCAAGTCTAACATTGTTTGAACAATTCTTGGATGTTGGAAAAAACAAGACATGATAAATTAATTCGAATATATGAACGAATTACTCAATTACACTACCTTTAACATTGAGTTCTTGGAAAACAACAATAAGACAAATACTTTCAATCTATATATGATAAAATTAAAAGTGAATGAAAAGCGATTACATAATTCTTTATTATGGGATTTTTTATTATATTGAACAATACCTTATATTTATTTATTAGACTATGGGGTATGGGGTGAGGGTTGGGGGGTGGCTTGGGTTTCGGTGTGGCCTCCAAGATGTAACACCTCGAAAATTTATGTCCAATAATGTATCGACACGTGTCATGAGCTTTAAACGCGTAAAAGATTACTTTAAAGGGACTAAAGTTGACAAACAAAGAAAGTATGTGAATATAAGGGTTCAAGGTGTCAACAATGGATAAATATACCTTACTGTAACCCTACACGATGTTTATACCCTTAAACGAATGAATCATGGATCATACGAAGCTAATTGTGGAAGAAAGTGAGAGATTACAAACTACAGGGGCTGAAAGTGTCAACATGTTTAAAGTATACCTCTGAGTGACCTTTTAGCGAACCCGAAGCTTTGTAACGGTTAATTATACTCACGAGAATAAGTGATAAAAATTTCACAAGGTTTCGATTAAGTATGAGGAAGTTATGACAATATTCGTATACGAGGGGTTAAAAGCGTCAACGTTGAAATTTAAAACTTATCGGTGATCGTATGAATAACCGGGGACTTAACAAAGTTGGTTTATGACTTGGGGTCCTTAAAAGTCAAGTTTGGGGGTTAAAAGTGCAAGAAATCATGTTAAAATCAAGTTTGGAAGGACCAGGGGCCAAAACCGCAATTATGGCAAACTTGGAAACCGGATGGAGGAGCCATACCGGGCGCGTAAGCCCTCAAGGGGTCCTTACGCGGGGCGCCTAAGGTGCCCAGATGCAGAAAAACTTGGCAGCTGCATGTTCCAGCAAGTTGCACCGACTTATAAGCTTGGTTTTCGATTCTATGGGCTTGTTTGATGGTTTTAAAGGGCCTAGGGACACTTGGAATGATCAGGAATCATTCCATAGACTTATATGTCACGATCTTGATGAATTAAAGTCCCTATATAAGAAGTTCTTTGTTGCACCATTTGAGCACCTCACTTGGAAACTTCACAACTCATTATCTGGAGGTTCCTGGAGCTCAAGCACCCTTCCTAGTGACCTCTAGTCGTGCTTAGGACCTTTGTAAGTGTCCTTAAACTTCCTTAATTCAGTTTTGATTAGTTAATTAGCGTAAAGTCAAACCGTCATAATTAAGATTTGACTTTGTCATTAATCTTAATTTGTCCAGTCAAATTTCAAATTTAAAGTATCTATGAGTTGGTAATTATGTGGGCAATAAACCCTTAAAAGGGCACCCTCTGATTCCCACTCTAACTAGGTCAATTGTCGGGTCAAACTTGATTATAAAAAGTCAACAGAAAGCTTATTTTCAAATTAATGCATAATTAGCAATGTAGAAGCTATGCAACCTGTTTTGCATTAATATAACTTGGTAATTAATGTAAGAACATGTCTAAACATGTTCAACTCGACAATTTCTGTTTAAGCTCGGTTCAGAACCGAAAGTCGCAAAAGTAGACTTTTGCTCTGACTTTCAGTTCTGACCCATTAGAGCATAGTTTAGTAATGTCTTAAAGCCTTATTAGGACCAGGTTTCATTTAAGTATAACCCTCTGTGATTATACAACTTGGTTCATTAGTTATCCGATTCATATGCATATTTCCGTTAAATGCCTAAATGTTGACTATTATGCCCATATGACCTTAAAACATGAATTTTGAAAATGTAAAAGAGTAGAAACCTTAGTTACTGATTTATAAACTTGTACCTAAAATTTGACACCAGTTTGAGGTCTAGATTAAGAGTTACGCTCAATAGCGTAATTAGAAAGCTTTTTTGTAATTAAATGGCGTAATTAGCATATAGCCTATCTAAACCCAAATTTTGATACCAAACTTTTTACCTACTGATATAAAATAATATTTTGGGATTTTTGGAGATTTTTATTTATTTTTAGGCTAAGCATAACATAGAGTTCTAAGCTTGATCCGGTAATTGTCGGTTTTGCCCTTTTAGGCTATAAAATGAGTTTTACCAATCCTTTTGATACCAAACCTTTTTCTACTGATCCAATATGATAAATAGATTATTTTAAGCCTTCTGGAATAACAAAAATATCAGCTTTTCTTATAAAACCCGAAAATCGCTTAAAATCGCCTTCTTACGCGTTTTAAGCACATAGTATGTATTAAAACCATTTTAGATATATAAGACTTGATACCTACTGATGTTTTAAGTAAATTTTTATACTTTAGCAGTAAGCAAAAGTTTTAAACTCAGATTTCCAGATTTGACCTTTAAACCTTAGGTGAAATTACCAAAATGCCCCTTCGGTGCATAGTATGGTTAGAAATGATAAATTTTACATATAAGCTATACCCTGCTAATATAACTTGGAAAATTAAGTATTTTTACTGATTACATCAGACCCGAAACTCATATTTATATTTAAACTCTTTTATAACCTTTTAAATGACCAAATTGCCCTTACGGGGAATAATTTGAGTTTAAATTCATTTGGGGCATAATAGAAGATATCTTTCTGATTTCACAACATATTTAAGGCATATTAACTTAGGAAACCTGTGTATGACTCATTTGGTTACCCGTTATGCACTTTTCGCGTTCGGATCGGCTTATGTAACTAGTTTGCATATATTAGCCGAAACGGGTCAAACCATATCGTTTTCATTTCAAAATCCAGAATGTGTTTAGTTTACCCATATTAAACTAGTGTCCAAGCTTGTCGGGTCAAAACCACATTCTAAACCGGTCTTCGCTTTATCATGCGTTTGGACCGTGTCTTCCTTTTGAAAACTAACCGGTCTATGTCAAAGCTTAATTAAAGACCCGTTAGGATTCTAAATTGGTTATTAAAAACCTTCATTCCAGATTAGGAGCCCAGTAAAAGCTACGTGCACTTGCTGTATTGTAACACCCCAAAAAGGATTAACATAAAAATAAGTTTAAATAATCAAAAGCATTAACTTAGTTAGTAAAAATATTACAAAAGCTAGTTAATGAATGGAAGGTGCTAAATTAATAATATGTAAACACTATGGGGGTTAAACATGGACAATGGCAAAATAAAAGTATTAGAAAGTGAAAACCCTAAACACACACATTTGTGTGTGGTTGGGATCGATCAAAGCAGGGGAAACAATGGTGAAACCCTTGTTCAAGAAATTGAATCAATTGGATAGGGGTTTAGAGGAGAATCAACTGCATGAACTCAAATCTACACTCATCTAAACTCGATTTTTAAAGAGGTAAGTTCAATTTCTTGAAATCATGATTTGTAGGAAGTGGGTCATAACCCAATCTTGAGATTATGCAAGTAATTGTGTAAAATGGAGTTAGGATTACTCTCTAAGACATGAATCAGGTTTGATTTTAAATCAATCGAAAGATTTTAGTATAAACCCATTTGACTTGAAACTATATGAAAGTAGGATGATAAAAAAAAAATTTGAAGTAATCATGTATAGCCTTGAGTTCTTGATGATTAATCTTGTTTATGATACATGGACACTAAATGAATTTATGTAGAATGAAAGGATCATATGAACTCGTTTAATTGTTGATGAATTTCTAAAAGAACTAGTTAAAATTATGCTCTAGGATAATGATGTTTAGTGTCCTACTAATGCGAAACTCGCCAAGTGTTCGATGAAATGCTTAAGTGAATATACATGTGAAATTATAAAGATTGTGAAAATGTTGTCATGTAGTAAAGTATGTGAATGATGATAAGATGTTCAGATGGACTAAATGATGGAATGAATATGTTAATGTAGGTGGGAAAGAAGAAAGTTCAAGTGCTACGAAGACGGAAACCGCACAAAACCGAGGTATGTTATTATGTATACTAACTCTTATTAGTATATTGTTATTTATGCCAAAACCATAATGTGATGTTTGTGGTAATTCATTAGTAAATGGTTTAAAACATTTTGAATGGTTTACATGAACCGTAGATTGTAAATGAAATTTGCTTATGACTGGCCCTTTATGGGGTAACCGGGTAAAGAGAAAGTAAGTAGAAAAGGAAAAGAATTTTTCGTAGTAAACGAACCGAATGAAAGTTTAGTCATGGATGATATTACCCGTCATTAACGGATAATTTATGAATGAATGAAATTTTACTCGATCCGTTACTCATGGGTTTGAGTGTATGTAAATGTTTGAAAGGAATGTATTCACCCGTTGTTGGTGAATCGAATGAAGATTATGTACGAATGAAGTGCCCGTCTCAACGGGACAAGAATGGCATGATAAATCCCAAAATTTAAAGTTGTATGTTTAACCCGTTTCATGGGGCGAATAATGAGTGTATAAGGTGAATGTACGAATGGGATTAAAGTTGTATTACTAGTTTAGAAGTAACGTAACTAACAAGTTTTAAACTTGATGTTTGATGTAGGTAAATCCTTGGCTTCTTAGCTTGGCGACTCGGAATGAACACCCTCGATATCACGCCCATCTAGCGCTTCCGAAGATGTCTATTAGTATGGTCTTAGTTTTTGGTCATATGTACTTTTAACATAAGTAATATTTTGGTGTCCTTGTGAATGGTTAAAACTTGGTTAGTTGTAGCTTTTTGTTTTAAGGCGACTTAAACTTGTTTGTTTTTCTTTGGTTTATGAAAATGGGTCTTTTAAGTTAAGGCGTTTTATTGTCAAGCAGGAAATTGATTATTTACGAACGGGTCATGCCCAAATTTTTGCAAAAGTTTATATGCTTTCGTTCAAATTAAGAAGTTTAGAGTTTAGGGCGTTTCAAGTTGGTATCAGAGCCTAGGTTTGAGGGATTTGAACACAATGAAGTGTTCGGACTCAAACCGAAAGCTCGTAAGAATGGGTGTGTTCGCTCTGAGACGCAAAAAGAGGTAAATATTCTAAGAAAATTTTTATATAGTAATTGGTGTGTTCGCCCCCCCCCCCCCCCAAAGTTGGACAAATCAAATGGGAGCTAAACATTAGGTTATATCAGATCTGGCGCCGCACACAGTTGTGTCGTTAAGTGACACAGTTGTGTGGACCGTTGATGCTTGTTGCTGAGATCAGGGTGTGTGGCAAGGCTGACACAGCTGTGTGACATTGTACTCAGATAACCAACACAGCTGTGTCTGGGCAAAATTTCCACAAACTTCATATTTTTCTTGAGTTTTCCGCAACGAATCACCAACAAGCTTTCCAAAACTACAATATTCAAATAAAACACAATTAAATGTTGATTCAATCGAATTTGTAACCAGAAATATATAAAATGGGGGATGATATGTATTAATAATATGTATATTTACCGACATATTAATAATGAAATGTAAAATTGATTGTAGTATGATAAAATGAGTTAACTGTGATGAAGGAGAGTATGAAAATAAATCTAATAAATGAAATGAATGTTTCATGTAGATGGCGGACAATGTCAACGTTAATGATAATGTAGCGGCAAGAAATGAATGACGAATGTAAGAGGTTAAGTTTAACACGTATGATAATGAATAATGAATGGAGTAAATATAGATTAAATTACTTCGATGCGTAAAAAGAATATGATTTGTTAATAAATGAAAATGAAAATGATGAGATTAGTGGTAAAATAACTTGAAGAATGTGAGTTAGATGGAATCCGTATGAGGATTCGAATAAATGTATGCTTGATCAGAATTATGCATTAGAGGCTTGTACATTGTGCTTGAATGGTGTGATATTTATGTGTATTTAATGATTTGCTTAGTTTTGAGTAAGAGGCGAATATGTGCTAAATGTGAATCATATGAGCTTATTAGCAAAGGATATGTTGGAATTATGTTATATAGTTAACTTGAATGATATTTGCTTTTTGTAGAATCATGAAGCATTAGCATGTGAAAGTACGTGAAAGTGAATGTATATGTGTATTGTTATAGGATTACGTGAATCGTATATATCATACAATACGAGTATGAAATGTGTAGAATATTAATATTATGGCCTATCATATTTAGAGGATTACATGTTCAAAAGTTTAAAGTGTGTAAGCAAGACAGTTGATTTTATAAAAGTCAATAGTATAGGGATATCATGGAATGGCAATTAGACACAAATGTTAAAGTAAAGAGTTAATGTGTTATGTATTGCGTGATTTACGTGTTATGCTTGATGATAGTTTAGTTGTATGGGTTGGAAATGAGATAATGTCACACCCTGGCTTTGCGGAAGCGTGGTTAATTTTGGTGTGACTTCTTAATACCATAGCTTAATCATACCAAAGCTATATGAGATAAAAACATGCAAGATCATCCATTAAGTTTTGAAAACCAAACACAATACCATTGTTTTAACATACCCTGACAACCATAATCTTGTTCAACAAACATTACAAACTGAAACATAACATAAACATGGTTTAAGGACTGTGTCTTGTCCAGGAAAGAGACACATCCCCTAAACCCCGGATGACCTTAGAAACTAGTGCAGCGGAAAACATGCCATACCGTGCCAGATCTCGTTAATTTCCTGAAATACATGTAAGTTGAAAAATCAACAATAATGTTGAGCGAGTTCATGTGCAAGTGAGTAAGTAAAACACTTGTAAGTATAAAAGTTGTCGTGGTATGTAGCAGTGTAAGAGGACTTGTGATCACCAATGGTTTGCAAGGCCATTAGCATGTTGTGAAATGCAAGTAGGAAGACACAACCCTAGCCGATTTTTGCGTTGGGCAACCAAGTCACTCCAGGTCCGTTCTGTTGGTCCTCAGAGAGGTCCGTTCTGTTGGGCCTAGAGCTGGGCTCGCTACACCCAGATAGATCTACCGCTTAAGTCCCTCGGTGTTCTGCCTACCCATTCACATGATCTAAAACCTCCTTACGTTAATCATACCATGTATAAAGTACTTGTAATCAAAGTAACATGTATTTCACCCCCGCAGTTAAGAAAACTGAAAACAGTTAGAGAAAAGGGGGACATGAACTCACAGTCGGTGCGTCTCTACCAAGTGTCTCCAAATCTGAAAGCTGTGCGACGACCTACAAGTGCTAATTCTATTAGACGGACGGCCGTGCCTTAGCTTTATAGTTTAGGTTTTTGGGAAATAGTTAGACAACTATTTCGTGTTTACGTTTTGTATATACTTGGTAGTTATAATCCTTCCCAATGATGGGGGATACAATACATGTGCGTAAGTTACGTTTTATCAATCGTGTGGTAATGTAATTACCGGTGTAACTTATATATTTATGGTGAAAGCGTTCGCAAAGTTTTGGGATCATTAACGCTTGTAAATATTATTTTTACTCTAAAATAATATTTATGTAATTTCACAAAATAATCATAAACAGTGTTGTGACAAAACATATTTATCACGTTAACTTTTGTGAAAATCCCACCTCCGAATATTTAGTAAATAAAGTTCTGGCGAAATTGATGTTTCGAAAATATGTCAAAAATAGTTCTAACACTTGTTGTGTAATTAATTCTAAGTGTTAGGTTTTTAGAAAATTTCGCCAGAGTTTCCTCTGTAACTGGAGGTGGCCACGCTTTCAAGCGTATCATTTTCTTTTAACAAATCAATTCAACAACTTCTTTATTCAATCAAACAATTTCCGACACATCAAACTAGTCGATAGGTATGTAAATCGCATAATCGCATGAACTTGTAGTTTTTCCGCATCTATAATGTAAATCCCATTATATTTTGTAGATCTTTATATAAAGTAACCTTAATCTTATAAAAACCTCGTGTTTAGAGAAATCCGTCTTTACAACTTCTAGTAACAAGTGACAAAGCTAGTCCTTTGTCGGATCTTTTTGTTTCACAAGTGTTTACACACTTGTGGTTTATAAAAAAAATATCATATTTGTTAGTGTAAGATCCATCTTTTTAGAAAACATGATTTCTTTAACGTGTGGTTCTTTGAAAATACCACTTGCGGATACGTAGATCCGCTAGTTTTAAACACTACCGTACAAGTTAAATCACTTTTACACAAGTAAAATATTTTTACACAAGTTCATGTCTCGTGTGTGGTAGAGTTTCACCTTTTAACCCTTGTGTTAACTAAAAACGAGCTTATGTGAAGATCCATGATCTTACAAAGTCGGGTTAAGCGATGATCCGAGCTACCACATCATAGATCGGGTCTCAAGAATCACAAATTCCAAATACTACAACTTTTACACATGTTACAAGCTATTAACCACCATTTTTCACATTTTTAGTAGACTTTAATACTTCAAAAAGTATGTTATCGATATTTAACCGACAAAATTCCTTTTAACCGCTTTAGATATGTTCAAACAAGAGTTTTAAGTGTTATACCTCTAGCTCGGGGCTAGGGAAGAATCTTGATGGAAAACGCGTGGATAAAAGCTAACGAGAGAGGTTCTTCGTGTTCCGCTTGCTCCAAGGCTCCTAATACGTAACCTCTAGCACTTGTGTGATGTTGGAATGTAGTGATCAAGAGCCGAAGGTGGGTGTATGGGGGCTGGGGTGTTCGGCCGAGAGTGAAGGGAGAGCAAGAGAGAGTTTGGTCTTGTGTTGTGTTAAGTGATAATGAATCATGAGATTAATGGTTTAACTTATAGGCAATTTAGGGGGTATTATCCATGGGTTTTTATATCACTTAGATACTAGGCATAGAAGATTAAAATAATCTTCATAGTACCTTGTGTGTCCCCCAAGGTTTGGGGCCGGTTATGAGAAGGGGGGGGGGGTTGGTTCGATTGTAACTAGTTTAGTTAGGATGAAGTTTAAGTTAAGTAGGTTAACTAAGTGTTTAACTTAGTTAGTTAAGTATGGCGTGTTATGACGGGTGTTAGGGTAATCAGGGACCCTAACTGGCTCAGAAAAAGAGTAATAATAAAAATAGCAATGTTTTCATGTTCCGGGTAAAGTCCGGTTGTTCGGTTGGATAGTAATCCGTTAAAGCGTTACAAAAGCTTTAAAGTGTCGTTATTGTTATTTTTAGTGACACAATTCAATTCCAACACTTTAGAAAGTGTCTAGTGACATTTTCCCCATATTTTGGCACTTTACTAGTCAGCTAGAAGCTGGATTATTTATCAAAGTGCTGTGTTTTGTACTTAAGGTACGTTTTAGGCACATCCAATCAGTGTATCTTATTCCTAGAGACGCAGTTCCACAACAGTTGTAACCCTACACTCACTACCAGTGTAGCCAAATATTTGAGGCTCTTAACAGGCCTTAGAGGCAGTGTTTGCCTGATGCTGGTTATATCAGCATGTTCACTGTGTATCCGTTTAGTGCTACTGTGCTTTTTGTGCATCATGTTTGTCACTAAGGTTCAGCATGTAATTAATGTAGTGACAGCAAATAAAGTATGATGCAAGTAAGTGCATGTATCAGTATGCAGGTAGCAGTTTATCAGCAATTTCAGTTAAGCACAGTAATTTAGCAGTAATTAATCAGTAATTAAGTCGTACGGATACCTGGTTTAGTACGGGTTGTCACAGATAACTAATAATAAATGTCTCATTATTACGAAATTTGACTAACGAAAGTCAATTAACGTAGGAATAGAAAGAAAATGAATAGTTGTATGTATGCTCACATAAGCTAACAATGTTACGAATGTAATAATATGTAAGGATGGAAATCTAGTCAATTGATTCAAGCATGGATGGAAAACGGGGTAAGAGGAAGCAATGAGGCAAGCATGAACATGAACACTAAAGGTAAGTGATTTCACAATCACTTCGAATATATCTACATGAAGACGTATACGTATTTGAATATTCGAAATCAAAGTGAAACGTATAAATAAATAAGAAATGTTATGGTACGTTTTGTTGAAATGGTTGGCATAATGTTAAACCGGTAAGACCTCATTATAAGGGTAAATCTGTCACACCCCCAAAATACCACATGCGGAAACCCTCGCGAGGCGTGTGACGTACCAGGATCCAAGCCACCAATCACCTTGAACTCATATATATATTTAAAGAGATCTTTCATTCATTAACATAAGTGTTACAAACGTCATATGTCATTCGTTGTATACAGCGGAAGCATAATTCGTTGGTTAAGTGTTTCGTAAAACATGTGTACATAAACCGTTAAGCTTGCATTGAGATTCCATGTATCTCGACCCATGACCACTCCAGCCTCCCAGACAGCAAGTTCCAAATGATATAAGCTTATAGACCTGCAATCATGCAGACAAGTGTGTCAGACGACGCTGGTGAGTTCAAAGTTTTGTAAACGCGTTAGTTACCAGATGTGTGTTTAAAACAGTTCAACATTATGTTTTGATGATGTTATTAACTCGATTACCGTATGTGGCTACTAGATGCGAATGCCCAACCCCAATGCCTCTATCTAGGCATTGGTCAAGTGGTCAAGGTAATTAGTTCAACTAACAACCTCGAGTAGATGTAAGGGGTCTTATATATACACGATGTGAATGCCCAACCCCAATGCCTCTATCTAGGCATTGGTCAAGTGGTCAAGGTAATTAGTTCACGCCCGTCCTTTCGGCACGGTGTGAGGGTGCCAATCCTAAGAGCGCTATCAACTAAATACCTCGTTGCCTTCCTGGCAACAATCGGTAGATGTAGGGGGTCTTACATAATAGAAACTGAGTAATAACAAACATCCCATTAACCTGCATTCCTCCCTGGAACGTTACCCGATATCCCTTCCCGGGATGCATGCTTGGAAAAGTGCAGTGAACTCACCTTTGGTTTGCTCGGTAGAATTAGTTTACTCTAATACAAATTGATCAAGCACATCCTAACATGATTTATCAACGACAATCAGTTTCATACCCATGTATTACGTCACTCATTGCATAAGTGGTACTCATGACATACACACATAATTATTCACATTATAACCGTCAGTTATGTCATACTCAATCCAAGTTAACACAGTTGGTCCACACCACGGATTTCATGCAAGATTACACGTCTACTTCGCTAGTCTAAGTTCCAATTACACGTAACGATCCATTTAAGCTTTCTAAATCAGGTGTGACCCATTTATTTGGCCCAACGAAATGGTGTGTGTGCAAATGGGTTTAAACGGTGCGGCCCAATTACCATTAAATTAGTCCCATAAATCAGACAGTCCACTTAACATATACGGCCCAAATCAGTTCGACCAAGACTAATCCACAGTTCTTTAATTACCATCTAGCAGTTCTCAATGCAATTGTGTAAACAATTCAAGCACCCCTATTATTCTAATGAATGCACATTACCCATCAACCGAAGATCATGAGTGGCCCAACTACCATAACAGGCCTAGTAAGTGTGAACTCTTAGAGCCCATGTGCGGCATGTATCAACAGGAGACATGCAATTTAACTAGTATGCAATTCATTGTATTATGACCACAAATCACGAAACCAATTACCTATTGTATAATTAACTTAAATTAAATATCAATCACTTTGTAGCACCCATCATCACCAATTCACCAACCATAAACAACTGGTAATCATCAAACTAACCGAAGCAGACACAATATACAAATAACACAAATCATCAGCATGTTACTCGACCCACCACACACTATGATTATTAACCCTAAATTAACAATTATATATTATCATATAAGAGGCATTAAAATTAGCACAACATAATCGGCCCACACATCACCCAAGGACTATGTCATCATTATCATCAACAGTGCCTAAATCCAATTACCATTATCAATTCAGTAACATTATTATTCTTTCATAATAACCCTAATTCACATATGATTCAGAAGTCTAGCATCATTCACCAAGAATTATTCCATTTAGTTACAAAGTTAACAACAACAACCAACTTGATCGAGACCATCTGAACATTAATACTTCACACTCCATGAATCATACAACTCAACCACACTTGAACGTAAACAAAATAGCCAAACAATAATAGATTCATTATAATGTAAATATACTAACCAAATACTGGATGTCACTAGACACGAGACCAGTTTCAAGGGGAGTATAAGCTTCGAAAGGTGGGGGCTGCCATCGACTTCAATGGATGAGGGAGAGTGTTTAGGGTTTGATGCAAAAGATATTACGTAACTGTATACATAATCATATGATAAGTGTTTTGGGCCGGTTTGGGTTTTTAATGAACCGTGAACATGAATGGGGTTTGGGCTGCAAGTCGGGTTGCAAAAGATGCAATTATGGCTGCACACTAATTATACATCTACAACATTTGCTTATTCTAGTTATTATAATTTTTGGTATTATTTTAACACAACCAACAAATATACATCTATAATATTTATGCTATGGTTTAAACCTCACGAGTTTCGAGTTACGTGAGCGAGTTGGATCAACAAGCGAGACACGTTAGTTCAAACGGTTTGGGTCGGTTCAACACGATATGGATTTGGTTACGAATAATCGTTTGCACACTATAAATTGAATAAGTATATAATTAATTCTCAAAAGAAAAACAGACGGTTTTTACCTCGAAATTACGGGTTGTCACATCATCCCCAACTTGAAAGAAATTCCGTCCCGAAATTTAGCACGTAGTTATTGAGGAAGCTAGTTAAGTTGCGTGGTTCCCAGGTTTTTCCTGGGGAGTCACATCATCCCCCCGTTGGTTTGGAATTTCGTCCCAAAATTCCGCAGTAGCTTCAGCCTCAATAGTGGTTTCATTGTCCTCGAATAACTGGGGATATTTGTGCTTCCTTTGGTCTTCTCATTCCCAGGTAGACTCTGGGCCACGACGGGAGTTCCAACAAACTCGAACAATAGGTATCCTGGTGCGTTTGAGAATCTTGACCTCCCGGTCCAAGATTTCCGCTGGTGCTTCGACAAATCTCAACTGATCGTCGATGGTGAGCTCCTTGAAAGGAACTGTGAGGGTTTCATCTGACAGTCACTTCTTCAGATTCGACACTTAAAATACGTTGTGAATTCCGCTGAGTTCTTCAGGTAGGTTCAGTTTGTAGGCCACCTTGCCTATTTTCTCTGTGATTTCGAAAGGTCCAACATATCGCGGGTTGAGTTTGCCCCGTTTACCAAAACGAACTACACCTTTCCAATGGTGTGACTTTAAGTAGCATCTGATCCCCAATCCGGGACTCGAGTGGTTTCCCGCGCTTAACAGCATAACTTTTCTGACGGTCACGAGCTGCCGCCATCCTTTATCGTATCTGAGCGATCTTCTCTGTTGTGTCTACGACGAGTTCTGGGCCAGTGACTTGGCTGTCTCCAATCTCCGCCCAACAAAGAGGTGATTGGCACTTACGTCCGTACAATGCCTCAAACGGTGCAGCCTGGATGTTGGTGTGGTAACTGTTGTTATACGAAAATTCCACTAAAGGGAGGTGTCTTTCCCAGCCGTTGCCAAAGTCGATTACACATGCTCGAAGCATGTCTTCAAGAGTTTGGATGGTGCGTTCAGTCTGCCCATCCGTCTGTGGGTGATATGATGTGCTCATGTCTAGACGTGAGCCAAGGGTGTTGTGTATTGCTCGACATAAATCAAGTATAGATCAGAGTCATAAATAACAGGAGTCGGCACCTAGCCTAAAAGCCGCCTCTCTCAGTGGAAAAATTCACAAGCTGTGAAGACTCGTCAGTTCCCTTGATTGCAAAAAGGTGTGCTGGCGACCAAATTCATGGCAGCCGGTCGTTATTTCCATGAGGGCATTGCTGTTTGCTGATACTTCACCTTGACTTCCCACAAGTCAATCCATCATTCACACACCTAACTAGGTGGGCCTTCGTGCCCGATTACCAGTACAAGGTTTATAAATCCTAATGCCTCTCATCAAAACCCAGATGACTAGAATATCGAAGCCGGTGTGCTTTGCTCAATACGAGTTCCTTACAGTAGCCGTATAATGAGACCCACATTCGTTCCTCGAGTTAACGAGTATCGTTCGACCTGTCAAAGGTTGCTTCTCCATGCCCCGCATGGGTTCAACTTGAAAATCCTCTTCCTTCAGTTTTCCAGTTTGAACAGAGCGAGTCTGACCAGGTGAGTTAGAGTCGATAGTGAGCTGCAAAGCTCGTGCACGTTCAAGTTTCATAGTTGTAACCATCCTAAAGTTTCCTCCAGCGATGCCATTAACTGATTTAGCTCTGTCGAAGTCAAGGTACACGGGAGGCCCTTGTGATCGGTCTAAATGCCGCATCAGGTACCGTCCAAGTAATGCCTCCATCTAAAATTTCCAAGACCACGGTTTTCACCACCAGTTGTGTGTCACGCAGTTCCTCCTTGTAACTCCATCACTCTCTCGTGTTGCATCGGTGTGTAACTGGGACTCTGATGCGGACCATCATGGTATACCACAAAATCTCCCACACCCTCGGGTAAAGACGATGCTCAGTGCAATGCAGAGCTTGGAACTTGAAAGCTGGAAAAACGTCCTCCTGTTCTGTCTTTCACGAACACAGCACCCTGCTGTGCTAGAGAGATTTAAGCTGCACGACCTTCGAAAACCCTGTGATTTATCTGCGATAGTATCAAGTGAAACCAAGGAATTGCTGCATCCCCGAAGGAATCATTGGTGTCGATTAGTTCCTAACAGGATGCATCTTAGCGAGATCCACGTCTATTCCCACTCCGTTGGTTACATGATCAAAATGTATTTCTCGTATCTAGATGTGACATTTCACACATAATGGCTCCTCCCATAGAAGCGCTGAAATAGGATACATATGCCACCCATAGTGTTCCTTTCCCATGGTCATGATTCAGAACGTCATCAACAAATACGGTCGGTTCATGTGATCCCTGAAGCTGCTGGTGTGTTGATCAACTCAATGATCCTGGTGTACAAAGTTGAAATAGCTGCATTGCATTCGACATGCTGTTCTAAAAGCATTCTCCTCTTGGACTTCCATCTGATAATAGTTCGTCCGCTAGCCAATCCTCGAATGGAAGCTTGTTCCTCGCAACTGGTTAACAGGGTGTTACTACATGGTCGAAGCGAACGGTTCTTGACTGTCACCTTGTTGAGTTCTCGATAATCAGTACACATATCCAATGATATAACCTATCTTCCTGGATATAACTGGGCTCCTCAAAGCAAAAACTAGGTCCGACAAAGCTCCTGCCCAAAGCATACTGGGTGGAATCAGGAACAATTGGTGGATCCTCGATCCTCTTTTCCTTAGCCTTGACATCAGTGACGAGTGCTATCATAGTGGGATAATCCTTTCGTGGACACTTTTGGCCTTCACTGCCGAATTGATGCAAACCTCTGCACCACTCTGACGCGTTAGAACAGATAACAATCCTCCACTAGGAGAGGGATACGTAGAATCTTCTCTTCACGGGGTACATCTATCAAGAACAACAGAAGAAAGGTCGATGTCGAACACTTGTCCCACAAGGTCGAGTTTTCATCCCAACGATCATATGAGGTTTCCATTGTCTTGCCATCAGCCGATTCCACAACAGGTTCTTTTTCTAGAAGCATCAGGGTTAAGCAGAACAGTGGCGAAGTGATTAGTCACCAAGAACACGTAGGCCACCATGTTGTTATAATCTCGGCGTCGCCCACGCCAATCCCTAATGTCCCTCCATAAGCATCATTTCCCGTGTTGTTATACTCGTTGCGAGGATTTCCAGTACGGACGTCGTTCCCTTGGTTATTGTTGTTGGATTTAACATCGGCCACTCCATGCCGTAGACACCTTCACTTTCCATACTGTTGGTTACCATTACGAATACCTTGTTGCCGTGACTGTTGCCGCTAATGTTGTTGTTTGAAACGGAGCTCTACGACCTTTCACCGACAGGGTTCACCTCTTCACATTCCATGGTACGTGCTAAGGCACTACTCACTGTGCGGGGAGTTTCACATTCCATTCTACAGTCAGTTGTCATGCTTCCCACCTGATTAATTCGTAAAAGTTGACTCCCATGAGTCGCTGGCTGGGGTTAAGGATTTGATTGGAGTCAAATCACTGATGTTCATTGTTGGTAACTAGGGTCGTTCAAATGCTAAAGTCCATCGTTCTTGCAAGTTGACTGAGTAATACATGATATATTACGAGGGTATTGCAAAAGTGATCGCGCTTCGGGATCTAAGGCGTCAATACGTTAAGTTTCCAGCAAACGATGAAAGGTGAGAGAGATATAGACCAATCATTGTCGTTGCAACATCCAACTCGGGGATGTTCGTACAAGCACCTAATTTTCTACACAGTTCGCTAGGCGTCCAGATGGGTGTTCAGGTAATACTCGATAGCATCGAGATTCGAGAGGATCCTGAGAGGAATGAAAAGTTCACGTTCGAGTAGGGGACAATCACTGCTATGACCCCTATAGGTTTGTTATGTTTCACATCGATCAAATAACGGAACGAAACCCCTTTTTCACTTGTTAAGCCTCACTGGGACTCGCATGCACCCCACATTATTATTATGTGTGCACCCACAATAACATTGCGATTTGCATGTTCATCTCAGCTCCTCTTAACTCATGTCAAATGGTTCCTCAAACTCGAGTAGCAAACAAAGAGCATCACGAAGCATAAGTCATGAAGGTTTAGGGAAACACCACCCTATCAGTCACATAACACATGCAAGTAATACATGAATTCATACTGTTGTGCTAAACGTGCAATCACATGCAATATCATATGAAAGTGTTCACTAGTTATGCAGTACAAAGAGTATACGAGAGACGAACCTTGCAATCTGGAGCTGAGTGTCATGGTCGTATTCACGTTTTCAGAACTGTTCGGTTATAGTCTGGTTTTACAAAAACATTTTAAAACCATGTTCACTATAACCAGTGGCTCTGATACCAAACTGTCACACCCCCAAAATACCACATGCGGAAACCCTCGCGAGGCGTGTGACGTACCAGGATCCAAGCCACCAATCACCTTGAACTCATATATATATTTAAAGAGATCTTTCATTCATTAACATAAGTGTTACAAACGTCATATGTCATTCGTTGTATACAGCGGAAGCATAATTCGTTGGTTAAGTGTTTCGTAAAACATGTGTACATAAACCGTTAAGCTTGCATTGAGATTCCATGTATCTCGACCCATGACCACTCCAGCCTCCCAGACAGCAAGTTCCAAATGATATAAGCTTATAGACCTGCAAGCATGCAGACAAGTGTGTCAGATGACGCTGGTGAGTTCAAAGTTTTGTAAACGCGTTAGTTACCAGATGTGTGTTTAAAACAGTTCAACATTATGTTTTGATGATGTTATTAACTCGATTACCGTGTGTGGCTACTAGATGCGAATGCCCAACCCCAATGCCTCTATCTAGGCATTGGTCAAGTGGTCAAGGTAATTAGTTCAACTAACAACCTCGAGTAGATGTAAAGGGTCTTATATATACACGATGTGAATGTCCAACCCCAATGCCTCTATCTAGGCATTGGTCAAGTGGTCAAGGTAATTAGTTCACGTCCGTCCTTTCGGCACGGTGTGAGGGTGCCAATCCTAATAGCGCTATCAACTAAATACCTCGTTGCCTTCCTGGTAACAATCGGTAGATGTAGGGGGTCTTACATAATAGAAACTGAGTAATAACAAACATCCCATTAACCTGCATTCCTCCCTGGAACGTTACCCGATATCCCTTCCCGGGATGCATGCTTGGAAAAGTGCAGTGAACTCACCTTTGGTTTGCTCGGTAGAATTAGTTTACTCTAATACAAATTGATCAAGCACATCCTAACATGATTTATCAACGACAATCAGTTTCATACCCATGTATTACGTCACTCATTGCATAAGTGGTACTCATGACATACACACATAATTATTCACATTATAACCGTCAGTTATGTCATACTCAATCCAAGTTAACACAGTTGGTCCACACCACGGATTTCATGCAAGATTACACGTCTACTTCGCTAGTCTAAGTTCCAATTACACGTAACGATCCATTTAAGCTTTCTAAATCAGGTGTGACCCATTTATTTGGCCCAACGAAATGGTGTGTGTGCAAATGGGTTTAAACGGTGCGGCCCAATTACCATTAAATTAGTCCCATAAATCAGACAGTCCACTTAACATATACGGCCCAAATCAGTTCGACCAAGACTAATCCACAGTTCTTTAATTACCATCTAGCAGTTCTCAATGCAATTGTGTAAACAATTCAAGCACCCCTATTATTCTAATGAATGCACATTACCCATCAACCGAAGATCATGAGTGGCCCAACTACCATAACAGGCCTAGTAAGTGTGAACTCTTAGAGCCCATGTGCGGCATGTATCAACAGGAGACATGCAATTTAACTAGTATGCAATTCATTGTATTATGACCACAAATCACGAAACCAATTACCTATTGTATAATTAACTTAAATTAAATATCAATCACTTTGTAGCACCCATCATCACCAATTCACCAACCATAAACAACTGGTAATCATCAAACTAACCGAAGCAGACACAATATACAAATAACACAAATCATCAGCATGTTACTCGACCCACCACACACTATGATTATTAACCCTAAATTAACAATTATATATTATCATATAAGAGGCATTAAAATTAGCACAACATAATCGGCCCACACATCACCCAAGGACTATGTCATCATTATCATCAACAGTGCCTAAATCCAATTACCATTATCAATTCAGTAACATTATTATTCTTTCATAATAACCCTAATTCACATATGATTCAGAAGTCTAGCATCATTCACCAAGAATTATTCCATTTAGTTACAAAGTTAACAACAACAACCAACTTGATCGAGACCATCTGAACATTAATACTTCACACTCCATGAATCATACAACTCAACCACACTTGAACGTAAACAAAATAGCCAAACAATAATAGATTCGTTATAATGTAAATATACTAACCAAATACTGGATGTCACTAGACACGAGACCAGTTTCAAGGGGAGTATAAGCTTCGAAAGGTGGGGGCTGCCATCGACTTCAATGGATGAGGGAGAGTGTTTAGGGTATGATGCAAAAGATATTACGTAACTGTATACATAATCATATGATAAGTGTTTTGGGCCGGTTTGGGTTTTTAATGAACCGTGAACATGAATGGGGTTTGGGCTGCAAGTCGGGTTGCAAAAGATGCAATTATGGCTGCACACTAATTATACATCTACAACATTTGCTTATTCTAGTTATTATAATTTTTGGTATTATTTTAACACAACCAACAAATATACATCTATAATATTTATGCTATGGTTTAAACCTCACGAGTTTCGAGTTACGTGAGCGAGTTGGATCAACAAGCGAGACACGTTAGTTCAAACGGTTTGGGTCGGTTCAACACGATATGGATTTGGTTACGAATAATCGTTTGCACACTATAAATTGAATAAGTATATAATTAATTCTCAAAAGAAAAACAGACGGTTTTTACCTCGAAATTACGGGTTGTCACAAAATCGGTCATAAATTTTTAGTTGAGAAGTTTTAAGGCGGAAATGAGAACTTGGTAATGTTTATGAAAGGTATGGAAAGAATATTAGTTGAGATGTTAGCTAAAGACAATTTGTAAATATGTTCGAATTGAAAGTAAGTACAACGCGTACTACAATACTTATATACAATAAGTACTAAGTGGTGATTGACTTTAAAAGGTCAAATTGTAGAGTCAGTAAATAATAATTATTTACAAATTTTGGAAGTATTACGTAAGAAATGCAACATGTAATGTAGGATACTCATTAGTAAGAGACATGTTAGAGAACGTAGGTGAATTAACGCCAAATACAGTGAACGAACAAATGGAAATGGTATATTAAGGGATGGTCATGTATTGACCGAAGCTCGAGAAAAACACGAGAATCATCTCACTTATGCCCGGTCAAGCTAGTACAGAGCGGTCTAACGATTCTTAAAGGATCGAATCAATATAAGAAAGAAAGATAAGAATGAAAAGTTTAAGCTTACGATTGAATGTGAATCAAACTTAAGAAAGAATGGTGGGAACACCACTAGAAATAGGATGTAGAGTGTCGCGTAGAGACGCGCTACATGAATTAGGACATGGAATATAGTGTTAGGACACAATACTTGAAGTTGAATGTAGAAGATTAATACGAAAACGTATCATAAGAAATGAAATGGTAAATGAAACGATAGAAGAAAGAAAGGTACGGATGAAAATGTTTGAATCTGAGAAATGGATTCAACCATGTAAGGAATGAAAGGTTGGATCCGTAAGCAAACACGGATCAAACCAGTAAGAATGAAAGTTAATAAATTAAAAGTTCGAATCCGTAAGTGAAGACGGATTAAACAAGTAAGAATTAAAAAAAAAAGAAGAACGAAACTCAAATGAGTAAATATTTTTAAAAGCGGATATTAATTTAAGTTATGTTTTAAATCTTGTGTATATATAAATATATGCAAACACGTTTGTATGTAAAAACGGTTGAAAGGACAAATGAGTCATACGGGTCAAAAGGCGATCGCCATTTGAACCCGGTATTTAATGTTCGATTTGTCAAGTTTTATGCTTATATGTGAGCATAATGTATGGGCATGCATTGTCACAGTTTGGAAAGTAATAACCGTCGCAAAGTATGAATAACGAGTCAAGGGATTTGACTCGCGCCAAGTATGTATAATGAGGTTATGTTTTTATTAGGAGCTTAGGGCTCGATTAGAGAGTGATGTGTCAAAATAGGATAACTGATACACATATGTTAGAATGTATTTACAATTAGACTTTCGAAAAGTCAAACGAAGTAAATGAAGTCCTTGCAAGTATGCAAGAATAAAGTACGAATGTGTACCTCGATACGCCCACAATAAGTAAGAGGTGTTAGTCTGACCTTGAAAGGTCAAACTGCGAGAGTTGGAAAAATGACCAATAAAATGAAAGGATAGTATGTAAGAAATGGAACGTATGATATGTTTTAGCATGTACGTAAGAAATTTGCGAAAGAGACATAGGCGAACAAACACCATGTAGGACGCAATTATGAAAAGTTATGTGATAACTAATTATTTATAGATAAATATGATGGAATTCTTAGTGAGATGATAGTAATAAAGCTGGTGGAAGGATGCTCACGAGTGGGAGCATAATTCATGAATGAATGAGACCAATTCTGGTACGGAACGTACATATAAAGAAGCGGATCGATCCGTCACACGGATAACTGATTTATGCAATGAAGGCGAGGTTAATAAAATGTTTAATTCTTGATTGATGATTAAGAATCCGTAGATTTATTTGTAAGTGTGAACAAAATGAATGGTAGGATAATTATGATATGGTATACAATAATCGACCTGTAATGGTCAACGTGAGAAGGTATGAATGTTATTAAGAGGGAGATCTAAAGGCCTTAAATGAAAATTTGAACTGATTTGGTTAAACGCTCGTATGGAGCTCATACACAACATACATGGCTGTTATCATAAGTAGTTCATGCAAGGAGCTAATAATAAAGTGTTGCGAAGGATTAAATTTGAGGCTAAACTCAAACTTGTAATTAGTTCAAGTGACGGCAGTAACCGTAGAATGATGCTTTATACTCGTATTAAGTATGAAAAAGTAATTACGAAGTGGGTAGCTTTGTATTAGTACCACTAAGTCATTAAATGTTTATAGTATACGTATAATATTATGCTAAGCCCTCATCTGAATAAATAGAAAAAGTAATTAGAAGAACGTTAGTAATGGGATAATGGGGTTTGCTCATGATTACAATAATGAATTATATCGTGCATGATTCGTGAGTGGAATGAAATAAATCGATTTATTTATAATAGTAAATTTATGAATATGTTACGCTTAATTAGAAAGATAGAAACAAGCCGTAAACATAAGCTTGTACGACCAATAGTATACATTGGAATAAATTTCAAGGAACGAAGTGCTAGTGATGATGTATGCTAGGAACTAGCATTTTAAAATGAAAACAACACTAATAAGAGCTCTGGATCAGATTCTTACTCATATGTGATTATGAAAGTAATTTATTTAAGTTAAGAATTTAGGAACAACACACACAAATATGTTTATGCATGAATGAAACTTTTGCCAAGACCCCGAATGTATTTATGTTATAGTAAGCTTGTG
Organism: Helianthus tuberosus; assembly: GCA_030545235.1. Taxonomy (NCBI): domain Eukaryota; kingdom Viridiplantae; phylum Streptophyta; class Magnoliopsida; order Asterales; family Asteraceae; genus Helianthus; species Helianthus tuberosus. The sequence goes on along the minus strand of CM060411.1, from coordinate 43,497,472 downwards.
AATGAATAGATGAAAAATTAAGAGTAGAATCGATCTAATTTGTTATGTATCCAGGTTTCGGGGACGAAACCTCCTTTAAGGAGGGTAGACTTGTAACACCCCAAAAAGGATTAACATAAAAATAAGTTTAAATAATCAAAAGCATTAACTTAGTTAGTAAAAATATTACAAAAGCTAGTTAATGAATGGAAGGTGCTAAATTAATAATATGTAAACACTATGGGGGTTAAACATGGACAATGGCAAAATAAAAGTATTAGAAAGTGAAAACCCTAAACACACACATTTGTGCGTGGTTGGGATCGATCAAAGCAGGGGAAACAAGGGTGAAACCCTTGTTCACCAAATTGAATCAATTGGATAGGGGTTTAGAGGAGAATCAACTGCATGAACTCAAATCTACACTCATCTAAACTCGATTTTTAAAGAGGTAAGTTCAATTTCTTGAAATCATGATTTATAGGAAGTGGGTCATAACCCAATCTTGAGATTATGCAAGTAATTGTGTAAAATGGAGTTAGGATTACTCTCTAAGACATGAATCAGGTTTGATTTTAAATCAATCGAAAGATTTTAGTATAAACCCATTTGACTTGAAACTATATGAAAGTAGGATGATAAAAAAAAATTTGAAGTAATCATGTATAGCCTTGAGTTCTTGATGATTAATCTTGTTTATGATACATGGACACTAAATGAATTTATGTAGAATGAAATGATCATATGAACTCGTTTAATTGTTGATGAATTTCTAAAAGAACTAGTTAAAATTATGCTCTAGGATAATGATGTTTGGTGTCCTACTAATGCGAAACCCGCCAAGTGTTCGATGAAATGCTTAAGTGAATATACATGTAAAATTATAAAGATTGTGAAAATGTTGTCATATAGTAAACTATGTGAATGATGATAAGATGTTCGGTTGGACTAAATGATGGAATGAATATGTTAATGTAGGTGTGAAAGAAGAAAGTTCAAGTGCTACGAGACGGAAACCGCACAAAACCGAGGTATGTTATTACGTATACTAACTCTTATTAGTATATTGTTATTTATGCCAAAACCATAATGTGATGTTTGTGGTAATTCATTAGTAAATGGTTTAAAACATTTTGAATTGTTTACATGAACCGTAGATTGTAAATGAAATTTGCTTATGACCGGCCCTTTATGGGGTAACCGGGTAAAGAGAAAGTAAGTAGAAAAGGAAAAGAATTTGTTCGTAGTAAACGAACCGAATGAAAGTTTAGTCATGGATGATATTATCCGTCATTAACGGATAATTTATGAATGAATGAAATTTTACTCGATTTGTTACTCACGGGTTTGAGTGTATGTAAATGTTTGAAAGGAATGTATTCACTCGTTGTTGGTGAATCGAATGAAGATTATGTACGAATGAAGTGCCCGTCTCAACGGGACAAGAATGGCATGATAAATCCCAAAATTTAAAGTTGTATGTTTAACCCGTTTCATGGGGCGAATAATGAGTGTATAAGGTGAATGTACGAATGGGATTAAAGTTGTATTACTAGTTTAGAACTAACGTAACTAACAAGTTTTAAACTTGATGTTTGATGTAGGTAAATCCTTGGCTTCTTAGCTTGGCGACTCGGAATGAACACCCTCGATATCACGCCCATCTAGCGCTTCCGAAGATGTCTATTAGTATGGTCTTAGTTTTTGGTCATATGTACTTTTAACATAAGTAATCTTTTGGTGTCCTTGTGAATAGTTAAAACTTGGTTAGTTGTAGCTTTTGGTTTTAAGGCGACTTAAACTTGTTTGTTTTTCTTTGGTTTATGAAAATGGGTCTTTTAAGTTAAGGCGTTTTATTGTCAAGCAGGAAATTGATTATTTACAAACGGGTCATGCCCAAATTTTTGCAAAAGTTTATATGCTTTCGTTCAAATTAAGAAGTTTAGAGTTTAGGGCGTTTCATGTATTTGATTTATACTTTGCTCAGGTAAATACTCTTAACTTATTTTCCCTATACGGGCTTGGGATATAGTATTATAATAATACTGCTTGGTCGGGTATGTAGTCATTTAAATCGTATTGAGATTGATGTATTTACATAACCTGTTTTATTCTGTATTATTTGGTGTATGGCCTTTGGGGGTTAAATGACCATGTCCCGAATATCCTTAGCATCATTCAAAGAAATGGCCACGACCTAAGCACGGGGTGTAGGCGTACACCTGACAGCTGCATATGTAAAAGCTGGTAGCCCACTTAAAGGAATTAACCTTGTGGGTATTATACCTGTGGCGTGTCAGTTAATCTTGTCCGGCCCTACAAACCGGCCCTGATGGACGACAAATAAGTAAAACTGTATACAATATTATTTTTAAATAATTGTCCCAAGTTATAAAATATTTTGTGCCTAGTGCATTCAAATCAATTTTTTAACATTTTTAAAATGAGTCAGTTAAGTTGTATTTACCAGTGTAAACTCACGTATTTTCCAAAAAGGCTAAGTGCAGGTACTATACGTAATAGGTTGGCTACTCCAGGCATCAATAATCAAGTCTCGCAAGCTCTAGATGTTAAAGTCTGTTGAACAGTTTCCCTTTTCTTTCGATCCGCCTGTGGATCTGTTTCAACTATGTTGATTCTTAATATTACAATTTATTCAGTTGAAATGAATCTATCTTTTGCTTCAGCTGTGCATTAAAATTTGTATTGTTTGACTATGATGATATCAACTACGTCACGATACTCCCCACCGGGCCCACCGGCAATACATGCAAATATCGGGGTGTGACAGGTTGGTATCAGAGCCAACACTGAGTGAATTAAACACTAGCCTGTTGTGTTTAATCTCAGTTACACAATTGCACATTCTTTGATTCTCGAGTCTAGAGAAAGAACGTAGGACTAATCCTAATTCGTTTTATTTTGTCTTTATTTGTTTTTCCGTTATTTTCTGATTAGCCCCTGCATGGGCAAGTCATTTCAGTTAGAAGTCCCGTTTAGGGCAACCATGTACTTGTTTAAATTTTAATGGAACGGTTAAATTTAAAATAACATTCCTATTTAAGATCTACCATTATAATAAAATGACAAAATCTAAAAAGGACAAGACCTAGTCATGTGTCACTTTAAGACAAGGCCAACATGGTAGTTCCTCAATTAGATTCAGATCCATAGTAACATCTCAATTTAGGATTGTTCTGCGTTAAATATTAAAAAGAATCTTAAAGGTAAAACCTAGCCTAAATGTCGTTGCAGACATGGCCAAGATGGTAAAACCTATTCAAAAGATTCAAATCCTTGTTAACATCTGAAGATATGTTAACATTAATGGCAAAAATGTGATTCGATAAAATCGCATAAGTCATCCTTAAATTGGATTACTCCAATTTTCCTTATTAAAATAATCATCCCTCTAAAAGGATAAAGTGCCTACGGGCTATAATTAACGTCCTCTGAGACTAAAGACAGTGGTAGCCTACAACTCCCTGTCAAGAAAAGGTAATGAACTTTGATTCAAGCCTTAATGCCTCGATTCCATAAAATATGGGCTTATAAAATAAACTTGTCTACGTGACTAGGCCTTTTTGTGCTATTATTAAATTATAATTAGGGATTGTAACAAAAATCCTGAATATGAATATGTTTAGCAAATTAACCAAAAATAGTTATTAAAACTATGGTTAATAAATCGTCAAGCACGATAGTACTGTATAGGCTTCCAAATAAACCTTGTCTTTATTTGATTTTATGTAGCAATTAAAGCTACATGGCTAGGTCAGAAGAGGTAAACAGTCATTCGGTGGAAAACCTTGAAAATGCTAAGTTACATGTGACCAGTGCGGAACTACAAGCACTGATAGATAATGCTGTTGCAAAAGCTATAGAGCGACAGTATAATGAATCTAGTGGGACGCACAGTAGAACCTTATCGGTACCCCACTCTAAATATGTCCCTAAAACTCATTCAGAAGCTCACAACAAGCCATCCTCTAAGAAAGATGAACCCAAGAAAGAGGATGTTCAACATTCCTCAAACAAACACAATGTTCCATCCAAGAGGACAGTGTTCGGTAATGAACCGCGTACCAAGTCTTGTACCTATAAGTACTTTGTTTCCTGCAAACCCCGGGATTTCACTGGGGAGAAAGGGGCAATTGATTGTATGACCTGGTTGGATGAGATGGACACAGTAGTTGACATCAGCGGTTGTGCTGAAAGGGATGTAGTGAAGTATGTATCCCAATCATTCAAGGGAGAGGCACTAGCATGGTGGAAGTCTCTCATTCAGGCTGCTGGAAAGATCCCACTATACAATCTGACATGGGATCAGTTTGTTGCTCTCATTAAGGGGAATTACTGCCCTCAACACGAGGTTGAGAGGATTGAATCAGACTTTTTATCATTGGTGATGAAGAATCTAGATTGTCAAGCTTACCTCACCAGTTTCAATACCCTGTCTAGGCTAGTTTCGTATCTGATAACACCTGAACCCAAGCGAATTGCTCGCTTCATTGGGGGTTTGGCCCCAGAGATAAAAGCCAGTGTTAAGGCATCTAGACCTGCTACCTTTAGGTCAGCAGCTGATCTATCTCTGTCTCTTACCTTAGATGCGATTAGGTTGAGATCGCTTAAGAGTTCGGAAGAAAGTAAGAGGAAGCGTGAGGATGATGCCTCACGAAGATCTGAGAAGAAGGACAAAGGTAATACGGACCACAAGAAGGAATCTGGGTCCAACAAAGGTAATCAGCAGACAGAGGAAAAGCCAAAGTGCAAGACTTGCCAAAAACGCCACTTTGGAAAATGCAGGCTGGAGTCCAAGTCCCAGTCAGGGACACCTGCATGTGGGTTATGCAAGTCTAAAGAGCACAAGACTGTTGATTGCAAAAAGATTAAGGATGCTACATGTTACAACTGCAATGAGAAAGGGCACATTAAGACCAAATGCCCTAAATACGCCAAGAAGCCTGAAGAGGCCAAGAAGACCAATGCAAGGGTCTTTCGGATGGATACACGAGAAGCCGTTCAGGATGACAATGTGATCACAAGTACCTTCCTCATAAATGATGTCTATGCAAGAGTGCTATTTGATTCAGGGGCTGATAAGTCGTTCGTAGATAATAAGTTTTGTGAGTTATTAAAATTGCATGTTAAAACCTTAAGTGTGAAATATGAGGTTGAATTAGCCGATGGAACTAGAGAAACCGCATCAACCGTGTTAGATGGATGTTTCATATCCATTAGGAACCACTCTTTTCCATTGTCCCTACTTCCTTTGAAGTTAGCCGGTTTTGACATAGTTATAGGCATGGACTGGTTATCCCATAACCAAGCCCAGATCGTCTGCAATAAGAAGCAAGTGGTGATCAAGACTCCGTCTGGTGAGCCACTTACCATTCAGGAAGATACCCAATATGGACTGCCTGAGCAAGTGTCTATGCTCAAGGCATCCAGATGTCTGAAGAAGGGTTGTGTCATTTATATGGCACAGGTAACTATTGATGAGCAGAAGCCCAAGATTGAAGATATTCCAGTCATATCTGAGTACCCCGAAGTTTTCCCTAAAGAACTACCTGGTCTACCACCAGATAGGCAAGTAGAATTCAGAATTGACATCATCCCCGGAGCAGCACCTGTTGCGAGAGCGCCTTATAAGTTAGCACCAACAGAGATGAAGGAATTAAGGACGCAGCTAGATGATTTGTTAGCCAAAGGTTTTATTAGACCTAGTTCGTCTCCTTGGGGAGCGCCAATCCTGTTTGTCAAGAAGAAGGATGGATCGATGCATCTATGCATCGATTACCGTAAGCTTAATAAGGTCACTATCAAAAATAGGTATCCTTTGCCCAGGATCGACGATCTGTTCGATCAATTGAAAGGGGCAAGCTACTTTATAAGATCGATTTGAGGTCAGGCTATCATCAATTGATGGTTAAAGATGAAGATGTACACAAGACTGCATTTAGGACTTGTTATGGTCATTACGAGTTCCTAGTGATGCCTTTTGGGCTCACTAATGCACCTGCCGCATTCATGGATCTCATGAATCGCGTCTGCAAGCCTTACTTAGATAAATTCGTCATCGTCTTCATCGATGACATTCTCATTTACTCAAAGAGCCAAGCTGACCATGAGAAGCATCTTCGTTGCATTCTTAAGTTACTCTAACAGGAAAAGCTCTATGCCAAATTTTCAAAGTGTGAATTTTGGCTTCGTGAAGTCCAGTTTCTTGGACATGTTGTTAGTGAGCGTGGTATCCAAGTAGATCCCGCTAAGGTTGAAGCTGTCATGAATTGGCAAGAGCCAAAGACGCCTTCAGAGATTCGTAGCTTTCTAGGTTTAGCCGGATATTATAGGCGATTTATTGAAAACTTCTCAAGGATTGCTGCACCCCTAACTTCGTTGTCGCGTAAGGATATTAAGTTTGACCGGGGTCCTAAGCAGCAGGAATCCTTTGACATCCTTAAGCAAAAGTTGAGCAATGCTCTAGTATTAACATTGCCTGAAGGAATCGATGAATTTGTGGTATATTGTGATGCATCACACACCGGCATGGGTTGTGTGCTTATGCAGAAAGGCAAAGTTATTGCCTATGCTTCACGTCAGTTAAAGGTGCACGAGAAGAACTACACCACCCATGATTTGGAGTTGGGTGCCGTTGTATTCGCACTAAAACTGTGGAGGCATTATTTGTATGGAACCAAGTGTGTGATCTATTCTGATCACAAAAGCCTTCAACATCTGTTCAATCAGAAGGACTTGAACATGAGGCGGTGACGTTGGATGGAAACTTTGAATGATTATGACTGTGAAATAAGATACCATCCAGGCAAGGCAAATGTGGTTGCCGATGCCTTAAGCAGGAAGGAAAGGGTGAAGCCTATAAGAATCAATGCCAAGAGCATTGAGTTAAAGAATAGTTTGAATGAAAGGTTGTTAGCTGCACAAAAGGAAGCTGTATTGGAAGCTAACTATCCTAATGAAAAGCTAGGAGTAACTGAAGAACAGTTATCCTATGGCAAGGACGGAATTCTAAGATTAAATGGGCGAATTTGGGTTCCAGTTTATGGAGGACTTCGGGATGTTATCCTCCAGGAAGCCCACAGTTCCAAATATTCCGTTCATCCTGGAGCTGATAAGATGCACCAGGATCTGAAGGCAAACTATTGGTGGATAGGCTTGAAGAAGTCTATAGCTGCCTATGTAGCTAAATGTTTGACGTGTGCGCAAGTCAAAGCTGAACATCATAAGCCGTCAGGTCTGCTACAACAACCTGAACTTCCCACGTGGAAGTGGGAGATGGTGACAATGGATTTCATCACCAAGTTGCCAAAGACAAAGAAATGAAATGGTACTATATGGGTGATAGTAGATAGACTGACTAAGACAGCACATTTCCTACCCATTAAGGAGACTTATAGCTCCGACATGTTAGCCCAATTGTACGTGGATAAGATTGTATCTCTGCATGGCGTACCAGTGACTATTATCTCTGATAGAGATACTAGGTACACATCTCATTTCTAGAAAAGTTTCCAAAAATCTTTGGGCACGCGCTTAAATTTTAGTACGGCTTACCATCGGACGGGCAGAGTCAGCGTACCATCCAAACTTTGGAAGACATGCTTCGTGCATGTGTGATTGACTTAGGTGGTAGTTGGGATAACCACCTGCCATTGGTCGAGTTCTCCTATAACAATAGCTACCATACAAGCATTCATGCTGCGCCTTTTGAGGCATTATATGGTAGGAAATGCAGGACGCCTATTTGTTGGGCAGAAGTAGGAGAAGCTCAGTTATCAGGACCTGATATAGTCCTTGAAACAACGGACAAGATTGTCCAAATTCCTGACCGTCTGAAAGCTGCCAGAGATAGGCAGAAAACCTACGCAGACTTAAGGCGTAAACCTCTAAAGTTCGAGGTTGGTGACAAAGTGTTGCTTAAAGTATCACCCTGGAAGGGAATGATGCGTTTTGAAAAGAAAGGCAAATTAAGCCCAAGGTACATAGGACCATTTGAGATCATCGAATGTGTCGGATAAGTGGCTTATAAGTTAAACTTGCCTGAAGAGCTCAGTGGTATTCACAATGTATTCCACATCTGCAATCTAAAGAAATGTCTAGCTGATGAATCGCTAGTCATACCACATACGGATGTCCATATATATGAGAGCTTGAAATCTGTGGAAAAACCTTTGTCGATCGAGGATCAACAGGTTAAGAAGCTTCAAAGGAAGCATGTGCCGATTGTAAAGGTCAAATGGGATGCCCGTAGAGGTCCCGAGTATACGTGGGAGGTAGAGTCCACAATGAAGGAAAAATACCCTCATTTATTTTAGTAAATCTCAAGGTCGAGATTTCTTTTAAGGGGGGTGAGGATGTAACACCTCGAAAATTTATGTCCAATAATGTATCTGTGACAACCCGTGATTTACGGCTCTTAATTACGTAATTAACAGGTGATTAACGCGATAATAATTAGTGTTTACAGCGCATATTAACTTAATTAGGCCTTTGGAGTGCCTAGGAACGTTTATCCGACGTTACAGTACGCGTATGGTGATTTGCTGGAAATCTGCTGAATATTAAGCGACAACGAACCGATGCCGTACGAAATACTGACAACACCGACAAATACGAATTATCGACGAATATTCTATATTTATGATATTAATTTTGTGAATTTATTGGGCTTCCGAATGACACAAAACGCGGACGCAAACGAAAAACGCGGAAACGGTAACGCACCGACAATCAACGACGAAACTGACACACCAGACTTGAATTTCGTTTCGATAATAATATATTATGATATATTTGATTTCGTCTTCGCATTTTAATGCTCATTGTTGAAACCGGGCCGAAAAATGGATCAGAAACGACAAACGAGGCATTTACGCGATTTTTACGCAACCGACGAACGAACAACGCAAACAACGACTACCGGTACTCTTTCATATATTTTTTAAACCCGAAATTTTATTTTAGGACGTTCTGTGGAGCTCGGGTTAGTAAATGGACCTCGTAGATGCAATTGGGCCACTAAATATACTAGAAGCGGGCTTGTGGGCCTCGGGCCCAAGCCCACAAAACTCCACTTATAAATAGATTTTTATCCTAAAATCGTTCATTTATCACCCACACTTTCTCTCTCTAACCCACAAAACCCTCCCAACTTTCTCTCTCTAGAACAATCTGGCAACAGGTCCGGCGAACGACTCCGGCAACCGGCGACCGGTGACGGCGGTGCGGTGGCGGCGCCGCCACCTGCGGCGGCGGTGGCGGTGATTTCCGGCGACCTTTTCTTCAACGAGACACCCTACCCCCACTAAACCAAACACTCCCGACACGATGGCGGTGCCCGTTTTAGCAGATTCTCAGTCGTATGAGCTATGGAACAACTCCGGCGAAGCTCCGACCGTTTTCCGGCGAAGCCGTTTCGGATTTTTCTTTCCATGCATGTCTAGATCGGTTTATGAGGAGTCATTCTGCAAAGTTTCAAGTAATTTCACATTCCGGCGAAATTCCGGTGAGTCCCGACTCGGTTCTTTATTTCCTTTCTTCTTTTGTTTCGGGTGTTCGACCCCCTCTCTCGTTCTGTCTCTCTAACAGAAGGTCGACCGGACTCCGGCCGGTGAAACCGGCGGAGCCGGCGACGGTAATGATGATGATGCTGTTGATGATGATGGTGATTATGATGATGACAGGTGCTCGGTTCAAGCAGGTCTCGGTCCAGCCCAGTTCGGGTTTTCTGTCCGGGTTTGGTCCGGGTCAAACCCGGTCAAAGCTGGTCAACGACAGTCAAGCTACGGTCAACATGGGGTCTCGGTTCGGGCTCTCGGTTCAGTAGGCTTGGTTCAAATCACGGTTCAGTCACGAAGTGTTTTGGGTCGTTTCGGTTCGGTTGACTCGGTCAAACCGAGTCAACTCGGTCAGAACTGGTCGACTCAGTTGACCCGGTCGACTCAGTCAAACGCCTCGACGTGAAAGATTTGGTAAAGCATTTAGCATCGCGATTAATATTTACATTGTTATTATATAGTTTCTATTTATTTCGTGAAAACGAGCTCGAACCAAACAATTAGAATATAGATTACGTTTCGATATATTTGACAAAATTACATACATTATGATTGAATATTGTTGAATTTTGAAAAATAACGACAAGGGTGTTGTCGGGGCTGTCCAAAGACAAAGGAAACTCTGCCCGTTTTTCGAGAAAACCCGTAAAATAAAACGAACGAAACTATCAATTAAATACATATACAAATGTGTTTCACTTTCGACAACACTTTACAACTTTCGAAAGCAATGATTCGGATCCTTTTAATTAAAACAAATATAGTTTACATACTTACTTTGTACATCAAAACGTCGGACATTTCTTTTTATGTTTAGTCAAAACATTGAAAGCTCGAAAAGTCTTTTATAAAATAAATATAACTAAGATATTTATTTCAAACATCACGACTCGAAAACGTTATAAACATAACGATATTATCTATTTTCAAACGTTAAAAGATCGACGATTCTTTTACAACAAATAAATATAGTTTATATATTTATTTCAAACAAATCCTTTTATAAATAAATATAATTTATATATATTTATTTCGGATATCAAATGAGGACCCTTTATAAAAATAAATATGGGTTATATATTTATTTTCAAACATAACAACTCGACGATTCCTTTATAAAACAAATATAACTCTTTATATTTATTTTATACGCCTAAACGGCATATACGTTTATTTTTTGGCAAGTATACACAAGACGTGATATGTATAATACAAGTTATTATATATTATTTTATTTTCATACGAATACTCGATACATACGCATACGACTACTCGAGACGACTAACGCGATTACAACGATATATTTATATATTTTTATATAAATATTTACTTATTTTTAAATCTCTCGAGAGTCAAGTCTTTTCAAGACTTATTAGTTATTATCAACAATAAACGACACTTATCAAATACGACTTAACCATTTCCGATAAGTTAACAAGTTACCGTTGAATCCTTCGGTTAACGATTCGGTAGAGCTCGGTGGCACGTAGTTTAGTTATTGTGTTTATTTAGAAACTTATAAGATATTCCGTGTTAGGAGTATTGTAGAATGCACGCTAGCGAGTCAAGTCTTGGAAACGACATCACAAAGTCGTATATAGCTAGCTTTGCACAGGAATATTCAGGTGAGTTCATAACCCCACCTTTTTACAGTTTTACATTTTTTTAAATGTTTTCGGGGTGGAAAGACATGCACGTTTTTCAGAAACATACAAGGTGATCGATAAACAAAGATTGCATATTTTAGACAAAGCACGTTTTGCAAGAACATACAAAGTTTTCAAATGAATGAAAACTCACATTTCTAAATCATGTTACGAACGGATTTCAAGGAACTCAAACGGTTTACGAATGAACTTTATACTAAATATACCGGTTTTTACAAAACAAATGCGTATTATCGAGAAGTGATTGATTTTTATGACTAGGGGAAGTTAGCCTTAGAGGCTGGGGAGGTTCAGCCTTAGAGGCTGGGGTAAAATACATGTTACAATTATTATAGACATTTACAGACATTTACAGACTTTTTTTATTATGGTATGGTTAGCCTAAGGAGAGTTTACTACTAGACTAGATCATGTGAAGGGTGGGCACAACACTTGAGGCCATTAATCCTCATTATAGGACCGAGGGACACAAGAGTGATAGATCTATTTGGGTGTAGCGAGCCCACACCCGTGAGGCCGGGGTGGCCCATAGAGGTGACTGTGTCTTCCAGCCGGAAGCCCGGTAACAAATTTGCTAGGTTTGAGTTTCCCTGCACTTTTTCACACATACCAGTGGCTTTGCAACCCATTGGTGATCTCTTTTTCCTTAATGCTACATACCAGGGACTTTTATTCATACATGAAAGGTTTATACATACTCACAGAAACACTTGATTTATACAAATTAAATGTCATATTCTTATACAAATTCAAAAAGCATAGGATTATGCGGGCATGAAGTCAAAGTCAGGGTGGGCATTGACGGGTATACGAACATTACAAATACGAGACTTTACAAATACATGGTTACAAATACAACGTTTCCATATAACTTGGCAAGAAAATGATTTCTAAATTCGTTTTCTCAATATTATTTCACAAACCGGTTATTCAAAAGATTTATTTCAAATCTTTTACAAACAAACTATGAACTCGCTCAACTTTATGTTGATTTTTCGCATGTTTCTTTCTCAGGTTACAGTTCTAAGACAAGGCACGGTTGGAATAGGAGAACCATTGGAGATTCGAGTACTTAGTGGCGTTCAATTTACTAAAAGACTTAGCTTATTTTGCTTCCGCTGTGCAATGAAGATACCAGTCCAGTCACGCCAGCTCTGATAATTTCGGGGTGTGACAACTTGGTATCAGAGCTATAGGTTACAGAGAATTAGGTTTCTGTTGTGATACCTAGGCTCTAACCTCACCTTTCTCTGGGACTTAGACTATTAAGGCGTTGAATACATACAGAATGCCCAGTACTCGAATATGGTCTCCATCCGTTGCCGAAAAACAAACAGTCAAAATTTTGTTTTCAAACATACACTAAAGTTGTGTTTTACACACGGTACACGAAACGATTACATACAGTACACAACACTCTGAGAGTTTAGGAAACATGCATTTAAGACCTTCGGAAACTTATGTTGAAGTTCATTAAAGGTCATCACGTAGGAACCGCGAATATTAACTCGGGCACACACTATTATTCATAATGTCTATGATATTTTAACTTCCCGAGCAGGCAACCTACGCATAACAAAACACTAGCGCACGAGAATACATGGAACTCAATTTCTACGCCAACGGATGTCGGGGTACATCACCTTCTACGCGGCACGCAATGCTACTGCACAGGTATACGTGAAACTTAAGATATGCATCAACGGAGGTTGAAGTACGACACATACGACTATCGAGGCGAGGCCTTTGAGAAGGAACGATGACGCAATTTAACGACGACGCTAGATTCCTGTCAGCAGGAGAACTAACGATCAGGAGACGACAACTTGTCACGCGATCCTGCAACGACACAAATCACGCCAGGGAGAAGACGATTGTCTCCGCATTCCCCCTATTTTTTTTTACTAACGACGAATACGCTATGTTCGACATTCCATGGTAATGTCACCGAACAACCGGTCATCACACGCAACCCCAGGTAAAGTCCTCAAATTTCTTTTGTCGAAATTTCGACTTTCACATTTACTGGGTAGATTTTCGTATCTCTACTCCTCTTAATGGTCATTGTGTCATGATCATTTCTTTACAAGTTACATACATGGTCTTTCGTTGTGACCATGCTGAGAGTTTTCTTATCGATACATATATTTATTGTCGGATTACGCTAAAAACCAAGTTCAATTGTTTGGACTTGTTCATTACCCTTATTCGATTCAAGACACCATATGATGTATTGGGAGCATCATATTCAAATCAATTTTTAACGAGCACTTCATTTGTTCCGAGTCATGGTAAACTTGTTTGGTATTCGACTCCATTAAATTGTTGACTTCGACACCTTGTGGTGGTATTTTCACTTATTTGAACTTGGCGCTAAACTCGTTTACATATCTTATGCGCGAATTTAATTATTTATTTCTTGAAATTGCCTTAAATCCGCTTTGATTTATCACATTACAACAGTCTTAACACAATGGTGTGTTGAGACAGTGGTACACAAACTTATCTCTACATTCCGGTGTACCTGTTAACGGTTCTTTAATTATCGATCGAATGTTTCGCAAAATTTCATTGCTTCATTATCTTCGATCGAAAACTTTATTTCTTTGATGTTCCATCTTCAATTGAAAATCTTTCGATGTTTGTTGGAACAAACATTCATATTTACTTCATTGTGCTTTCATTTGACTTCAAACACGGTGAATTTGTTTGATCACCGCTATTATTGAATTATTTAAGTCACTACGACACCTTGTGGTGTCAGTACAAACTTAACGCTTGTGCTAATCATGATTGAGCGTTTCATGAAAAACACAGGTGATACTTGTTCGATCACCCCTATCATTGAATTGTTTCATTCATTGCGACACCTTGTGGCGTCGGTGTAACTTGCAGCTTGTGCTGATCACGATCGAGCGTTTCATGCAAACTATTATATTTGAGATTGTTGATTCTAAGTTCATCCAGTGGGTGTTATTGCTTCTAGAACTCATTCACATGTTATAAACGTTTATATGGAATTCGATTGGTCGAAGTTCCTGTTCATTGTTGGATCCTTGTTAACTTAGTCGCACTGGTGACTGTATCATTACGTCTCGTTTCCTTTGACATCAATTACCGAGACACACTGCTTTTACCGTTGGGTTCTTATTGTAGAAGAATGTCATTAAACTCACATGATTCAAATAAGTCTTGTTTCAATTACGCGGTCATTCACTTTGTTATTATTTGGACTTACCTGCGAACAACACAATTCTGAGGAGATAACATAGTCTAAATTTCGAGGACGAAATTTCTGTAACAGGGGGAGAATGTGACAACCCGTGATTTACGGCTCTTAATTACGTAATTAACAGGTGATTAACGCGATAATAATTAGTGTTTACAGCGCATATTAACTTAATTAGGCCTTTGGAGTGCCTAGGAACGTTTATCCGACGTTACAGTACGCGTATGGTGATTTGCTGGAAATCTGCTGAATATTAAGCGACAACGAACCGATGCCGTACGAAATACTGACAACACCGACAAATACGAATTATCGACAAATATTCTATATTTATGATATTAATTTTGTGAATTTATTGGGCTTCCGAATGACACAAAACGCGGACGCAAACGAAAAACGCGGAAACGGTAACGCACCGACAATCAACGACGAAACTGACACACCAGACTCGAATTTTGTTTCGATATTAATATATTATGATATATTTGATTTCGTCTTCGAATTTTAATGCTCATAGTTGAAACCGGGCCGAAAAACGGATCAGAAACGACAAACGAGGCATTTACGCGATTTTTACGCAACCGACGAACGAACAACGCAAACAACGACTACCGGTACTCTTTCATATATTTTTTAAACCCGAAATTTTATTTTAGGACGTTCTGTGGAGCTCGGGATAGTAAATGGACCTCGTAGATGCAATTGGGCCACTAAATATACTAGAAGCGGGCTTGTGGGCCTCGGGCCCAAGCCCACAAAACTCCACTTATAAATAGATTTTTATCCTAAAATCGTTCATTTATCACCCACACTTTCTCTCTCTAACCCACAAAACCCTCCCAACTTTCTCTCTCTAGAACAATCTGGCAACAGGTCCGGCGAACGACTCCGGCAACCGGCGACCGGTGACGGCGGTGCGGTGGCGGCGCCGCCACCTGCGGCGGCGGTGGCGGTGATTTCCGGTGACCTTTTCTTCAACGAGACACCCTACCCCCACTAAACCAAACACTCCCGACACGATGGCGGTGCCCGTTTTAGCAGATTCTCAGTCGTATGAGCTGTGGAACAACTCCGGCGAAGCTCCGACCGTTTTCCGGTGAAGCCGTTTCGGATTTTTCTTTCCATGCATGTCTAGATCGGTTTATGAGGAGTCATTCTGCAAAGTTTCAAGTAATTTCACATTCCGGCGAAATTCCGGTGAGTCCCGACTCGGTTCTTTATTTCCTTTCTTCTTTTGTTTCGGGTGTTCGACCCCCTCTCTCGTTCTGTCTCTCTAACAGAAGGTCGACCGGACTCCGGCCGGTGAAACCGGCGGAGCCGGCGACGGTAATGATGATGATGCTGTTGATGATGATGGTGATTATGATGATGACAGGTGCTCGGTTCAAGCAGGTCTCGGTCCAGCCCAGTTCGGGTTTTCTGTCCGGGTTTGGTCCGGGTCAAACCCGGTCAAAGCTGGTCAACGACAGTCAAGCTACGGTCAACATGGGGTCTCGGTTCGGGCTCTCGGTTCAGTAGGCTTGGTTCAAATCACGGTTCAGTCACGAAGTGTTTTGGGTCGTTTCGGTTCGGTTGACTCGGTCAAACCGAGTCAACTCGGTCAGAACTGGTCGACTCAGTTGACCCGGTCGACTCAGTCAAACGCCTCGACGTGAAAGATTTGGTAAAGCATTTAGCATCGCGATTAATATTTACATTGTTATTATATAGTTTCTATTTATTTCGTGAAAACGAGCTCGAACCAAACAATTAGAATATAGATTACGTTTCGATATATTTGACAAAATTACATACATTATGATTGGATATTGTTGAATTTTGAAAAATAACGACAAGGGTGTTGTCGGGGCTGTCCAAAGACAAAGGAAACTCTGCCCGTTTTTCGAGAAAACCCGTAAAATAAAACGAACGAAACTATCAATTAAATACGTATACAAATGTGTTTCACTTTCGACAACACTTTACAACTTTCGAAAGCAACGATTCGGATCCTTTTAATTAAAACAAATATAGTTTACATACTTACTTTGTACATCAAAACGTCGGACATTTCTTTTTATGTTTAGTCAAAACATTGAAAGCTCGAAAAGTCTTTTATAAAATAAATATAACTAAGATATTTATTTCAAACATCACGACTCGAAAACGTTATAAACATAACGATATTATCTATTTTCAAACGTTAAAAGATCGACGATTCTTTTACAACAAATAAATATAGTTTATATATTTATTTCAAACAAATCCTTTTATAAATAAATATAATTTATATATATTTATTTCGGATATCAAATGAGGACCCTTTATAAAAATAAATATGGGTTATATATTTATTTTCAAACATAACAACTCGACGATTCCTTTATAAAACAAATATAACTCTTTATATTTATTTTATACGCCTAAACGGCATATACGTTTATTTTTTGGCAAGTATACACAAGACGTGATATGTATAACACAAGTTATTATATATTATTTTATTTTCATACGAATACTCGATACATACGCATACGACTACTCGAGACGACTAACGCGATTACAACGATATATTTATATATTTTTATATAAATATTTACTTATTTTTAAATCTCTCGAGAGTCAAGTCTTTTCAAGACTTATTAGTTATTATCAACAATAAACGACACTTATCAAATACGACTTAACCATTTCCGATAAGTTAACAAGTTACCGTTGAATCGTTCGGTTAACGATTCGGTAGAGCTCGGTGGCACGTAGTTTAGTTATTGTGTTTATTTAGAAACTTATAAGATATTCCGTGTTAGGAATATTGTAGAATGCACGCTAGCGAGTCAAGTCTTGGAAACGACATCACAAAGTCGTATATAGCTAGCTTTGCACAGGAATATTCAGGTGAGTTCATAACCCCACCTTTTTACAGTTTTACATTTTTTTAAATGTTTTCGGGGTCGAAAGACATGCACGTTTTTCAGAAACATACAAGGTGATTGATAAACAAAGATTGCATATTTTAGACAAAGCACGTTTTGCAAGAAAATACAAAGTTTTCAAATGAATGAAAACTCACTTTTCTAAATCATGTTACGAACGGATTTCAAGGAACTCAAACGGTTTACGAATGAACTTTATACTAAATATACCGGTTTTTACAAAACAAATGCGTATTATCGAGAAGTGATTGATTTTTATGACTAGGGGAAGTTAGCCTTAGAGGCTGGGGAGGTTCAGCCTTAGAGGCTGGGGTAAAATACATGTTACAATTATTATAGACATTTAAAGACATTTACAGACATTTACAGACTTTTTTTATTATGGTATGGTTAGCCTAAGGAGGGTTTACTACTAGACTAGATCATGTGAATGGTGGGCACAACACTTGAGGCCATTAATCCTCATTATAGGACCGAGGGACACAAGAGTGATAGATCTATTTGGGTGTAGCGAGCCCACACCCGTGAGGCCGGGGCGGCCCATAGAGGTGAATGTGTCTTCCAGCCGGAAGCCCGGTAACAAATTTGCTAGGTTTGAGTTTCCCTGCACTTTTTCACACATACCAGTGGCTTTGCAACCCATTGGTGATCTCTTTTTCCTTAATGCTACATACCAGGGACTTTTATTCATACATGAAAGGCTTATACATACTCACAGAAACACTTGATTTATACAAATTAAATGTCATATTCTTATACAAATTCAAAAAGCATAGGATTATGCGGGCATGAAGTCAAAGTCAGGGTGGGCATTGACGGGTATACGAACATTACAAATACGAGACTTTACAAATACATGGTTACAAATACAACGTTTCCATATAACTTGGCAAGAAAATGATTTCTAAATTCGTTTTCTCAATATTATTTCACAAACCGGTTATTCAAAAGATTTATTTCAAATCTTTTACAAACAAACTATGAACTCGCTCAACTTTATGTTGATTTTTCGCATGTTTCTTTCTCAGGTTACAGTTCTAAGACAAGGCACGGTTGGAATAGGAGAACCATTGGAGATTCGAGTACTTAGTGGCGTTCAATTTACTAAAAGACTTAGCTTATTTTGCTTCCGCTGTGCAATGAAGATACCAGTCCAGTCACGCCAGCTCTGATAATTTCGGGGTGTGACAGTATCGACACGTGTCATGAGCTTTAAACGCGTAAAAGATTACTTTAAAGGGACTAAAGTTGACAAACAAAGAAAGTATGTGAATATAAGGGTTCAAAGTGTCAACAATGGATAAATATACCTTACTGTAACCCTACACGATGTTTATACCCTTAAACGAATGAATCATGGATCATACGAAGCTAATTGTGGAAGAGAGTGAGAGATTACAAACTACAGGGGCTGAAAGTGTCAACATGTTTAAAGTATACCTCTGAGTGACCTTTTAGCAAACCCGAAGCTTTGTAACAGTTAATTATACTCACGAGAATAAGTGATAAAAATTTCACAAGGTTTCAATTAAGTATGAGGAAGTTATGACAATATTCGTATACGAGGGGTTAAAAGCGTCAACGTTGAAATTTAAGACTTATCGGTGATCGTATGAATAACCGGGGACTTAACAAAGTTGGTTTATGACTTGGGGTCCTTAAAAGTCAAGTTTGGGGGTTAAAAGTGCAAGAAACCATGTTAAAATCAAGTTTGGAAGGACCAGGGGCCAAAAGCGCAATTATGTCAAACTTGGAAACCGGATGGAGGAGCCATACCGGGCACGTAAGCCCTCAAGGGGTCCTTACGCGGGGCGCCTAAGGTGCCCAGATGCAGAAAAACTTGGCAGCTGCCTGTTCCAGCAAGTTACACCGACTTAGAAGCTTGGTTTTCGATTCTATGGGCTTGTTTGATGGTTTTAAAGGGCTTGGGACACTTGGAAGATCAGGAATCATTCCATAGACTTATATGTCATGATCTTGATTAATCAAAGTCCCTATATAAGAAGTTCTTTGTTGCACCATTTGAGCACCTCACTTGGAAACTTCACAACTCATTATCTGGAGGTTCCTGGAGCTCAAGAACCCTTCCTAGTGACCTCTAGACGTGCTTAGGACCTTTGTAAGTGTCCTTAACCTTCCTTAATTTAGTTTTGATTAGTTAATTAGCGTAAAGTCAAACCGTCGTAATTAAGATTTGACTTCGTCATTAATCTTAATTTGTCCATTCAAATTTAAAGTATCTATGAGTTGGTAATTATGTGGGCAATAAACCCTTAAAAGGGAACCCTCTGATTCCCACTCTAACTAGGTCAATTGTCGGGTCAAACTTGATTATAAAAAGTCAACAGAAAGCTTATTTTCAAATTAATGCATAATTAGCAATGTAGAAGCTATGCAACCTGTTTTGTCATTAATATAACTTTGTAATTAATGTAAGAACATGTCTAAACATGTTCAACTCGACAATTTCTGTTTAAGCTCGGTTCGGAACCGAAAGTCGCAAAAGTAGACTTTTGCTTTGACTTTCAGTTCTGACCCATTAGAGCATAGTTTAGTAATGTCTTAGAGCCTTATTAGGACCAGGTTTCATATAAGTATAACCCTCTGTGATTATACAACTTGGTTCATTAGTTATCCGATTCATATGCATATTTCCGTTAAATGCCTAAATGTTGACTATTATAACCATATAACCTTAAAACATGAATTTTGAAAATGTAAAATAGTAGAAACCTTAGTTACTGATTTATAAACTTGTACCTAAAATTTGACATCAGTTTGAGGTCTAGATTAAGAGTTACGCTCAATAGCGTAATTAGAAAGCTTTTTAGTAATTAAATGGCGTGATTAGCATATAGCCTATCTAAACCCAAATTTTGATACCAAAATTTTTACCTACTGATATAAAATAATATTTTGGGATTTTTGGAGATTTTTATTTATTTTTAGGCTAAGCATAACATAGAGTTCTAAGCTTGATCCGGTAATTGTCAGTTTTGCCCTTTTAGGCTATAAAATAAGTTTTACCAATCCTTTTGATACCAAACCTTTTTCTACTGATCTAATATGATAAATATATTATTTTAAGCCTTCTGGAATAACAAAAATATCAGCTTTTCTTATAAAACCCGAAAATCGCTTAAAATCGTCTTCTTACGCGTTTTAAGCACATAGTATGTATTAAAACCATTTTAGATATATAAGACTTGATACCTACTGATGTTTTAAGTAATTTTTTATACTTTAGCAGTAAGCAAAATCTTTAAACTCAGATTTCCAGATTTGACCTTTAAACCTTAGGTGAAATTACCAAAATGCCCCTTCGGTGCATAGTATGGTTAGAAATGATAAATTTCACATATAAGCTATACCCTACTAATATAACTTGGCAAATTAAGTATTTTTACTGATTACATCAGACCCGAAACTCAGATTTATATTTAAACTCTTTTATAACCTTTTAAATGACCAAATTGCCCTTACGGGGCATAATTTGAGTTTAAATTCATTTGGGGCATAATAGAAGATATCTTTCTGATGTCACAATAAATTTAAGGCATATTAACTTAGGAAACCTATATATGACTCATTTGGTTACCCGTTCTGCACTTTTCGCGTTCGGATCGGCTTATGTAACTAGTTTGCATATATTAGCCGAAACGGGTCAAACCATATCGTTTTCATTTCAAAATCCAGAATGTGTTTAGTTTACCCATATTAAACAAGTGTCCAAGCTTGTCGGGTCAAAACCACATTCTAAACCGGTCTTCGCTTTATCATGGGTTTTGACAGTGTCTACCTTTTGAAAACTAACCGGTCTAAGTCAAAGCTTAATTAAAGACCCGTTAGGATTCTAAATTGGTTATTAAAAACCTTCGTTCCAGATTATAGGAGCCCAGTAAAAGCTACGTGCATTTGCTGTATTTGATTTATACTTTGCTCAGGTAAATATCTTAACTTATTTTCCCTATACGGGCTTGGAATACGGTATTATAATAATACCGCTTGGTCGGGTATGTAGTCATTTAAATCGTATTGTGATTGATGTATTTACATAACCTGATTTATTCTGTATTATTTGGTGTATGGCCTTTGGGGGTTAAATGACCATGTCCCGGATATCCTTGGCATCATTCAAAGAAATGGCCACGACCTAAGCACGGGGTGTAGGCGTACACTTGACAGCTGCATATGTAAAAACTGGTAGCCCACTTAAAGGAATTAACCTTGTGGGTATTATACCTGTGGCGTGTCAGTTAATCTTGTCCGGCCCTACAAACCGGCCCTGATGGACGACAAATAAGTAAAACTGTATACAAGATTATTTTTAAATAATTGTCCCAAGTTATAAAATATTTTGTGCCTAGTGCATTCAAATCAATTTTTAAACATTTTCAAAATGAGTCAGTTAAGTTGTATTTACTAGTGTAAACTGACGTATTTTCCAAAAAAGCTAAGTGCAGGTACTATACGTAATAGGCTGGCTACTCCAGGCATCAATAATCAAGTCTCGCAAGCTCTAGATGTTAAAGTCTGTTGAACAGTTTCCTTTTTCTTTCGATCCGCCTGTGGATCTGTTTCAACTATGTTGTGATTCTTAATATTACAATTTATTCAGTTGAAATGAATCTATCTTTTGCTTCCGCTGTGCATTAAAATTTGTGTTGTTTGACTATGATGATATCAACTACGTCACGATACTCCCCACCGGGCCCACCGGCAATACATGGAAATATCGGGGTGTGACACTTGGGCGGGAGTTTCAGTCCGGGCATTGGGCATGCCTAGCGGTCCTCCGTGGTCGGCTCTCATTGGCTGGGTTGGCTAGGCCATAGTGGCTAGGTTTAAATTTTAAAAAATAACCATTTGGCCAAGCCAAACGGTTCACCCAAGTCACTATAAAACTCCCCAACCACACATCATGTCCACATCGCTACTCCAAACCTTCACTCCACCAACCCGAACCCGCTACCCACACTTGATACCGGCACAACGCGATGAAGGGCCACTAACCCAGTTGACCCGTTACTGGCCGGAAGCTTTCGCTAGCTACCGGCACAACGTGGGGAACGACCGGCACAATTTAAACGCGTGCCAACACAAGTGGCGCGAGCTACGACCGAAGCTCGACCGTTTTAAAGCCTACTACGATAGCGTCCCGGGTGGTGATATAAGTCACGAAGACCGGGTGGCGGTGGCCAACACCCAGTTCCGGGGCAAGGAGCGGAAGCCGTTTGACAAGCTCGCCCTGTTCGAAATCTACCTAACGCTTTAGGCTTTTTTTTATTTTGTAATCTTTTTTTTTGTAGAATTTTGTAATTTTTAGGAACTCTTAATAATAATTTTAGGATTTTTTTTAATTTTGCGTGTATTTTTTAAATTTAGGTTTTTTTTTTAAATTTTTATAAAACTGGCCAACCCACGCGGGCTAGCCACTCCCCGCCATACCGACCCAACACGTCACTTACCAGCGGGGGGCTCGAAATCCACGTGTTAACCCATGCCCCAAACCCCCGCCCCACCATACCCCACGGTCGAAAACACCAATGCATTTCGCGCAACGCGCGTCATTTAAAAACACTAGTTGGATTTTTGTATGACAACATATATTTAACACGAAAAAAATATATTGGTGTCATTTATTATAGGAACTATGGTCGTAATAACTCATGCTTGCAGCGGGTAACGACTTTCCCACACGATGCAACGATAATTAGGTCAGTATCGTTTTAGTTAGTTATGCGTAAGAAATATGTTCGCTATCATTTTGATTTGTCATGTATCGTCGTAGGATGAAAGGTAAAAAGGTTAAAAATTTTGTTTCAGAAAAAAGTTTATATCTAGCAGGGGCGTACCCACCCTAAGCCAAGGGTGGGCGGGCGCACCCCATGAAAAAAAAAATTAGTGTTATTTTTTGCCGGAAATCCAGACCGCACCATTTGGAATTTTTCACCCGCACCCCTTGAAAATTTTCAACCGCCTCACTTAGAAAAAAAATAATTATTAACCACTTATTCACTTAATTATTTAATCCAATCAAAGCCCAATCTGCAATCAATTTTTATTAACAAAAGCCCAAACCCAACCTAAAGAAATTTGAACTAAATAAAATAACCCAAACTCATCCACCCATTCCATTTCCAAATCCCGCCCCCAAAAAACTCACAGCGACTTGACGCCACTGCTCACGACCTGGTGTCTTTTTTTACCGGAAAACCCAAAATTCCGGTTTGACCGACCCATATCACGTCAGAATTCCAATATAGAACTAGTATGGTTTATTTATTTATTTATTTATTTTGTTTTATGTGATGATTAGGAAAAAATATAGATGTGTAAGGGTTTAATCTTTTTATATTTTTTTATTTTTTTGTTGTTCTAGACTTGTAGTTAAATGATTTTGTTGTGTTATTTATAGATTTGTTTGTTTAAATGATTAGTTACAAGTAATCAACATTTAATATTAGGGCTTGAATGTTTAAAAATATAATTGAAAGTTATGGGCTATGATTGAACATGATTGTTTATTTTGTTTAAATGTTTAGTGTTGTTTTATGAACTTATGGAGCAATTTATATGTGTTAGGAACAATGAGTAATAATGTAATGAACTTATGGCTTGTTTAGTATCTTTAGATGA
Source organism: Helianthus tuberosus (assembly GCA_030545235.1). NCBI lineage: Eukaryota > Viridiplantae > Streptophyta > Magnoliopsida > Asterales > Asteraceae > Helianthus > Helianthus tuberosus. The sequence continues at coordinate 43,473,468 of CM060411.1, read as the reverse complement.
TATTTTGGATATATTTCAAAAAAAAAAAAAAAAACTGTAGGGCATAATTTTAAATACGTTTGTAATTTGTAATGACGTTTGACGTGTTTTTGATGATTTATAAATTTTAGTTTGATGTTCTTTTGTCTTACATGATCCGACCCGACCCGCTAAGAACTGATATTTTTTTACAGCTAAGGGCCTAAAATCTTTAAAAATATTCCGCACCCCCAGGAAAAAATTCCTAGGTCCGCCACTGATATCTAGACGTAGGGGCTGTTTGACAACATCTGAATGGTTAAGTGTTGAACCAGTAAGAGGTCTGAACCATTAAGTGTTGAACCAGTAACAGGTCTAAACCATTAAGATCCTGTATAATGCTTAACCATTCATATGCAAATGTCTGACCAATTCAGATTAGAGGTCTTAACCATTCAGACTCTGTATAAATCTTAACCATTCAGAGGCAAATATCTGAACCATTCAGATATCTGCTCGTGAAACGAACAGTCTGAACCATTAAGTGCTGAACCAGTAAAAGGTCTGAACCATTAAGAGTCTCATTAAGAGGTAAACAAACAGTCTCGTAGAAAAAAAAACAAACATCATACTGAAATACTCGAAATTTATTTTAATAAACTACAAATCACTACAATAAATTAACCCTGTAGGGACAACTTTTTTTAAACCTGTAGGGACGACATGTCTTCTCTATAGACCTTTTTCACCTATAAAGACGACATGTCGTCCCTATAAAATTTGTCTCTATAGTCCGTCCCAATAGGTCACAAAAGTCGTCTCTACATGTGTCGTTGCTATAGATGAGCTTATAGAGAGGACATGTTATGTCTACAAGTCTGCGCAAAAAATAACTAAAAAACAGAATGAATAATTAGTAAACAAGAGAAACATTTATCAAAATATTTTTAAGTCCTATAGAGACGACAAGTTTTTATTTAAAAAAAATAAAAAAGAAAAACCATTTTCACCTATAGAAACGACATGTCCTCTCTATAGGTTTTCATAAAAAAAATTAAAAACGTTTGAGCGCTATATAGAGAAGACATGTCGTCTCTATAGCTATTTATAAAAAAACATTTTCACCTGTGTCGTCTCTATATATGAATATTTAGGGAAAAACAATAATAAATTAATAAATTTAATTAAGCTTATAGGGATGACATGGTGTCTTTATATATGATTATTTTTTTGTATTTTTAATTATTTATTAATAAAATCTAAAAAACCAAACAAAATTATTTTTCCTTATAAGGATGACATATCATCATAATAAAAAATATTTTTGATTAGTCAAACTTTTTAGAAACGGCATGTCGTCTCTATAAGTTTAACTTTATTTTGTATCTTTTTTAGTTTTCATATATATATATATAGGTAAAGAGTAAAATACAAATGCGCTTATCGTACGATACGTACGCGATCATCCCTGCCGTTCGATCAGGTGCAGATCTGGTGCGAATTCAATACATATCGCATATGAAAAAATGGTTAGCATGGGGTAGTGTGAAAAATGGCATGGGGTGTGTAGATGGACAAAATCGCATGTGTAAGATTTGAATATCGCATGTGAAAAAATGGCATGGGGTAATGTGAAAAATGACATGGGGTGTGTAGAATCGCATGTGGAAGATTGAATATCGCATGTGAAAAAATGGCTAGCATGGGGTAATGTGAAAAATAGCATGGGGTGTGTAGAATCGCATGTGGAAAATTGAATATCGCATGTGGAAAAATGGCATGGGGTAATGTGAAAAATGGCATGGGGTGTGTAGAATCGCATATGGAAAATTTAATATCGCATGTGAAAAAATGGCATGGGTAATGTGAAAAATGGCATGGGGTGTGTAGAATCGCATGTGGAAAATTGAATATCGCATGTGAAAAAATGGCTAGCATGGGGTAATGTGAAAAATGGCATGGGGTGTGTAAAATCGCATGTGAAAAATTGAATATCGCATGTGAAAAATCTGTGTGTGTGTGTTACTGTTCATCTTCTTCCATTGTTGGTCGATCATTGTCAGTCTTCTTCCGTTTGACCCTTACAACTCCCAAATTAGTAGTTCTTATTATCGATATCGCACTAAAAGGAACGAAGGGAGGTTGGGGAAGAAGATTTTCAGGTTTTTGTATTTGATTTAGGGTTTGATTTTGAACTATCATCGGTCAATTACAGAGATTTATGACCTCGCAATGACGTTTTTAACCTTCCTGGTATGATTTAGATATATTAAAATGATTAATTTAATCATTTAAATTAGTTTCGCCCGCGTTTGATCGATTGAAGATCGTACGGCTGAGGGCATCGCGTACATAATGTATGATAAGAGGTATTGTACGTTAACCGGCCTCTATATATATATATATTGATCATTAATAAAATAAAATAAAAAAATATTTAAAGTTTTAGAGACGACATGTCGTCTCTATAAGCTCTATAAGCTGGAACATTTTTAAGGGTTTCAAATTTATCAAATTTAAAAATAAAAAAAAAAGCAAAAAGAAAATATTTTCATCTTATTGAGAGGAAATGTCATCTCTATAAGGTAACATATCTTGAAAAGCATAAAATCCATATAGGGACGCATGTCGTCGCTATAGGTTTTCTTTAAAAAATAAAAGAAAAACTTGTTTAAGCCCTATCGAGATGACATGTCCTCTCTATATGTTTATCCTTAAAAAATAAAAGAGAATTAAAATGGCTTATTGGGACGACATTTTGTCACTACAAGTGTGTTTTTTAATTATTTGTTAATTTATAATAAATAAACCAAACAAAGTTATTTCCCCTCTAGGGACGGCTTGTCGTCCCTCTATGTTAGATTATTTCTTTTGAAATTTTTTTGTCGGATGGTGGAAAATTTTGTTGCCTAAACGAAAATTCATTTTGACTAATTAAACTTTTTAGAGACGACATGTTATCTTTATAATTTTTTTTTTAATTTTCAATATTTAATGATCATTAACCAAAGATAATCAAAAAATAAAAAAAAATAAAATTATATAGACCATATGTTGTCTCTATAAGTTGAAACATTTTTTAGGGTTTTTAATTTACTAAACTAGAGAATATAAAAAATACAATAAAAAATACTTTCACCCTATATAGAGGACATGTCGTCTCTATAGGGTAACCTAACTCAAAAAGCACGAAACCCCTCTAGAAACAACATGTCGTCTCTATAGGGTAATCTATAGAGACGACTTATGTTCTCTCTAAAGGTGTTGTCTCTATACGGGATTTTTCTTGTAGTGATATTAAAAGATTGGGTACATTACATTTTTCGTCCTTTATGTTTGTAACGAATTCCAATGGATGACCTTTAACTTCAATAATTACAGTCACAATCTTTTTTTTGTTAAAAACATTACACCTTAGATCCTTTAACACTAACTCAATTAAAAATTCAAGTTAAGTCTCACATATGTCTTGCACATAGGGGCATTATTGTCTTTTTACCATTCTAATAAACTATAGATAAAATCCCCTTCAGTTCTCTCTCTAACACCCACCATCCCTCTCTCTACCCCTTCTCTCTCACTCACTCACCACCAAAGTACCAAACCCTCCGCCCATCTTTAAAATGAGATTTATGTAAAGCTTCTTTCTCTCTCAAGGCCACACTTCCCTCCACCCTCCATCTCCGAGAAACCCCACCACCGTCGCAGATGAGCCCTGTCACCGGAACCCTAGTTTCGCCCCTGTTTCCTCTTCAAAATCTGAACTTGTTGCCGATTTCTCCGATCGCAGGTTAACCCGGATCGTTTCCAAGATGCATTTCGACCGCCCGAAACGCCGGCGACTGGTTAGACACTCGGTTTTAGCTGGCTGATTTGGGCCATCAGTCGTTTGATGACAAGGACCTTCTTCGACATTAAAGCTTACAGATATTAGACTACTAAAAATGGCGTCATGTATATTCTTCTAAGAGCCGAGTTTGGCATGTCAATGTGAGTGTTGCTTGAAGAAGAAGAAGACGAAACAACCATTAATACAAAGTAAGAGATGAAATTACTGAAAAAGAATATGAAGGGAAGATGAATGAAAAGGGTTTTTGATTGAAGAAGTCTCATTCCTAACAAATTACAGACCCAATGAAGAAAGCCTAATTTGTTAGTTTGGAATATGAAGAATCAAAAAAGCTTCACATTTCGTGATCCATATGGTGGAGCAACTGTGCTGTTGACTCGCTTTAAAAAAAATTAATCTTTTTTCATTTTTTATTTTATTGTATTAGAGTGAGAAAAGACAATAATGCCCCACATGTGTATAGCACATGTGAGACTTAGGTAAAAAATTTAATTGGGTTAGTGTTAAAGGACCTAAAGTGTAATGCTTTTACCATTGAAATCCACTACAAACATAAAGGATGAAAAGTGTAATTTACCCTAAAAGATTAAAATAGTAACAAATTGATTATAGTAATAAAATAATAAATTGAAATTTAAATAAAGATTGTGAAAACAAAAGAGCACCCTTATTTCAATAATGGAACACAAAAGAATATTAAAAAAATAGTTACTGTTAATTGTTTAACCGTCATTTTCCAACATTACTAGCTAATAGTTAATTGATCTTCATAAAAAAAATTGCTATGGGTACTATTGAGATTGTATATCTTATTAGTTATCATAACTTGTTATCTTCCATAGTTGCATATACCAAGATATGGTAGTTTTTATATTTGTAGTTTATATTTTCATTAGGGGAGTGGGGGTGGTCCGTTATGGACTGCTCATCAGTCGTGAAAGTATCACGAACACCGCCGCCACCATCTTGTTCACGAGTGATAGGATTAATGCGTTGAATTGATAACGCGTTGAACATTGATGAATGTTTGTGTATGACTTGTACATTGTGTATTAATACTTGTACATTGGAATCCCATCACTAGTGATGACCACCGCTCATCACTAGTGATGACCACCGCCACTAAAGAATGCTTTTTAGTGATAGAATATTGGTTGCTGACATGACGGAACATGATTGGATGTTTGTGAGTGATGAAATTTCATCACTAGTGACCACCCCCACTCCTCTTAGGCCACTGGGGGTGGTCCGTTATAAACAATCCATCACTCGTGAAACTATCACTAACACCGCCGCCACCTATTCCCATCACTCGTGAAACTTTAACGCGTTGATAATATCACGCGTTGAAGAATTGTTGAATGTATGTGTATGACTTGTACATTGTGTATTAATACTTGTACATTGGAATCCCATCACTAGTGATGACCACCGCCACTAAAGAATGCTTGTGAGTGATAGAATAATGTTTGTTAACATGACGAAACATGATTAAATGTTTGTGAGTGATGAAATTTTATTACTAGTGACTACCCTCACTCCTTTTAAAACTCTCTTCGCCAGGCTACTTGTATATGGAATCTCAACTCCACTTGGAGCCATTCCATCATATATTTCCAACAAAGATAATTGACACCTCATGCATACTCCAAAGCATACTTCCACTTGCTACAATTTTCATGTAAAAACTCGTACGTGTTGTTCGACAATGTTCATATTACGCCACCGATTAAACTCACCTCTCCACGTATGAAACTCCACCCACCATATATACCCACCACCACCACACCACAATTCACACCACCACAACACCATCTCCCACAATGGCAACGAAAACACTTCTCGCACTCGCTTTCGCCGCCCTTGTAGCCTTTGCTACCGCCCACACAACCATCATAACCACCACCATCGAAGACGAGAACCCGATCTCCGGACAAAGGCAATGTAGCCAACGGATACAGGGACAAAGGCTGAACCAGTGTCGCATGTTCCTCCAGCAGGGTCAGAACATTCCTCGCGAATTCGACAACCCTCAGATGGGGCGGCAGCAGCAGGAGCAGCAGCTCCTCCAACAGTGTTGTCAAGAGCTCCAAAACATCGAAGGGCAGTGCCAATGTGAGGCGGTGAAGCAGGTGTTCCGAGAAGCCCAGCAGCAAGTACACCAGCAACAGGGACGGCAGTCTGTACCCTTCCGCGGTTCGCAGCAAACCCAACAGTTGAAGCAGAAGGCTCAGATTCTCCCAAACGTATGCAACCTTCAATCAAGACGATGCGAAATCGGAACCATCACCACCACCGTCACGGAGAGCAATATCGATATCCCATTCCGTGACAGGCGATCACAACAATGCAGAGAAACTGAAATCCAACGACCCGTTGGTGAATGCCAAAGGTATAATATACTGTAGGAAATTCATAAACATTTCTTTAATGTATATAATGAAAACCCTCGTATTAATTATTAATGAACTATATACGTTCTTTTATATACACTAGTACACAACTCATTTGTTGGTGCTATGGGTTGTTTTTTGATGATGGGGTTCCATAAACAACCGCATCTTCATATTTAATTTACACCAAACAAAATTTGACTAGCACCATTTGTAATGACTCGCACCTTTAAAAAATAAAATAACCATTTAAAAAAAGAAAAGAAAAACAATAGTTAACACCATAAAGTCTTGAGAAATCTTCTTCCCCCAAAATTTTCAGCAAAATTCTTCTCCCTCCCAAAGTTTCTCCTCGATCCCCTTAACCCAAACCAATTGGCGGCAGCCCTCACAGCCAAAACTCTAATTACTAACCGGCTGCAACCTTCTCCTCACCTAACCGGCGGTTACAAACCCTAATCACCTAACCGACGACTACAAACCCTAATCGGAGCTTGAACTGATCGACAAATAGAGGTGATGTTGCAGTTGTTCTACCTTTAGGCGGTTGTTTACTCACCACCGAGTGTGAAGGTTAGGTTCCTTTGAACTTCATCTAAACTTAGGTAACTCATTTTGATTAGTTTTGTCTATAGTTGTTTGATTGATGAGGTGTGTTCATGCCTTTTCTTTACATTTTCTGTAAGATTATTTGTTTATTTCTACGGATTTTGGGAATTTTGGGGCTTACAACCTTTAAATTGTTCACATCCTTCGTTATTGTGTTCTAGGGCTTACAAGCATGTAACTCTGGATTTTATGTTTGAATTGTTGATAACTGTTATTATTTCAATTTCAATGTTCAGGAAGGGCTGTTGCCTGATTAGGGTTCCGACAACTCCGTCTTGATATATCCCCTGGTATCTTAACTTCTGCTCTTTTAGTTTCAATTTCCTATATTTTTTTTTTGTAAATTCTAATTTTTTTTTTCCGCCAATTCATACTTGTCAAGTTACATCAAAACAAAAGGTAGACGGGCAACAAGCTGCGCCGCCACCCCTTTCTGAATTTCCTATATTTTCTTTATATCTTATATTTGTTATCCATATCATTCTCTAAAAGAAAAAAAATCGGTATCCAAAGATTAGATTGTAGCAATTTTGAAGTAGAAGCTAACTTCTTGTCTCTTTTGGAGGATGTTCTGCAAGCGGTAAGCAACAATCGACCTTAAACCTTCTGATATATAAAGTTTGTAAGCACCGATTTAAGTATGGAATCATCAGTAATATTTTGATTAAGGGGGTTGAACTAAATATACAGAATTATGTCTCTGTACTTGATTAATATATTTTCGAAAGAGGTTTGAAGTATTTTTGAGATTTTGGTGGGGGTAATACATCAGAAGAGTCAGATGTGAATTTGGGAGAAAAGTGGAGGTTTGGAAATACTCATGCCATTTAATTGATAAGAAACACAACTGTGGTTCATGAACTTCATGGCGGCGATGTTGCCGATGTCCGGAGTGGTTAACGATAGGATTAGGCTTTCGGTGCATGTGGCGGTGAAGATGGTGTATTGTGGTGGTGGTTCGAAACGCCATTAAACATTCAGGCGATATTGGCGGCGAATTGCTAGGGTTCCAAAGAAAGCGGTGATGAGGAAACAGGCGGAGGCAATTACGCCTCGTTTCGCTTCGAGGCTTACGCCTCGTGAGGCGAAGGGAAAACGACTCGAAACTCGATTCCGTTTTTTTAAACATTGGCGACGGGTTGCAACTATGCTGGTGTCTTTAGCTTCTCACACGTGTTGCTTTCACCTGTTTAGTACACTTACTTTTCCGCTTATTTACTACGACGTGACTATAATGGCTAATCAACATTTGATGTGCAGCACTTACCCAGTTAATTTTGTTCATCGTTTATACTTCGTATGTATGTTTGTAGTTTATGTTTGGTAAACCAACTCATAACTTCAATTTAATATGTTTTTATACATTTGTTTTTAATATGTTTATATATATGTGTGTGTTAGTTTGTTACTATTACTTTTATATGTTTTAAGTTTCATTTTGTTAATGTCATGTAATGTTTTGTTAGGCGGCTTCTACCGATTGGTATGCAAGGTTTGAAGAGGTCAGTTCAGGTTGCAAGCCGTATGAAGTCATCGGTTTGATATAAGTTAGAACTTTTTGTTTGTTAATTTTTTTGGATGCTAAGTTTTGAAGAGGTCAGTTCGGGTTCAGGTCACAGTTTACGTTGTGTTTCGTTCACTAAACATGTACCTTTTATAAACATGTTTAATATAAGTTTGAATTTTTTTGGTTTGTTATTTTTTATCATTCATATATGTTTGTGTATTTTTTTAGGTATTTATTGAGAATTGAGAAATATAATTGAAAATTCCTGGAAATATTAAATTTAAGTAATTCTTTTATTTTTTTAGAAACAGTGGTGCGGTTCTATATATTAATTGGTGCTATTGAGGTTTCCAAGTGGAACATCAATAAAAGGTGCGGGCACTTTAAAAAGTGGTGCGGTTTCCCTCAACCACACCTTTTAAAATTGGATTTAATGGTGCCCCTACTATTGGTGCGGCTCCAACACCGCATGATCAATTCGATTTCACCGCACTTATTAAGCTTTTGTGTACTAGTGATATAAATAAAAACCCTACTATGTCCTTAGAATAATGAAAACCCTATGTATTATTAATCAACAACATATCTTCTAATGACGATTTCCAACAGGTTCGTGGAGCAGCAAATGCAGCAGTCTCCGAGGTCCACTAGACCATACCAACAGCGGCGAGGACAGCAGCAGCAGCAGAGAGGGCTCGAACAACAATGCTGCAACGAGCTACAAAACGTGAAGAGGGAGTGTCAGTGCGAGGCGATTCAAGAAGTGGCTAGGAGAGTGATGAGGCAGCCACAGCAGCACCAGCAGCAACGTCGTGGGCAGTTCGGTGGGGAGGAGATGGACATCGCAAGGAGGGTGATTCAGAATCTGCCCAACCAGTGCGACTTGGAAATCCAGCAATGCAACATCCCGTACGGGATGATGTGAAGTATGAAGAAGCTATAAATAAAGGAGTGGCATCTCTAGTCGTTGGAGGTCTATGACTTTGAGATGCATGGAGGGTAGTTTCTACTTTCTAATAATAAGAATAATAGTGACCTAATGAGCACAAATGTGTACTTATAGCTCATGTGTAATCGTTGCTTTCATGTTATCTTTTGATATGTTGAATGGCACAAATGAGTGATTTAATGCCCATGAAAAATCTCAAACTTAAGGTTCTTAAAGGGGATTAATGCCCAAAAAAAACTAAAAAGAGTTGAATTTATTGTCAAAATTCAATGGATAATTCTAGACTTATACTTAGAAATAAGTTTTAAGTTTGACTACAACAAGAACCCTTAGGGTCGGACTCAGAGGTGAGTCCTCACATCCACTAAATAGGACCGTGGTATCTCCTTTAAACAAATACAAGTCAATTCAACCCAAGTCGAAGAGGACTAGTCCACCCAAATAGAAGAGGACACTCTCCTAAAAAAACTCAGTCCAATGATAATTTCTCTATGGCATCACTTTTTTCCGGTGCTTGAAACTATAAAAACTCAGGGTCAAAATTTTTGGGTCAGGTTCGGTCACATTAATAAAAGACAATACCATTAATAAAAGACAACACCAAAATAAAAGTGAAAACTAGAATATCTTAGATACAACCGATCATCACTAATTTATATCTTCTACATTTTGTCACCAATTCAAAACTAATCCTAGAGCAATCGGTTAGGTGCGTTACTTGAATTTGGTAGTGACCAGATTTCTGTAAGACGGTAAAAGACTTGTTGATATTATTGATGTGTTTGGTTACAATATATAGAGATCACAAGGAACCCTAAAACCTAACCGAGCCCGTGGGCTTACATTAATAAACCCTAGTCTATAATACAGTCCAATACTCCCCCGCAGTCAGAGCGGTAGAAAATCGGACGCTTAGACTGGAAAAAAAAAACAAACAAAACAATAAAACTAAACTAGTCTCAATTTCAGTTCTTGACTTGTAGGGCCAAATTTCTGTCAAAAAAAATCACAAGTCGCCTGGATTTGCCAAAACAAATAACAATCCATATTCTTCAATACTTCACATTAAATCGGTGTACGGCTTCCATTGCTTTAGTTTCTTAATTCCCGGAATAATAATACAAGACAAGCAAGATCCCAATCGGCCATGGCAAGACGAACAAGGAAGAAAGACTGCAGAAGACAACTGGCGACCATGGTCGAGCGCGGTGTGTCTAAGAGAGACGGTGAAGGCCGGTGACCATGGTCAGGAGCAACTTCAAAAAGAAGTGAGATTCGTAGATCAAAGAAAGATAGAAGGAGAAGGCCGGTGATCATGGTCAAGAGGCGACAAGAGAGAGAAGGGAGATCCGTAGATTTAAGTGATCAAACTGTGGTTTAGACCGATGGTCGCGGTGACAATGAACAGCACGACTGCGGAGCGTAGTCCAGCAAGCGGTGTGGCAAACGCGATGACTGACAATCCAAAGAGAGGATAGTGGTTAGGTTTAGACAGAAGCAGAATCATACTCGAACATAATTTTAATCGAAAGAGATGATATTGGTTTCGTAGATTAAAAAAAGGTCAATATGGATGATGATAAAATTGTATCCATGGAATCCATTAATAAATTTCAAGCCAATGATATGGAATCCCACCGTTGAATAAAAGAAAGATATATTCCAAACCAGGGAAATTTATTCCACACCAAATATGTTTTGATTATGTGGGCCAACGCAAAAACACGTATCAACACTAAGAAGATAAAAAACTGATCATGAGTGATTTGCGTTTGCGGTGAAACGTAACAGTGGCTTGAAATAAAAGATTTAGGAAAAATGGCTTTGAATCTAGAACCGAAAAGAGTAAGACTTTATTTATGACCGGAACAAGAAAACAAGGGAACACAACTGAAAAATAAAACAAAGATGGGACAAGAAATAAAACCAAGATGGGACAGGGCGGCGGCGGCACGCCGCCCTGTCTAGGGTTTGAACTCGGTGACGACCAGGCTAGGGCTTTATTTTTGTGTGACGCGGCGGAACGGTATAGAGCTTAGGCTCTGATACCATGTAAGACGGTAAAAGACTTGTTGATATTATTGATGTGTTTGGTTACAATATATAGAGATCACAAGGAACCCTAAAACCCAACCGAGCCCGTGGGCTTACATTAATAAACCCTAGTCTATAATACAGTCCAATAATTTCAACCAATTGTACGTTTTTTTTTCTTTTTTTTCTATTAATTAATTTTTCTTATATTTTTTAGTTTAAATTACTTTATTAAATTATTAGGCAGTAACATGCGGGTAAAAAAATCGCATTTGTGTTTCATAACAATCGTCTTACAACTCACAATTTTTTTGACTTCCAAATTTTGTTAACCTATGTTTCGGTTTCCATAACGTAACCGACTCAACTTCATACGTTTCTTTATAATTACCTAGTCACATCGACTTCACAGTTGTAACCGGGTTCGCAACAATGTTTTAACGTTGGTTTTGAGGTTTGCAAATGTGCCCTTTAGCATGTTAATGTCATTGTATGGCCTCGCCGTAATGCGCAAGAGGTAATTATGGTCTTTCATTTAAAATATTTTTCTATAATTTTATAAAGCCGTAACGTGTGAAGTATAATATGGTTTTAATATGTTTTCGTATATGTACTTAAACACGTTAATGCACTGTCTCAACGAGTGTAACGAAGTTGCAAATGTGCCATTACACGTGGTCCCGCCGCAACTTTGATCCAACTTGGTGCTTATATATGTTACATTGAATTAAATTGAATACGTTGACATTTTCATATGGTTAATGCATCATATAATGCTTGAGCTAACCCATAAGATGTATGCAAATGGCCCGCAATGCATCGCCCACGGGTCATATTACTAGTTAAAATTAATAACCAAACCCTAAAAACCTAAACCATCAACTATTAACAAAAAATAACATCTTTGGTATTTAAATCTACAATCACGTAAAGAAATCTAATTACAACCAAGTGTACAAACACAAAAGAAAATCTAATTTCAATTTCAAACTTTAAGAATAATTAAAAATAAGAAAAAAAGTAAGAAACTAACTTTTACTCATGTTTCAAGCTTTAATCGACTTATCGCTTATCGCTTGATTCCTCGGTGAATTTCAACCCTTGTTCAAATGCTCAATCAACTCCCCCTTTGATCGACTATAGTCCCAGGGCCGGCTTAACCGTTTTGGTGGCCCAAAGCAAAATAAAAATTTGAGGCCCCTACGTCTTTAACGAATGAATATTATAAATCAATAATTTCAAGATTATTTAACAAATTATTTAATAAACCAAGAATAGTAAGGTTCTTATTTGATGTGATGAATTTCACCATTAATGAAAATAGAGCTGAAGTTTGTTCTGATTCTAACCATGAAAAAAAGAAAAGAAAATGATAATAAAAAATAAATAGTGAGCAAGTAGCAAGCAACTTTGTGGGCTTGTAATAATAAAAAAAGTATCAAAAACAAAAAAAGCAACTAAGCCAGACTCGAACTCTTATATATATTTACATTTCACAACTGAGATTACCACTGGCCCACTATACACTTTTTATTTAAAAGGTATTATTTATTTATACATATAACATTTGTTTCTTAAAATGGAGGCCCATTCAAACTGGAGGCCCAAAGCCTCTGCTTTAGTTTAATGGCCCTTGGGCCGGCCCTGTATAGTCCTTGATAGTTGACTATCAATTGTCATTATAAAATTTCAACCCTTTCAACGGTTTTTTTTACATTAGGTTAATAATTGAGAGAATTGAGCAATGAGTTATTGGTAAATAAACAAAATTGGTTTTGAATTTATTAATAAGGACTATGTTTAAATTGGAACTAGTGTGCAACTCCCGCATTGCGGGTGTGTGGGTCGTAAAATCGTGTCAACTAGTAAGCAAACAACAACAAAAGCGGTGAAAAATTGTAAAACAAAAACGTGAATTTTTTATGGTTACGTGATGGAAAGACAGACACAAACTTATACCATAACCTAGTGTAAACATAAAAATACTCAAATTTATTTTGATCACAAAAGAGACAAAACTTAAATAGCCAAAAATATAATATATAAACCTAAGGGGCTGAAAATGAAAAAAAAATATATACATGGCTTTAAAACAAAAACAACTAAAGACAAAAAAAACAACTAAATAAAGAAAAAAAACAATGCACTCTTCCTAACATACTAAATTGGGCTTCATTATTAAAATATATATATTTTTGGTAAAACATTTATATATTTATTTTATTTAGTAAAAGTAGATATATAACTTTTTCAAATGAGGTCAATTTTTTTCATAAAATCAACGGTGTCAATCGTAAAAAAAGAAGATTGGTGTCGTGTAGAATTTAAAAATTATACATATTTATATAAACGTGAAAAAAAATGTTCTCGACTGACAACGTATATGTGGTTCCGCTTATGAATTTAACCCACAAGCTTAGTAATTTTTTTTAAATAAATAAATTAATCATTTAATTAATAACAAATTTTCATTGATTAAGTTAAAATCACTACAATAATTAAAAGTAAAAAACATAAATTAACTTGAAATAAAATATAAACAACCAAAAATTTTCCAGGCAAACAACATTTTTTCGCTATTTGACCTTTACCTTGTACATTTAAATTCTCCCACTTCCAATTGACTTGGTCAATGGATTGTTCGCTACCACTAAACCGTTAAAATGTTAGAGAATCTTGTAGGTCCCTCGGAGGTTGAGGTTAAACCTTATCCTTGTTATGTTTAACACACTAGCAAGTGCGGAATCCAAGCTAGAATGCAAACCGGTAGTTTATAATGAGAACACAAGCTACAAAGAGAAAGGGTAGACACACAAGATATCAAAGTTTTCTCTTGTATTTCAGTGGACACGGTTACAGCCCTTGACCAAACTGAAAATACGCTCTCTACAAGACTAAGTTCACTCACACAATGAAGTGAACACATTACATCAGTATATATAACCTTCACAGCTCGTCTGGTCGAAGGATCAATTAGATTGATCGAAAGATCATCTATCGAGATACAGCCTATCGAAGGATCCACACATACCTCGAAGGATTGGCATCCTTCGAGGTCCATCTGTATCCATCGAAGGTTATCCTTCGAGCTCATCGAAGGATATAAACAATCCTTCGATGACCATCCTTCGACACACACAAATTTACAAACCTTTTCTAACTGTTTGACCAGGTCAAACCAGGAGGATGGTTGACTGGTCAAACTTACATTAAGCACACACATAAACACATCTAAGACGTAACACGACAACAAAAGACATCGTTTTATATCATTACAAAATACAGACAAAGTACAGACACAAGTGCACCAACAAACTCCCCCTTGGCTGTAGCTTTGTCTCGATCTTTGTGTCTTCATGTCTCTGACGTCCTTTCAACCGTTAAGTGATGCGTAGTCCATGCACTTCCCGCATTCACCAGTAGGTTGAAGCAATACCGGGCCATCTTCTGAAACTTCATTGCTTGATCACGATCTCTAACCAAGTAATTTATCTCGTGATCCTTAAGAACAATAATATCCGACCTAGACATGTTAGAAATCCACATCGGATCTATCATTCGAAAGTTCTCCTGACTATCTCGGAATAAGATCACGGCTTCTCCAGTATCCGCATCGTAAACCCAGCAACGAAAGTTTCCCAGAAAGTCTGTCTTCATTTTCAACAAAGGTATCTTCTTCATCAATTTTGGAGGATCATAAACCAATCGATAACGCGCAGTATTTGTCTCTGGATCAAGTGAGAACCTGATTGGCTCGTATCTAGGAAACTGCGGCTTGTATAGAGGGTCCTTCCAACCTTTTCTTCGTTCCAGTCTAATCTTCTTCGCGAACAAATCCACCATCTTGTCTTTGACTCGATTAATAACCTCCATCTGGGCCAAAACCGCCACATCATAATAAGGAAGTGAAAGAATGCTAAGAAGAGACCTGAAATACTGAAGGCCGCATTCCCGCTTCACAACCATGCAATGAAGATCCTTGATGAACATCCAGCTAATGATACGACCCCTAGCTGGATTTCTTTCCAAAACCATGTAGTTGGCTTGATCCAACGGAGGGAGCGGAGGAGGATTCCTGGCTAGGAAATCCGCTCGCCATTCATTCACAGTCTTTTCACGGTTTTCTTGAACTGATGGAGAATCTGAAGAAGGATTAGAAGATTCTGCTGTCTTTGTTTCCTCAAGATTATCATCAAGCGAATTAAGCTCCACATTGTCTTGACTAACATAAACGGGACGTTCCGGATCCGAACCGATGAAGATTTCTTCAATCGTGGAGAAATCGGTTTCGTCCGGAACCAATGGAGTGGCATCGATCGTCGTCACATCAACTTCATCCATTGCTGTCAGAGCTAGCACACATTCATCAGACATCTCAGTAACATGTTCTCCCTCTTCTAACAGTTCACCCGTGATTGGATGATACTGTTGAGCAATTGAGGATTCAGGGAGATCAGTGAACGCTTCTGGCTCAAGACTAATATGTTCAAAAACTGCTGAAGCTTCCAATGTCTCAGTCGGCTCAGACGGACCAGTAGATGTTGGAGGAGCAGAAGGAGCATCTTGAGATATACCAGACCCACCTGCAGCACCAGATGCAGTTGCACCTGAACCTGTGGCAGCTGGTTGATCAGGATTTGCTGCATCATCATCCTTATCATCGCCACGCCTTGAAGGAAGGATGCCCAAAGCTTTACACCGTTCATTCCAAAGTGTAACAACTTTGTGATCAAATCTCTTAAAGTTCGCTTGAACAGGCTTGAAGGCTTCCATTAATCTATCATCACGATTCTTATATCGATCGGACAGCTCTTCATGCTTCTGTTTTAACGTTGTTGCCTCACGTTCTAGCACAGTACTATGCTTCTTCATTATCTCAACCTCTCTATCACGAGCATTATTAGCTTCTTTCAGTCTTTCTATCTCTTGAGCCTGTTCTCTTATCTTGACATTCTGAGCACTAACAAGTGAGACCAGCTTATTGTGTGCCTCAGCATCATGTGTTCGCTGTATACGGTATTCTTCAATCTTTCTTGTATTCCGACCGACTAAGGTACCCAGTTCACTGACTTGCTCAATCAGGAATTGAATTTTCTCAGCATCAGACAGCCCAGATAATGTTTCTGCTAGAGTAGGCCGTGAGGGCTCAGGGCCTGAGAAACCAGTCTGGCCAGATGGACCAGAAGTACCTGTTGGACCAGGAATAACAAGAGGAGGACGTGGATGTGTACCTGAGACGGGGGTTGCAGGCGGCTGTTGATCAACAGGCGCCGTGCGTGCCCCAGAAGACGTATGTGGAGAAGAGATCAGATCCAGCATCTCTGATGTAGATAATTGTTCAATGATCGGAGGCAGCTGTTGCTCCGGAGGCGTTGAATGCTGAATCGGATCAGGTGTAGTGACATCACCAGCCGTTTCACCTGTTGGCTTTGATCCGCCCCTTGATCTCTTAGAGGTACGAGTACCCTCTTTTCTTGCTCTCCTCTTCCTTCTAAGAAAACCAGGAGCAGCAGGAATATAATCAGCATCTTTATCAGATTCTGCGACATTCACCGGTTTCTCAATATGTTCAAAACCACGAAAATTTCCTCGCTGATCGTAAGCTTTGCGCATCCCTGGAGGAGGAGGATTATCATCCTCAGAAGACGAGTAATCATTACCAGCACCTCCTTCAGCATCAGACGACGAACTACTTTCATCCGCCAACCTCCTTGGCTCGTCCACCTTACTTTTGCCTTTGTCAGCCGCAACATTACCTGACTGACTAGCAGTATCACCAGCTCCACCTGCACTACCGACTGTCTCACCAACTACAGTACCACCATCACCACCTGCACTAACACGAGCATCAGGATTGACAAACACTCCCTGAACTTCTTCTGCAGCAACATTCACATCGACTTCAACATGTGCTGCAACACTAGAACTGCCACCAGACTTCCTGCTCGATGCTTTAATACCATGCTTAGCCCCGAGCTGCGTGGTAGCCAAAGCGATTAACCTTGGCTCTTCATCATCAGAATCACTCGCATCTCGACGCCATTTGTTGTTCTGCGGTGCCTCGTAGGCCGGAACATCAAGATGACCAATAAGCTTTCTAATTGGATCCGATTCCTTATAGTTGGACATGGATTTGAAAATCAGCAGTGTACGCTCATTCATTGGATTGACAGGAAGAACATCTGCTTCAGCTTTAGGAAGATCAGGAATCTGTTCATCAATCATCATCTGCAGGAATCTAGGATATAGCCAAAACTTGGTAGATGTTCGTTGAGTTGCTGACGGGAGTGGCCTTCGAGCATTTTCTTTCAGATTGTCGAAAATATAACGTGATATGTTGAAAGGCTTGTTCAGAATCAACGCCGTAAACAATCCCGTTAAATCAATCGGCGACAGATCATATCCAGATCGTTTGTTGCTCAAGCAGTGAATAAGGATATGCAATAAGAGCTTGTATCGAAGTGGCATAAACTTTTTGTTGATCTGATTTGCAAGAACGTTATCGCTGTACCGTAACCTTATCAGCAGGCCCCGCTGACATTGTAAATCAATAGAAGTAGCATCTTCTGGTTGATCACCTAGTTGCAGACGTGCTCTGATAGTGTTTTCTGTAATCACCATGGGTTTCTCAGCGACGAATCCTCTAATCACTTCTTGATTATCCACAGTCTCAACCACAGCAGAACTCCAGAAATCCTTGATATGAGACTGATAAGCAGTGTGCTGTGTAGTGATTGCATAGTTGATACGAGTGCGATGCAGATACTCCATTATTCCCGTGAATTCCGGACTGATTTTGTCTTCCGGTTGCAAATACGCAGCCATGTTGTGTCGTGGCTCCGACATAGATTCAACTTCCGATTTTTCCTTCTTGGTTGGTTTTGCCCGCTCTTTCTTTTCTTTCGGTGCCATTTCTGTTCATGAAAACACGAACACGTAATAAGAAACAGTCAACAGTCAACATGAATTCCACACTTAGAAAAAATTTCAATTTCTTGGAAAAAATTCTAAGTGTTCTGTCTCGAAAGATCCCATTTAGGCATCGAAGGATGACACATTGATCGAAAGATGTTATTTGCTTCGAAAGATGACAGGCCATATCGAAAGATCATCTTTCGACAGATAAAAATTTTGAAAGATATTTGATCAATCGAAGGATCTGATCAACCGAAGGATGATCCTTCGAAAGGCTTAGTATCCCGGTGACACTGTTCATCGGCGATTTTCCGGCGACCTGTTCATCGTTTTTCGGTGACCATTTTAAGTGTGTTTTAGGTATGTTTCAAACCATTTAAAGAATCAATATAACACCACTTAAACATCAACAATAAGGCACCTTAAAACAGACATAATAACATCAAACCCAACCCCGGACACAAAACCCCAACCCGGATACAATCACAAACACATGTATCAATCAACCAAGAACACACAAGGTTTTCAGACCATCAACAATCAAAACAAAGACTCCGAAACCTAAAACATCAGTCAAGATATACATTTTAAACATCAAAAACCTACAACTAACATATCCACATTACGAAACAAAACACATGATTAGATGAAATGTTTATGTTGTTGTTTGAAACGTGTATTAGGGTTATCCTACCGAGATTGTAGATGAAATCCTGATACACTAGGTTTTTGAGTAAATTTTGGCAGAGTTTCGGTAGGATCAGAGGATTTTTGAATAGTGAATTTGAATCAGTTATGATGAAGTGAAGAAGAAGACACCCTTTTATACCCTGACCTCGAAAGTTGAACCGTCTCGAAGGATAAATGATCTTTCGAAAGATGAAAAGGTGTTTCGAAAGATCAGCCTTGGGTCGAAGGATCCCTATCTGGATCGAAAGATACCAGATATTTGAAAGATATTTGTGGGAATCCTCGAAGGATATCTTTCGACCTTATCCATCTTTCAAAAAGGTCTGATCAGCTCGAAAGATCAAATTGGTCAAATCCTTCGTTGACCAATTCATCTTTCGACTGAGATGATTGACTTTCAATGACTTTCATTGACCTTCTGATCTTTCGAGGGCCATTGCTTCCTCGAAGGATCAGATTTCCACCAACACTTTGGATTTTTGGGAATTTTCAGTTTAGGCCCTTCAAATTCTTAAAAACTTTCAGAAATGACCGTTTTGAAAAATTGTCCGTTATGAAGTTCTGCAAAGGTCAGTTTTATGAAGTATTTCGGCTTGTCAGATATCTGATCGAGTACCAACATCGGTTAATCAAAAATAAGATTAAATTGAAAATCTTTTTGGATTTTGATAAAATAAAAGACAACAATAAAAGACAACAATTTTAGAATCCTTTGAATGTTATCAAACGACATCACCGCTAATGTCGTGCTGATATGCACCAAACGACACAAACTGTTTAAAAAGACAATAAAAGTTAATCACTAAAGTTAAGCAGTAAATAAATATGTACAAACACAACAATATTTTTGCGAGTTTCTGGCGAAGAGAATCATATCAGTTTGCGGTCTTTTGTCAAAACACATTTCCTTTTTAATATTCTTTTACAGAAGTGGATAAGTATTCTACCACAATTACCGATATTGTTATCCACTTAAACTCAGCGATCAAGTGTAATCATAATGCATTGAGATACGTTAAGGTATGATTTATACTTACCGACCGGTGTTCATCCACTCACGACACATTCCCGTATCAAGGTATGCACGAGAGTTCATCTTACTGGGGAGTATACCATTTATCATCCGTTTTTAACGTATATAAAATGTGAACAAGTCACTTATTTGATTTGAAAACAAGCCCTATGTGATAGAATCACTTATTGATGAGGAACTTGATTTTCATATGCATGAGGGCACAGGAGCAAGTCCGTGAACAGGTCAGTACTTTCGTACAGCAGAGAGACGAACTTGACTCCCGGATAAATGTGATATTTTATCACTTATTTGCTTGGACATGTGATTGTTTATCACTTATTGAGGTCGAATGCAATATGTACACGTATGTATGGTATCATGGAAGATCTAGACTTGCGTCCCCGTTATTTTTCGGTAAAAGATACAACCATGATACCCAGATGATAAACAACATAAACCCCAAATATCTCAGAACCTCGGCAATCTATCAAACGAAATTTCGGTACCAAGACCATATGCCAATGAGCGGTTCCTACGCGGTTTTCAGTTCGTTATGTTTATATCCCCTGCACACTTTAAAATGATCGTGAGTCTACCGGTACATCATTAGTAGAGCTACTTATCCTTTTCTTTTCTTTTGATTTCCAGAAACATGTTTCGACCGACCTCTGATGTAATATCATTTTCTCTTATCATGCCAAGAAACTCATTTTTGTTTTTCTATTGTTTTTGTGTTTTTCTGAATTTTCTCCCCCTTAAATGCAGAAAGTAAATAAAATAAAGACATATTTTTGTATTTTTGCGGTTTTTCAATGTTTTTGAATTTTCTTTGAAGCTTTCTCCCCCTAAAATTTAAAAACAAAGGAAATAAAGACACATTTTTTTTTTTTTTAAAAGTTAAATATTTACAAAAACGATTTTCCGATGTCGGTTACTCTTGCTTCACCTTTATGCCGTTTACCAAAAGTAAATAATCGAATCTTGATTTATCAAATGCTTTGGTAAAAAGGTCGGCACGTTGGTGATCGGTATGAATGTGAACCACATCGATAAGTCTCTTTTCAAAGCAATCACGTATGAAGTGATATTTAATATCGATGTGCTTCGTTTTTGAGTGTTGTACAGGATTTCTAGTGATCTGTAAAGCAGCTTCATTATCAACAAAAATAGGAGTAGTTAGGAATTCAAAACCGTAGTCCCGCATCTGTTGTTGGATCCATAGAACCTGGGAGCAGCAACTAGACGCAGCAATGTATTCCGCTTCACATGTAGACGTAGCCACACATGTCTGCTTCTTGCACTGCCAAGTGACTAGGCGATTGCCTAAGAACTGACATCCTGCTGTAGTTGATTTTCCATCTTTCTTGCAGCCCCCGAAATCAGAATCACTGTAAGCTTTGAGATCGAAGTTATCATCCTTAGGGTACCATAACCCGGTGTCAGGGCAACCCTTCAGATAACGAAAAATCCTTTTGACAGCAGCATAGTGAGAGACCTTCGGATTTGCTTGGTATCTGGCGAGAAGGCACGTTGGATACATAATGTCGGGTCTTGATGCAGTGAGATACATTAAGGATCCAATCATAGCACGATAGAATGAAGAATCCACAGCTTCCCCTTTGTCATCCGGAGTAATCCCGTGATTCTACGGAAGAGGAGTAGAAATTGGCTTCGAATCGGACATCTGGAACCGGCTCAAGATGTCCCCGACGTACTTGGTTTGATGGATAAAAATTCCAGATTCGGACTGATTAACTTGCAAACCCAAAAAGAACGTCATTTCACCCATCGCACTCATCTCGAATCGATCTTGCATCACTTTCTCAAATTCCTTGCATAAATTATCATCGGTAGAACCAAAGATAATGTCATCGACATATACTTGTACCAACAGAAGATCTTCACCTTTTTCTTTAATGAAGAGGGTACAGTCGATCAAACCCCGTCTAAACCCGTTGTTCAGTAGGTAGGTAGACAGTGTCTCATACCAGGCTCGAGGTGCTTGATGAAGACCATATAACGCTTTGTTAAGTAGTAAAACTCTGTCAGGATGTAATGGATCTTCAAACCCCGGTGGTTGCTCGACATATACTTCCTCTTCGACTACTCCATGTAGAAATGCACTCTTAACATCCATCTGGTACACCTTGAATTTCTTGAAGGATGCGTAGGCTAGAAAGATTCTAATAGCCTCCAGACGTGCAACAGGAGCATACACTTCATTGTAGTCAATACCTTCTATCTGACTGAAGCCTTGAACAACTAACCTTGCTTTGTTTCGGACAACAATCCCACGGTCATCCTTCTTGCACTTAAACACCCAACGAGTTCCGATCTTCTTGTAGTTGTCGGGCCTATCAACCAATTTCCATACGCCCAACTTCTCGAACTGCAGAAGTTCTTCTTGCATGGCTTCCACCCAGGAATCATCTTTCAATGCCTCCTTCCAAGATATAGGCTCTTCTTGGCTAACATAGCAGGCGAAAGACCAATCATTTTGTTGTCCCGATTCTCGTATCCCAGCATACAAGCCAGCATTTTCGTTATTTCTGATTTGATTTCTTGTCCTAACACCACTGAGAACATCACCTATAATATTCTGCTGAGGATGAATGTTATGAATTCGGGTTTCAGGAACTAGAGGAATTTCAACATTGGTCCTCAAGTTATTGATATTTAAATTCCCGATATCATTTTGAAGCTATTGAGTTGTAGAAGATGATGCATTTTCTTCTTGGACAATTGGTGCAGACACTGGATCCGTTGCTTCTGAAGTACCTTGAACCGGACCCCGTGCTTCACCATCATTTGCATCAACATACTCCTCATCTTCCGATGACAAATTGTAGTCGACAGCATCATTAAACACCTCATTTGAAGCGAGATTGTTGACAGAAGAAGATGCTTGTGAGTCAACAATGATTGGGCGAGCTAACTGAGAGCCAGTCGCATTCTCGCTTTCAGACAACATTTGAGCAATTGCATTGTCATCATCAAATGTCGGCAGATTGAATGAGTTGAAAAGACCATCATAATCGAACATCCATGGATCTCCAGAAGGCTTCGGAGGATTAGAATATCTTTGAACTCTAACTTCACCCCATTCTTCAATCCTCTTGGTAGTCAGGTTCCATACTCGCAGATTAGGAGTAGCATATCCAAGGAAGTAACCTTCGATAGCTTTGGCACCAAACTTCCCGTCAGGCTCAATCATGGTACATGGAGCACCAAAAGGTTCTAGATATTCTAAGTCAGGAGTGTTCTTGTGTAGAAGTTCGAAGCACGTTTTGCCATGTCTTTTCACTGTGAGAACCCTGTTTAACGTGTAGCAAGCCGAGGCAACAGCTTCAGTCCAGAATCGAACTGGAAGCTGAGACTCAACCAACATGGTTCTTGCAGTCTCAATTAAGGTTCTGTTCTTTCTTTCAGCGACTCCGTTTTGTTGTGGCGTGTACCGAGAGCTATATTCATGAAGGATTCCTTTTGCAGTGCAAAATTCATCCATAACTCTGTTTTTGAACTCGGTTCCGTTGTCGCTTCGAATTCGCCTCACCTTTAGATTATAAAGATTTTCCAACAAGGTGATCAAATTCTTTAGAATCTCTGGAGTCTCGCTCTTGTGGACCATGAAATCAACCCATGAAAATCTTGAATAGTCATCAGTGACTACCAAACAGAAAACTTCCCCATGTACACTCTTGTGTTTGACTGGGCCGAAAAGGTCCATATGCAGACGTTCGAGTGGCATGTTTACAGTGTTAACCTTCTTCAATGGATGTGATTTCTTGATCTGCTTCCCTTTCTGACACAGCACACAGACATCTTGAAGTTGAAAATTCTTCACATTGACACCTCTCACCAGATTGTTTTTGACAAGGTGATTCATTTTTCTGAGGTGAATATGACCCATCCGTCTGTGCCAAGAGATCGTCTCCTTTTCAGTGGCTTTTGAAATAAAGCAAGTAACTTGTTTGGACTTGGTTATTGCTTGGCTCATATCGAGGACATACAAATCATTAACTCTTGGTGCTGATAAGAGAATCCATTCTTCGGGAATCTTGAATCCTGGCTTCAGCACATAACAACCGGCATCATCAAAATGCACGGTGAACTTCTTGTCGCAGATCTGAGAAACACTTAGGAGATTGTGATCCAACTGTTGCACATAATTGATTTTGTCGAAACTCACAACTCCATTTGAGATCATTCCTTCGCCGGTGATATACCCTCCTTTGTCTCCAGCAAATGCAACATATCCTCCTCTTATACTTCGCACATCGAAAAGAAGACGGTAGTCGCCCGTCATGTGCCTGGAAGCCCCACTATCAACAATCCAATGACTATTAATAGTTCCTCCTGGAGCCGCCTGCACATACTGTTAACTTATCAGTTTGAGAGGGGGACCCAAGCCTTTGTGGACTTGGGTCGTCCTTGATCATCAAGGAAAGTGATTTCAATCACTTGATGATTAGGAAAAAGAACCTGTGGTGCTCCCCCTGATTGAATTACCTGCTTTTGCTTCCAAGCTGTTTGACCTTTACCAGTATTTGAATTTATTGTTTTAGCATTTACTGGTTTTACAGTTTCAGATTTTGCTTGTACAGGTTTTACTTCTTTGACCTCTGATTTTAAGGCCCTTTCAATTACCTTTTGATTCTTTTGCTTTAACTTCTTTTCCCTTTCTTTCAAGACACGTGGGTCTTGTTTAGGGGAAACTGATCGTTTTCGGTAATCGATTTCTTGGGGAGCACTCGTTATTGACTTCAGCTTTTGCACGTGTGGGCAATATCTTACAATATGCCCAACTGTCCCACATTCAAAACATGTTCTCCGCTCTACAAACTTCGGAGAAACATGTTGATGACCAGACGGAGAACCAGAAAATGAACTTTGTGATCTAGACGTGCTTGGGCCTAAATCACATCCGTTGGTGTGTTGGGTGTAATTATTCTGATCATTTCGTTTTAAAATTCTAAACTGTTGTATAAACTCAAGGTTAGATTTATCCTGAAATGTTTCAAGTTTGTCTGAACCCGTGGATCCAACAAAGTTCATTTTCTGTCCTTGCTTCTTAACAGGAGCTCTTTTGTTTTGCACCTTTTGTTGTTGAACCTTAGGTTGCTCAACCCTTGATTGTTGAATTTTAGGTTGTGCAGCCTTAGGTTGAGTAGCCTTAGACTGTTCAACTTTAGGTTGTTGAACCTTTGGTTGTTCAGTCTTAGGCTGCTGAACTTTAGGTGCTTGAACATTCTTCTTCTGAGCCTTCTTTCCCTGTACCTTACCCTTTCCGGAATTGACTTGTTGTTTTCGCTCAATTGGTAGTTTTTGGTTTCCGTATTGTTTTCTAATTTGTTCACACGGAATTGGATCACATTGAGTGACGGTAATTTTGCCACTTTTGTTTCCCAAAAACTTATCAGTGCATCCTTCAAAAATTTGCTCAATTAAATCTTGATTTACATTTTTAAGTGGAAAATCTTTGTTAGAGTAGATTTTGCTGTCTCCTTTGAGCGTGTACAACAAGTTATTCTCTTCACTGCTAGATACAAGGGACTCCATTGGTTTTGACATATCAGTCTTACTCGGTTTCACTGGTGGATCACACAGGATGTGATTCTCGATTGGAATATCTGTTGTAACCGAGTTAGACTGTTGTTTCACAATCACTTCAGATTCATCATCCGAAGAATCAGCATCCTCAACAATGGGAGGACTCTGTTCCTTAACACATGATGAATCTGTCACATTCTCAGATTCAGATTCAGTTTCAGATTCACCCGAGGATGATGTACCAGTTGTGAACCCGAGGCCTGCTGCAAAATCATCTAGATTGAGTGGCACAGTAGGTTCAAAACGGGGCATATCCTCGTTATCGGGCAATTTGGAGTAATTGTGATTCATTGGGGGAGGACATGATTTGAATCCCATACACTTCTTATCCCCCTTTTTCCTTTGAACATCAATAATGTGATCCAATACATAGCGGGAATTGGAATAACTTTCCAATTTATGCTTGATTGTTTCACATTCACATCGAGCGGTTGCCAATTCTACCATCTGCTTTTCAATTGTGTCTATAAGATCATTGTTAGCATGTTGTTTTCGCAAAACAGCTTTTTGTAATTCTGAAACATCATGTCTTAATGACGCAATTGTTGTTTTAAATTCCTTTTCATTTCTGGTTAAAAACACGTTAGCTTCAGCTGCTTTAGAAAGATCTACAATCAATTCTTGATTGTGTTTGGATAGGATTTCAATCTGACTTTCCTGTTCAGCATATTTAACATTTAAGCTATCACAATTTTCACAGCTAACTACAGTGGGTTCATCGACACATACCTGACTTGATGAACTGTCGACATTAGCCATAAAGGCTGAATGGAAAGAAAAAGATCCATCTTCACAGAAGAACTGAGCAAGCTTCTCGGAAGTTCCAGCAGATTTCTGGCAAAGAATAGATCTCCTCTTGCATAATGCTTCGGCTTCAGCCAAAAGCTCATCAACTTCCAGATCTAAAGTATCACTTGATAAATCACCAGCATCAAGTGATTCTCCATCCATGCTCCCACTATAACCCGAACTATCTTCATCTTCTGAAGATTCACCAGTAGACACGGGTTCTACTACCTTCTCAATCACTTTAGCATAACATGCTGTTCCACCATTTCCTCCTTCTCCAAGCTGAAGGTTCCAGTTGCAGATTTCATCAGCTTGAACAACCAATCCTCTGTGGGGATTAGTGTTTGTGGATCCAGATGCATTTCCTCCAACCGACACTATTGATCTGTCATTGTTGTTCTGTTGCTGCTGTGGCTGTCCTTGATTCCTGAAGGGATTCTGATTTCCTTGCTTAGGAGGCTTCTGACACTCCCGCTTGAAGTGACCCTTTTCACCACAATTGAAGCAAGTGACAGCATTCTTATCAAAACCATACTTGGTGTTGTTGTTGCTATTCAAGTTGGTTCTCCCCGTCCTTTCCATAAACTCCTTTGCTCTTCGAATTGCACTAGCAAGAGCCCATTTGATATCCATCATTTCAAACTCTTCCCTATCCACTTGCTGATAATCTTCATTGGTTAGATTGATATTCCCAATCTGACCTGCAACCAATCCACAATAAGCACTAACCAGGGTGTTCAACATCTCCATATGCTCCTTGGCTACTTCGACACTGACTTTTGAAAAGCTGGAAGTGTCTAATCTGACTGTGTTCGGATTGGAAGTGGCTTGAAAGTTTGAAGAGCTTCCATAAAACCCTTGCTGTTGCGGTTGTTGCTGCTGAGCTCTGCTTGGGTCTAAGAAAGGCGGTGGTGTGAATTGAGGAGCAGGTTGCACATCCTGTTGTCGAGAAGAAGAATCTGGTCTTGAGAACATCGTGTATGCTGAAGGATCAAACTGATTTGTCGTGGAAGGCCCGGTGTTTGAAATGAAGGCTGTTTGAAGCTTCGCATGTTGAGGAACTGGTTTTTCTCCACTGATGCCTCCTGCAATTCCAAAGTACATCTCTGGATTTTGAGGAGTTAATGTTCTTTTTGCCTTAAGCTTTTCTTCTACATCCTTGTTCTCCAGTTTCTGAATTAGCTCATACACAGTGATAGTGTCTAGAACACCATTTTCTTTGAGAATTTCAAGATAACTGCTCCACTTTGCTGGTAAGCTATCAGCAAATCTCTTCACCATTTCTTGTGGAGTGGCAGTGACTCTAAAAGCAAACATCTCGCTCAACAAGTGATGGAACCTTGTAGATAACTCTGCCAAGGTCTCATTCTCCATACACGTGAAACCTTCAAACTCTTTCTTCAGTAAATCTTGCTTGATCTTTCTAGATTGAGCATTTCCTTCACATCGCAACGTGAGCATATCCCACAAGCTTTTAGTAGTCGTGCAGTAAACAAACTGGTGGTAAATGTCTCTGTGAAGAGCTTGTGTGAGAATCATGAATGCTTTATTTTCTAACTCAAATTTCTTCTTATCATCTTCAGACATGGTGCTGTAAGTTTGTGGATTAGATCCTGCAACTTCCAATTCATTTTCAAATGGAGTAAAGAAGCACATCCATAGATCTTGACCTTGCCCCTGAACATAAGTTCTCAGCCTTTCTTTCCACCATCCCCAATCATTGATGTGATTCAGCTTTGGCGGTTTTGTGCTTGTACCAGTTTCACTGTCGTTCTGCATCATAGCTTGAATGCTGCTGCTTTGATTTGTGACCAATGCCCATTGATTTGCAGTTATCATTGCAGCTTGAGGCGGGGCAATAGCCTGCATCCATGCATTTTTGTTGAAATCTGACTGAGATTGCGTAGCTGATGATTGCGTAGCTGATGATTGTGGAGTCAAAGTTGTTTGAGTCCACGCAGTTGGATCCCATTGACCGTTTGTTCCCATTTTATAAAGACAATTAATATATTAAGTGAAAAATATATTTAAAATTTGAAAAACAAGTTTTCCCTTTTTTAAAAATTAATTTTTCACAAACTATGTTAAAATCTCGAAGGATAACAAACAGCCGAAGGATCTTTGATCGAAAGACCTGAAAAACACAAACTTGTTAAGCTTAAACAGATTAGGATCGAAAGATCAGAACTTGTTCGAAGGATCAACAGTGTTTGAAAGATCACTGTTGAGTTTCGAACAATGATTTCGAAAGACTCTCCAATCGAAGGATCCTTGTCTTTCGAATAAGACCTGTAGATCGACAGATATATCCTTCGAAAAGATTCCTTGGATCGAAAGATAAGTCACAGACTTCGAAGAATGTTCGAAAGATGATTATCTATCGAACCTCCTTTGATCGAAAGACGATCTTTCGACTTCGATGGATATCCTTCGATCTGCACTGACACAGCTGACACAGTTGACAAAAGTTGACAGGTTGGTGAAAAGGTGATTGGTTGGTAAAAACTTTCGGCAGAAGGTATGTTCAGACCATACTTTCTGCCAACCCAGATTTGACTAATAAAATATTGCCTAAAAAGAAGGTTCTTATCCAGAAACCGGTCACCGGAGTAAGCCGGAATTTGGCCGGAAATTACCAGACTTCTTAAAAACAAGTTTTTAAGTTACCCAACCCGTTCTTTAACACACCCGGTTAGTTTAGAACACGTTTTTACGTCAAGAACTGTGAGAAAAACACTAAAAACAGATGTTAACCCGTGTGAGTTTTTGTCCAAACACTCCAAAGTCTTGTATAAACTCGGTTTTTAACAAGGAAAAGAGCCACGGCTCTGATACCACTTGTAGGTCCCTCGGAGGTTGAGGTTAAACCTTATCCTTGTTATGTTTAACACACTAGCAAGTGCGGAATCCAAGCTAGAATGCAAACCGGTAGTTTATAATGAGAACACAAGCTACAAAGAGAAAGGGTAGACACACAAGATATCAAAGTTTTCTCTTGTATTTCAGTGGACACGGTTACAGCCCTTGACCAAACTGAAAATACGCTCTCTACAAGACTAAGTTCACTCACACAATGAAGTGAACACATTACATCAGTATATATAACCTTCACAGCTCGTCTGGTCGAAGGATCAATTAGATTGATCGAAAGATCATCTATCGAGATACAGCCTATCGAAGGATCCACACATACCTCGAAGGATTGGCATCCTTCGAGGTCCATCTGTATCCATCGAAGGTTATCCTTCGAGCTCATCGAAGGATATAAACAATCCTTCGATGACCATCCTTCGACACACACAAATTTACAAACCTTTTCTAACTGTTTGACCAGGTCAAACCAGGAGGATGGTTGACTGGTCAAACTTACATTAAGCACACACATAAACACATCTAAGACGTAACACGACAACAAAAGACATCGTTTTATATCATTACAAAATACAGACAAAGTACAGACACAAGTGCACCAACAAATCTAACACTAAACGAGTCACTTTTTTGTTGATTTCCGATATAAATTAACTTGAAATAAAATATAAACAACCTAAAATTTTCCAGGCAAACAACATTTTTTCGCTATTTGACCTTTACCTTATACATTTAAATTCTCCCACTTCCAATTGACTTGGTCAATGGATTGTTCGCTACCACTAAACCGTTAAAATGTTAGAGAATCTAACACTAAACGAGTCACTTTTTTTATTGATTTCCGATATCTTGGTCTTCGGAAACAAGAATCCAAGTCTTACCAAAATAAGCATACCAAAAACTGTTAATCAAAAGACAACAATTACGATTCACCGGCTGAAGCGACTAGGGATTAGTCTACACAAAAACTCATGGTGAAGTATAGAGAGGTGAACATTATAGCTAGTCAAATTGAAACACATGTGAAGTCTGGGCTAAATTTAGACGGCGGCTAGGATTTAACCCGTCGTTTTTAGCCTACGTTTTAATCGGTCGGCTAAAGTTTGCCATCGCGTTTTCATTCATCAGCTAATTTAGTCTACACTTTTCATTTGCTGATTGAATATAGCTCGCACTTTACACGTGTCTTTTTTTATTGAATTTTTAGGCTCATTGTACTTTGTGCCAACTAAACTCTAGCTCTCTTTGTCGGTGGATCCTACTTGGCATCTCTTCATTGACTATTTTAGGTTTGTCTATTTTTGTCACAGCTAAATATATATGTCTATTTCCTTAATTTTCTTAGTCGACATGTATGTTTTGGTGATTTTCCTTGATTTTAAGCTCTTATTGGATGCCGAAGCTTTTTGATAGGCTTCGTAGTTGGTAAAAAGAAACTAGCTAAGGCCACACGGGGTGGTCCGTTATACCACCCCATCACTCGTTAAACAAGAACGGAACACCGCCGCCGCCCTAAGTTTCACGCGTTATATTATCAACGCGTTGAAAGTATCACGCGTTGAAAAGGATAAGGCTATGCATGTAAGGGGCATTCTCACTACAACACGTGTTCGACGAACCCTTCCCTTTACGACGAACCCTTCGACGAACCTTCATTCTGTAGCATGTTTTATATATATTGTTGAAGAACCTTCAACATGGAACAGGCACTTCCCACGAACCTTCCTTTTACCCTCATTTGAAGTAGCATGTTTTAATATATTTTTGGGAGTGATAGAATTCCATCACTAGTGATACCACCCCCACTACAATTCTATCACTAGTGATAGAATATTGGGTGATGACATGACATGATTTGATTGGATAGTGAGAGTGATAGAAACTATCACTCCCACTATCCAATCAAGTCATGCCATGTGTACAACCAATATTCTATCACTAGTGATAGAAATGTAGGCGGGGTGGTATCACTAGTGATGGGATTCTATCACTCCCAAATTTTTTTAATTTTTTATTTTAAATTCCATTTAAGTGGGTGTTGCACGTGTCCAGAGCTTAGGTGTCACACATGCATGATACTCTCACAAACAAAAATGCAGTCATGCCATGGATACATTCAAGTTTAACGCGTGAAAAAGTTAACGCGTTATAAGATTGACGCGTGATAAATAGGACCGGCGGCGGTGTGCTTTGGTGTTCCACGCGTGATGGCACCTCCATCACGGACCACCCCGGGTGGCCTTAGTATGAAGAGAATGTATTTAAAGATACAAACACAAACGCTTCAGGCCACAAGGGGCGGTCATTGTATAACGCGTTATACATAATATCAACGAGTGATAAAAAACAAACTCCCACCCCCACCTTAAAAGTATAACGCCTGAGAAAATTCACGGCGTGATGAGTTGATTTTGTGTGAGGAATTGTTGGTTGGGGGGAAATTATTGGGTGTGGTGGTGAGTGATGACCACCCCCCACTAAAAAAAGGTTGTCAGTGATGGAAAAATGGTTGCTGACATGGCGGAACATGATTGGATATTGTAAGTGATGGAAAAATGGTCACAAGTGACCACCCCCTCCTCCCTAAGGCTACATTAAGACCAAGTATAGTGAAATAAATAAAAAGTGTAATAACAAATATCACATAGACAAAAACACAATAATAAACCACACAATAGTTAGGTGTAGTGATTTAACTAATAGATTAAATAAAAGAAAACACGAATAAGTCCGATCAAATCGAAGCACTCCTTGGCCCCACTCCTTCTTCTTTGACGCTAGCCATTCCAATGGCTGAAGCACTATTGGTACCCCAACTCATTATAGAATAACTAAAATATATCATGGTAGTGGCCGGTGTGAAGACTTTAACTCCTGTACTACACATGATCTATGATCTAATGTACTAACATGTATACTAGAGTCTTTAAGGACATAATGAGATCTTTATGGTTTACCTTTAGTTTCTTTGCTTTTGGTTTAGCTTATAGTCTTCTTCATTTATTGTGTAGGTAAACTTGCATCGTATCTTAAAAATTCTATAGAACAATGTCAAATGGTATGATTGTTTAACACTCAATACAAAGAAACAACACAGAAACAATATAAAACACGAGAAGCGACAAAACGGTGACGAAAAATTTTATTATTTAACCCAAACCGAAAAACACCCCCCAAACCCTCGATCTCACAATATGTGAGATCAAACAATCAAGACAAAGAACAATACAAACCTAGATGATCATCGACAGACGATCATCAATCAACAGCTAAACAAACTCTCACAATCAGAGAGAAAACCAAGATGATCTTTAATAACAGATCATCACAATACAACTGTAGACAAACGGAAACAGAAAAGTAACACTAAACCACACGAGTTGCTGATGAATCAGAACTCCTTTAATCACCGAACACCGATCACCAGTGAAGCAGAACTTCTCTCATCGTATGAAGAACTGAGCGAACAATCTTGAGAGAAAACTGTGTGTATTGTAGGTGAATAACTTAGAGAGAATTTGGGGAAAATATCCAGAGAGAAGATGAGAGAAACAAGATCTGTGTGAAGTATCTAGAACTGCGCATAAGACACCTTTTTATATGACCAGATTGCCAAAGTTACACTTGAGTCCAAAATTCTTTCACGAGACGATCGCAGCCCCTATAAAGTTTCATATTTCCCCCTTCATCTTAACAGCCATTTAACAAACCTGTAACAACATAAAACCTTCAAACAGATCAGATAACAAACCTGGGCCACTTGACAAAAGGCCCACATATAACCAGCCTAGTCAACGACTTCAGTAATGTTGAATAATAAGCCCAACTTGACATGTTTATGTTATGAACACTATTATTTTTAACATCCCCCCTTGATTCAAATAGCAAACATGTCAACTAGATCTAACTCAAACCACAACAGATCATGCTGAACACAACTCAACCTTTTTTAACCAAGTCCTCCAACTAATCTCCGGTGCCAATTTTTTTCAGGATTCATACCAACAGATATGACACTTTTACTAGTTTTAACAGGTGTATAATAGTAACACCAGATATTTATACAATGCAAAATATAACTCGAATCACTTGCAACCGAGCCATATACACAACAACATAGAGAAACAAGACTAAAAATAGGATTTCTATAACCAACATCCTAACTCAGACATATAAGAACCCAGACAAATTACAATACGAAACAAGAGATCCTTCGAAGCAAAACACAAAAAACCAACAACAAATCAAAGAAATCCCTATAACAGTCAGACAGTTAACTAGATAAACTGTTATGACAAAGAATACCAGGCAACAATGATAGCCAATACAGACTCTGGCAAAATATACAACCAGAAACACATCTCTTGCACAAGAGATAAATACAAGGCTAACATCACAACGTCCACGAATCACAAGATTCATACAACACTGATATATGAGAAGTATACACTTCTATATCAGACAACAATTCTAGCCTAAACAAAAAAAACACGAAATCACATGATTTAATGTCCACACACAAGGCTAACAACAAAGAGACATACACAAGACAATAAGATGCAGCCAAACAAATTCTGACTAACACGAAGTTATACAATTTGCAACCAGAACAATATTTCTCACAAGAGAAAACATACAAGGCTGTCACATATACAAAATAATCTTGTCAAAAACATTGGTTAAACATGAACCACACAGTTCAACTAACCATACAAACAAAACTATAGACAAGCAGACATAGACATCAAGGACAACCTTGGCGAAACAACTGATTAGAGAACACTCAAACCACACGGTTTGACTAATCATACAACAAAAGACATTGAGACATACGGACAACGCACAGGAAACACTCCGTCAGACCAAAAAACAGAGTTGAATCACTTGATCAAGATAAAGATTCACACCACACAAATCAACAACATTTTCAGGTCAAAACTTAACGAAAGCTCAAGACGATACACATACAAAGATACAACATTTTGAACAACTCAACCAGAATACAGAATCACAAGATTCAATGACCAAATACTTATTATCACAAAAGCATATGAATACATAACACTATCAGACCACACATCTGATAAACATAAAGTCATACGACTTCTAAGACAAGACAAGATTAGAAAACATGAGCATCAAACAACATTAACCAACTTTAACTTGAAGAAGCAAGAAATGATACTCAAATACAACAAGTCTCTAATCAAATACAACATCAAACTCCCACAAGACAACCCTACAGATTACCACACGATAATCTATACAAAATCTACAAGAAACAAGCCCATTACTGCACAAACATTTCAAATCTTGATAAGTATAACAAGATTTTAATATACTAGTCTAAAACCATACAATCACACTAAAAAAAACCTTGAACAGACAGAAATTTTACAGAACAACCCAACAAAAGAAGCAGACAAACAACCACAAAACAAATAGAGAACAACTCTAAGGCGAAGCTGAGTCAGGGACAAGATTCCAGGTTCATCACTCTAAGGTGCCTGGACATGCCTTTACTCAGGAGCCACAATCTAAGACACAGAACCTATACAACAATTGTGAACACAATCAATGAAAAAAGAATCTCCACAGAAAAAATACAGATGACAGACAGACAAGAACGCTGAACAAATGACCAATCAAGTAGATGCCGGTCCTCACTACCCCGACTTCAACTAATATAATCAACAAAAATAAAGCAGGACAAAATTAGAAAGATCTTACAGAGAGTGCGTTTAACTCCTAAAGAGACTAAAATTGTAGCTTTCAAGAACTACCCAATCTGGCCAAGCCACAATCAAGCACACCCGGTTAGTTTGCCCTAAACCTTCTAGGGTTTTAGAGACCAACACAGGCCTTCAACACGCAATCGACAGAAGACCTCCTTCTTCAACATCAAACTGATGTTACAAGATCTTGCATATCTTGCAATATCCAAACCAAACAGATCTAACAAGATCTATACCTGCAACCACTTAAAAAACAAAACAGAATAGAACAGACGAGAAGAAGGAAACAAACAACTAATCAAATTCTCTCTAAGTTATTCACCTACAATACACACAGTTTTCTCTCAAGATTGTTCGCTCAGTTCTTCATACGATGAGAGAAGTTCTGCTTCACTGGTGATCGGTGTTCGGTGATTAAAGGAGTTCTGATTCATCAGCAACTCGTGTGGTTTAGTGTTACTTTTCTGTTTCCGTTTGTCTACAGTTGTATTGTGATGATCTGTTATTAAAGATCATCTTGGTTTTCTCTCTGATTGTGAGAGTTTGTTTAGCTGTTGATTGATGATCGTCTGTCGATGATCATCTAGGTTTGTGTTGTTCTTTGTCTTGATTGTTTGATCTCACATATTGTGAGATCGAGGGTTTGGGGGGTGTTTTTCGGTTTGGGTTAAATAATAAAATTTTTCGTCACCGTTTTGTCGCTTCTCGTGTTTTATATTGTTTCTGTGTTGTTTCTTTGTATTGAGTGTTAAACAATCATACCATTTGACATGGTATCAGAGCCGAGTGCTCTTGATAAGTTTATTTCTACAAAATCTTGCGAATTAGGGTTTTGCATATGTATTTGGGGCTAGATCAGGGGTTCTATAGTAGGTGTCTCTTTTAGTCTGTGCGTGTGATATATGGAGGTCAGAATCTGTATATCAGTCTTTGTGTTTTGTATGGTTGTTCAAGATTAGATTCTTATTTGTATTGATATTAGCTTCCGCTGGTCTTATTTGATGTTCTGTCATTCTAAATATCTGTGGGCTTTTGTTTCTCTTTAGTGAAAGGGTGTGTCTATTAGTTTTTTAAAAATGGTTATTCAAGATTTGACCCTTGTTTGTTGTATTTCTGTTATTTGATTGTTTTAGGCGTTTTCAGTCTAAATATCTTCTGTTGTTCGATTTGTCTTCCTGGTATTTCCATATGTATGTGGTTTAAGCGAGTCTTGTTTTTTACTAGTCTAAATCTTGATGTTATTATGTTGATATCTGTGATTTGGTCCAAGGTTTCATACCAAGACATATCTCTGACTTGCTATGTCTTGGGTTCTTCATCGGGTCCTTGGGGAAGGAGTATCGCTTTCAGCTGCTACCGATCTAATTGCAAGGTAAAGCAGTCTAATGTTGCCGTGAAAGAACATTTCGGCAAGTTAACTTGGTGGCGGATTCCAACTGGAACCCTAAGTCAAGGGATCTGGTAATTGGGCTTCTTGAAGACATCAGAGCACTAAGTGAATGTTCCTGTTGTTCTCAGTCTTAATAACTGTCTATAACTCACTGTAAGATTCCCGAACTTTTATCACTGCTGGAGTTCTGTAAGTTTTCTTTATCCTATTTTTTTTATTTCTTGTCACACATTTATTGCTGTGACTTGACATGTATTGGCCGGGTTAGGGGAACCGACGCTTGATTACAGGGAGAGCCACACCCTGTCTATTTGTACATTTTTTTTTCGTGTGCCTTTGGTTTTTGGTTAACAAAGATCTCTCACTTATACTTCAAGGTAATCTGTGTTAGTTTTACTGTTTAGACCTGTTTAAGTTTTTTTTAATATCTAGTGAAAATAGTTGGTTTCACATAATAGACATGGGTTAAAATTTTATGATCAGGTCTTTGTTACGTTTGACAACCTCTAAATATAGTGTAAAAGAAATTGTTATGGAGGAGGTGTTGTAAACGAATCTTACGAAAAATTTTATTATTTAACCCAAACCGAAAAACACCCCCCAAACCCTCGATCTCACAATATGTGAGATCAAACAATCAAGACAAAGAACAATACAAACCTAGATGATCATCGACAGACGATCATCAATCAACAGCTAAACAAACTCTCACAATCAGAGAGAAAACCAAGATGATCTTTAATAACAGATCATCACAATACAACTGTAGACAAACGGAAACAGAAAAGTAACACTAAACCACACGAGTTGCTGATGAATCAGAACTCCTTTAATCACCGAACACCGATCACCAGTGAAGCAGAACTTCTCTCATCGTATGAAGAACTGAGCGAACAATCTTGAGAGAAAACTGTGTGTATTGTTGGTGAATAACTTAGAGAGAATTTGGGGAAAATATCCAGAGAGAAGATGAGAGAAACAAGATCTATGTGAAGTATCTAGAACTGCGCATAAGACACCTTTTTATATGACCAGATTGCCAAAGTTACACTTGAGTCCAAAATTCTTTCACGAGACGATCGCAGCCCCTATAAAGTTTCATATTTCCCCCTTCATCTTAACAGCCATTTAACAAACCTGTAACAACATAAAACCTTCAAACAGATCAGATAACAAACCTGGACCACTTGACAATAGGCCCACATATAACCAGCCTAATCAACGACTTCAGTAATGTTGAATAATAAGCCCAACTTGACATGTTTATGTTATGAACACTATTATTTTTAACAAACAACATTTACAAATTGTCATTTTCCTCGACTACAAATACCACTATTAACATACATATTTTATGAAGTGCAAAGCATAAAGACAAAATTGATGACGAAGTATTCAATACAAAAAGCTCAAAACAACGCCTGTGTTATCTGTGAAACCCTTGCTACTTGTAATCATATGAGATCTCAAGTCCACGTGTAGCCATTTCATCATACAATTCCAACAAGAGAATAAACACCTCATACATACTCCAAATCACACTTCCACTTGCTACATTTTCCATGTATAAACTCGTACGTGTTATTCGACAATGATCATATTACGCCACCGATTAAACACAATTCTCCACGTATGAACCTCCACGCACCATATATACCCACAACCACCACACCCCAATTCACACACCAACCCACAATGGCAAAGACAACACTTCTCTTGCTCGCCTTAGCTGCTCTTGTAGCCTTCGCTACCGCCCACACAACCATCATCACCACCACCATCGACGACGAGAACCCGATCTCCGAACAAAGGCAATGTAGGCAACGGGTACAGGGACAAAGGTTGAACCAGTGTCGCATGTTCCTCCAGCAAGGTCAGAGGGGGCAGCAACACCAACAGCAACAGCATCAGCAGCAGGAGGAGCAGCAGCAGCTCCTCCAGCAGTGTTGTCAAGAGCTTCAAAATATCGAAGGGCAGTGCCAATGTGAGGCGGTGAAGCAGGTGGTCCGAGATGCTCAGCGACAGCAGCAACAGCGACCGCGGATGCCCTTCCAGGGTTCTCAGCAGTCTCAACAGTTGAAGCAGAAGGCTCAGATGATCCCTGATGTATGTAACCTTCAATCGAGACAATGCCGAATCGAAAGCATCAGCAGTGTTGCTGAGAGCAATTTTGAAATCCCATTTGATCTGCCGTTTGATATCCCTTGGCCCTTTCGCCCAAGCTCAGAGTCACAGCAATGCAGACAGAGTGAGATCCAAAGGCCTGTGAGTCAGTGCCAAAGGTATATTGTTCGAAATTTATGAAAACAAATTACATGCATGCATGCATAGATCATATTTATAACAAAATGAAAACCCTCAATTATTATTATATATATAAGAATACAACCCTACTAGATTTTCCTGCGAAAATATCTGACATATTTTTCTAACAAAATTCATGTGAACAGGAAAAAAATTACTTTTGTGACGGAGTTGCGACAAAGATAAAAAAACTGGTCTAAAAAGCGTCGTAAATTCAAATAGAAAACTATATCATCTGAACTTCGTCGCAAATTCAGATGAAAAGAAAACGACTTTGCCACTGTTAATAAAACTCATTGGAAAAGCGTCGCAATACTCTTGACGAGAAAACATAAAACGAATTTGCGACAGATAAAAGTACTCTTTGGAAATTACAACGAAAGAAAAGAGTCTTGTGACAAAAATATTGCAAACAGCGACGAGTCTTGTGACAAAAAAATTCAATCAGTGACACATAAAGAAAAATTGTCTGGATCGAGTTTCCCACACATTATCTACTGATTATAGAAACAAGGGTGTTTTCTTGTCAATGTAATAACGATACAGTAGGCATAACTAAAAAAACTCAGCAAATCAAATCATATCTTCTAATTACGGTTTCGAACAGGTTTGTGGAGCAGCAAATTCAGTCCTCCAGGCCATACCAACAGAGCCCATACGAACGGAGGCAACAGAGCCCATACGAACAGAGGCAAGGACCATACGAACAGAGGCAACAGAGGCCATTCGAACAGAGGCAAGGACCATACGAACAGAGGCCATACCAACAGCGAGCAGGACGACAGCAGGAGCAGCAGGGGCTCCAGCAATGCTGCAACGAGCTCCAAAACGTGAGGAGGGAGTGTCAGTGCGAGGCGATTAAGGAAGTGGGCCAAAGAATGAGGCAGCAGCAACAACAACAACGTAGGCAGTATGGTGGGCAGCAGACACAAACTGTGGAGAGAATTCTTGAGAATCTGCCTAACCAATGCCAACTAGATGTCCAGCAATGCAACATCCCCTACTGAAGAAATATAAATGAGTTGCATC
Organism: Helianthus tuberosus; assembly: GCA_030545235.1. NCBI lineage: Eukaryota > Viridiplantae > Streptophyta > Magnoliopsida > Asterales > Asteraceae > Helianthus > Helianthus tuberosus. The sequence goes on along the minus strand of CM060411.1, from coordinate 43,433,820 downwards.
TCTAGTTGATGAGGTTTATGACTTGAGATGCATGGAGGGTAGTTTCTACTTTCTGATGATAATAATGATAATAATGAGCACATGTGTATCTATAGCTCATGTGTACGTAATCGTGGCTTTCATGTTATCCTTTTATATATAAATAAAATGACTGCCCTTGTAACACCCAACCCGGAAGGCTGACGTGTCACAATAACAGTAGTATCATAAACAAAAGTCATAATTCCATTTATTTATTTGACAAGGATACAACCACACGACAATTAAACTTAAGGTTTATATACAAGCGACACATTCGACTTAATTTACTAACATCTTCAGATTTATTCCTAAGCTTTATTCTTCTCTCTTTTCCCCGCCCAAAGTAACCCGCGTACCTGTATATATACAAAAATTTACGGAATGAGCCGAATGCTCAGTACGGAATATTAGGCTTAAATAACAAATAACGCTTTATTTGGATGAAACTTGATGCAAATAACGAATTTTCATAATCATATCTTACGGATGTACCCATGAGCAAACTTAAAACGTGACAATACACAGGTAGCTACTCCTGCATAATTATCACATGAGATGGCGAATTGGCATACCCGTTATCCACCTCCTTATACTTAAATCCTAGGATCGATCCATACGCCTCCTAATAGCTTATATGTACCACACTTGTACTTAAGAGACGCCGTAAACTGATCTCTCCGTCACGGATGGAGCACATGATGTCGATGCCGCAACAACATGCTCGTGGGACACTCCACGAGAAGCGATACTCAGGGTAACAGAGTACAAATGGACTTATTCACATAACTTATAAAACTTATTTTCATAACAAGACGTAACATATATTGGAACATGCGATAATGAGTACAACTAACATAATACTATCGCATGACATGAAATCTAAATCAAATGATTAGAATAGGAATCGAACGGACTGTCAAATGAATCGATAATCAAAGACGTGAGGAGTTTTTAAAAGATATAGTAATTTAGTGGTTTATAACAATTTGAATATGAAGCAATAAGGAGTGGGGGTAAGGATCCGTACCTTAATAATTCCAAAGTGAAGCTACCTTGTGATAATATTTCAGATTTATACGGGCAGAGTTTAGACTACGGATTAGTCTTTTAACCTAATTTAAATAACATGCACACAACTAGGTTAGTAACTTAATACAGCATTTACGATAACTCACGAGATCAACCCTCACAACGAATGACAAAGTGCTATGCTTAAACATCCATCGGATTCACAACGAAGGACAGAGTATTCCCCGAATTCGGGTGGCACTCAACATCCGGTCGAAATCACGACTAATGACAAAACATCACCCTAATGTGGGCAGCACTTAAACATCCATTGAGTACATTGATCGATCGGACAATGAATCGTAATAGCGATCGAGTTATTACCCTGTTCTGCAGCACCCCGCTATACTAATTAGTGATTTCGTGTGTGTTAATTGTGATAAACAGATGATAACTCGAAGAATTTTACGAATTCTTTCGTCGTTTCAGCGTCCAGAAGCAAGTGCCAATGTCTGCTATTTATACACAATTTTTGGCATAGCTTACGGACCGTAACAAATAATGCTTACGGTCCGTAAGGGTCATGTAACTCGTATAGGGTGGCCACGTGTGGGACTAGCTCAGCTGAGTCGACAGTTTTATAATATTCAATTTAGACAGCGAGTTAAATGGATAATCATCACTAGAAAATACCCCCCCCCCCTGAGTTTTAGGGGCCCTGATCCTGATTCTGAAAATTCTGAAAATTTTAGGGTTGGTGCATGATGACGGGGGTAGCCCAAGATTGAATAAAATGGCTAATTACATAAATGCTTAAATGGTTAAATGGTTCAAGGCTTAAAAAGCTGTAAGAAAGGAAAAAGCAACACGGAAACAGTAGCCAGTCACATCTGGAGATCACTTCACCAACCCACAGCCGCAAAGGCAATGCAGGTCTGCACAATGCACGCTATTACCCGGGGGACAAAAGCCTTCAACCCCCAAAAGGGGAAACCCTCCACTGCAAGCGAGGTTGCTAGTCTAATCCATTCCACTTCGGGAGATACCTTCTCTTATAAAATGACACTTCATTTACTTCAGAGAGGACACCCCGGACCAGCTCTGATTCCCCAATCTCTGGTCATTCACATCGAATGCTTGTCTCGCACAAGTCATTCCCTTTCACATCCAACACACACATTCCCTTTGCTTCCACTTCCGAATCTGAGCACAATTCAGAGGAGGATCCATAGCAAAGAATAACAATAAACTAGTAAACCTCCTTCCACGTCTCGCAAACGTGGGGGGACCCCACGACCTGCGTTAGGCAAGGTTGAACCCTTCAACCATTCTGCCTGGCCAGTCCAGCTACCACCGTTGGTCTTGTATTTGTTGTATCAACAAGTTGGCGCCCACCGTGGGGCTACGCCGCTATTTCTTCTCAAAAAGACCTAGTAGTATAGCTCTATTCACTTAAAATCACCATGTCTGAAAGTGGATCCCCAGAAGAAGTGAATCAGATTCCAAACACTTCTACTCCGGGTAGTAGCCAAGCTCACGTGGCTATACCAACTTCTTTCTCAACTCCGGGGAGCACACCCGAGTTCCTCAACTTCAACACACCAACTCCGTCCCGATCCGGAGTTCCATCTCCTAATATCGGTGTCTCTGATGCCCCATCATGTGTTGAACTCACCCCTGAAGGGGTTGCTAACAATTTCCTTGTGCTAAGGACTCTTCTCAACCAGCACGTGAGTAAAGAAAGAGAAAAGGGAGTGAGGATTCGTTTAGACTATGACGAACCTGAGCCAACATTGTCTCCTGGACCACCTCCTCCTCTTTTTGCAACAAGAAGTGAGGCTGGTCCCAGTAACCTTTCAAACCCTCACCCTTATCTGTCCACTATGACAAATCCTACGGTGCGTCCTATCTTCTCTTCCCAACCAATTACTAGTGGTGCTCCTCTGGGACATGAGCTAACTCTTGACCAGCTCCTACAATCCCCGGTGACAAGCTATCCAGCATCTACTACAACTACATGGGAGCAAGCTCTGTCCGTGCTCCCTTTAGCACGAAGTGCTGTTATGAGTGCTCCCCTCGGGGTAAACTGCTCCACTGGCCCAGGAAGCCTTCAAGGCTTCAACCCTATGCCCAACATGATGACCCAGATGATGACCAATTTCCCATGGCAACACTTCATCAATCAAGTGCTTGCCACTCAGGGAAACAACGGCAATAGCAGTACTGTGGATGCAAGGACTGAAGAGGACTTGGCTAAACCATACAAGCCAAGTAACCTTTCATGTTTTTCAAGACAGATAGCCGATTATGATTTCCAGTCAAAGATCAAAATGCCGGCACACATCAGGACATATGATGGGACTGAAGATCCTGAGGACCATCTTCAGATCTTCACCGGTGCAGCTCGGATAGAGAAATGGTCCAACGCTGAGTGTTGCCTAATGTTCATGCAAACTCTTGTTGGATCCGCCAGGATCTGGTTCAACGATTTACCTGCTCAAAGCGTTCGAAGCTTTGACGATCTCAGCAAGGGTTTCCTGGCCAATTTCTCTCAACAAAAACGATATGTCAAAGACGCAACAGTGATCTTTCAGATAAAGCAACGTGATGATGAAAGTCTCCGTGCTTTCATTGAACGATACAAGAAGGAAGGTCTGACTTATGTAGGGGCCGACGAGAAAATGAGGGTGGCTGGTTTCATGAATGCCATCACCTCTAAGTACCTTACAAGGGATTTCAACAAATCTCTACCCAAGACCTTAGAAGAAGCTCTTGAAAGGGCCGAAGCCCACATCCGGGGAGAGGAGGCTGTAGACATTAAGGAACAAAGAAAAAGAGGGTCCGGCTGGAGAAGCAACAGTCCAGCCAGAAAAAGAGGGAACTTCAACCCCTATGACAGGCGGCCAAAGGGTTCAGATCCTCGAAGGTCTGAAGGTCGGAACCTTTCGAGCAGGGAGAAAGGCATAAGCTTCACGCCCCTCATAAAGACCCCTCAAGAAATCCTTGCAACAGAAGAAGTTAAACAAAACTTTCGGCCTCCTAGACCTCTCCCCAAAAGCAGGAAAAATGAGAACTCCACCCAATACTGCGAGTTTCATGAAGAAAAGGGTCACCACACCAATAATTGCTTCCAACTCAAGAAAAGAATAGAAGATGCTGTTAAATCCGGAGAACTCGCTCATTTGGTAAAGGGAGTCCGGGACAAAATGGCTGAAGGAAAGGGTAAGGAAGTCAATATGGTAGATTTCGACGGAAAGGTTCCTCACAAAAGACAAAGGTTGGAAGCTTGGGAGCTTCAATGTGTCTGTTTCCCCCCTACGGAGAATGACCCTCTATCTAGCCCTCTCGTGGTAGAGGCTACCGTGGGAACGTTGCAAACATGCATGGCATACATAGACACGGGTGCAGCCACCGAAATCATGTTCGAAAAATTCTTCAACCAATTGAGCAATGAAGAACGTTCAAGGCTTCAACCTTCTGGAACCTCTATAAAAGGTATCGCTGACATACCCCTCAAGCCTTTAGGGCAACTAACACTTAATGTTCGTTTTAGTGAAGGTTCAAAAGAACGAACCCAACCACTCACCTTTGTGGTTATCAACATCCCCTCAAGCTATGATGTGATCATCGGAAGACCAGGACAGTGTGCATTTTACATGGCCGTGTCTGTTGGCCATGGCACAGTCAAATTCCCCACCGAAAGGGGCATAGCAACCCTTCAACCCTCTCAGGAGGCCTACATGGTTGAAGGTGAAAGTTCAAACAGTGAAGAAGACAGGCAAAGGTTGGTCATAAACCATAAATACCCGGAACAAAGGATAAGGGTCAACCCTGACCTTTCTCAAGAGACCCTTTCATACCTTGAAAAATTGCTAACACACTACAGTGATGTATTCGCTTGGTGTCCTGAAGATATGACCGGGATCCCCCAGGATATCGCTGAGCATGAGTTGAGAATACCACCAGAGGTAAAGCCTATGGTCCAGAAGAAAAGAAGCTTGGCACCTGAAAGAAGTCTGGCAGCCTGCCAAGAGGTTGAAAAGCTTGTGTCAGCCGGCATCCTCCGAGAAGTCAAGTACCAATCATGGGTTGGAAACCCAGTTATGGTCAAAAAACCAGACAACTCTTGGAGGATGTGCATAGACTTCAAGGATCTTAACAAAGCTTGTCCTAAGGATTGCTATCCACTGCCAGAGATTGATCTCAAAGTTGACTCCCTCACCGGGTACTCGTTCAAATGTTTTCTTGATGCATACAAAGGTTATCACCAAATCCTCATGAAGGAAGAAGATGAGGAAAAAACAGCTTTTCACACGGACAAAGGAATCTTTTGCTATCAAAAGATGCCTTTCGGCCTCAAAAATGCAGGAGCAACCTATCAACGGCTCGTTGACAAAGCCTTCGAGAGCCAAATTGGCAAAAACATGGAGGCATATGTCGATGACTTGGTTATTAAAAGCAAGACGGAATACCAAATGCTCGATGATATTCAAGAAACTTTCAAGAACCTCAGAAAGGTTAACATGAAGCTTAATCCAGAAAAGTGTTCATTTGGATTCGAGGAAGGAAAATTTTTGGGCCACATTGTTGGAAAACAAAGCATCAAAGCCAACCCTAACAAAGTAAAAGCCGTCCTTGAAACCAAGCCACCAAAGACCAAGAAGGAGGTTGAAAGCTTGAATGGGAAACTTGCAGCCTTGAAGCGTTTTACCTCCAAGTTAGCCGAAAGATCTCTGCCCCTCTACAAAACGCTCAAGAACTGCTCAGAAAAAAAGGATTTCAAATGGACTGAAGAAGCTGAAGAAGCTTTCAACCAGATGAAGCAACATCTAGCTTCCCTACCAGACATTGCGGCACCAAAAACCGGGGAGTTAATATCGGTGTACCTCTCAATCACGGACGAGGCCATCAGTGCAGTCCTCACCATTGGGCGAAACAAGGCCCAGGTACCCGTTTATTTTTTCAGCAAAACTTTAAAATTAGCTGAAACGAAATACCCTCCCCTTGAAAAACTTGCCCTAGCTTTAGTTCAAACAGCTAGAAGGCTTCGAAGGTATTTCCAAGCACACCCCATACAAGTGGTCACCGACCAACCAATTAAGAGTGTGCTTGAAAAACCTGAAAACTCGGGGCGATTAGCCAAATGGGCCATAGAACTGGGTGAACATAACATCACCTATGTCCCAAGGAAAGCTATCAAGGCTCAAGTCTTGGCCGACTTCATTGTGGAAGTCCCAAACCAAACACTTACTGAAGTAAACACTGCCACCACTGAACCTTCCAACCCTGAAGCCTGGAAGCTTTTTACCGACGGGGCTTCAAGCATTGAAGGGTCAGGGGCCGGATTAATTTTGATCAACCCAAAAGGGTTGGAGTTCACATATGCTCTTCGTTTTGATTTTCAGACCACCAATAACGAGTCCGAATACGAAGCACTAATAGCCGGCCTAAGGCTGGCCAAAGAAATGAAGGTTGAAAAGCTTGAAGTGTTCACAGATTCGTTGCTGGTCTCAAGCCAAGTGAATGATAGCTACATAGCTAAAGAGCCCAACATGAAAAAATACAGAGAAAAATCAAAGGAACTAATGAATACCTTCCAAGCATGCAACATCAAACAGATCCCCAGATCTCAAAACAAAAAGGCAGATGCCCTAAGTAAGCTTGCATCTCTCACCTTTGCCCACCTCACCAAGAAGGTACTGGTAGAAGTGTTGAAGGCCCCATCCATTAACGAATTGGAGGTTCAAGATGTGGTTACCGAAGAAGAACCAAACTGGATGACTCCCATAAGAAAGTTCCTCAAAAATGGTGAATTACCCAATGATCAAGTGGAAGCCAAAAGGGTTGAAATCAAGGCAAGACAATACATACTGCAAGGAGAAACCCTTTACAAAAAGGGTTACCTTGCTCCCTTGCTAAGGTGTGTCGGCCCCGAGCAAAGTAAATATTTGATCAAGGAAATTCACGAAGGAGTGTGTGGAGCTCACTTTGGAGCTAGGTCGGTAGTTGCAAAGCTCATGAACCTCGGATATTTCTGGCCTTCAATGCATCGTGACACAGCCGAAGAATTGAAGAAATGTGATGCCTGCCAGATCCATGCACCAATCCCAAAAAGTCCCAAGCACGATTTAGTCCCAATAACCCCCGCTTGGCCATTCCATAAGTGGGGAATGGACATTATTGGTCCATTTCCCCCAAGCAAAGGGGGAGTAAAATTCCTATTGGTGGCGGTAGACTATTTCACCAAGTGGCCCGAGGTCAAACCACTTGCCAAGATCACAGGAAAGCAAGTCATTGACTTTGTCTGGGAAAACATCATTTGCCGTTATGGATTGCCAGGAGTACTTGTCACCGACAACGGAAGGCAATTTGCTGAGAAGCCTTTTAGCGTTTGGTGCAAAGAATACAAAATCGATCAGGTTTTCAGCTCAGTGGCTTATCCACAATCAAACGGGCAGGTTGAGAGAACAAATAGAAGCATAGTGGAAGGAATCAAGACAAGATTGGGAAGATATGAAAGCAACTGGCTTGAAGAATTGCCTAGTGTTCTATGGGCAATTAGAACAACGGAAAAAACAAGCCATAAGAAAACACCTTACAGCTTGGTATTTGGATCCGAAGCTGTGATCCCTGCCGAAATAGGAGTTGTAACCCAAAGAAATGTCAACATGGATCCCGAAGCAAACCAAAAAGAGACCATGTTGAATTTACAACTCCTAGAAGAAGCAAGAGATCAAGCCGCAATTCAAGAAGCCAAATACAAGCAACAGATGGAAGCTTACTACAACAAAAAAGTCAAAAACGAACGTTTCAAGCCAGGGGACTTAGTCCTCAGAAACAACGAAGCCAGCAAGAAAGAAAATCAAGGAAAGCTTGGCCCAAAGTGGGAGGGTCCATACACCATCCTTGAAGCACACAAAGGTGGATCCTACAAGCTGGCTGATTCAGAAGGCAAAAGGCTTCCAAGGCATTGGAACGGCAAAACATTGAAAAGGTTCCATGTTTAAACGGAAAGTTTGGTTTGTATCAAAATGTATTTCAAGCAGGACTAAGAATACCTTTTGTAAAAAGCAAGTATTGCTCTAATGAATGAAGTTGTTTCTATCAAACTTGTCTTTCTATCCTAAAATCAGGTTGAGAACCTAGCAAAAAACTCCATGGCAAGTGCCATGCAAGGGGATGAGCTCCCAGGCCACATCGCTCAATAGGTTCAAGGGTTGAATGAGCTTATATAAGGGGTGAGTTCCTAAATCAATACAACTCCATGAGACTTATCAAGAAAAATAAAATTGTCTCATAGACGGGTATAAGCAGCCTACACCAAATGTTCCCGAAGTTTTAGAAATATAGTCTACAAAAAGGCTAAAAAACCAAAAGAAATGATTACAAGGATAGGTGCCATCTCTTCTTGTTAAAAATGCCAAGGCTAAGTGTCTGCAGCACTGAACCCTTTTAGGTATAAAAAACATAAGGGCAACACAAACCCGACAAAGACAAAGTTACAAAAAGAGCAAAACAAGTCCAAAAAAGAACAAAGTCAATTGGAAAAAATCACAAAGGTACAAACCAAGCCAGGACGCAAAACCAAAAAGCCTTCAAGGCTTCAAGCCACCCGGGCAATACCTCGAAACCTTTAAGGTTTCAACCTTTTAAAAGACAGCCAAAAGGCTTCAACGGTTAAACTCCAAATGAACTGCCTTGTCCAAAAAGGCACAAGCATAAAACCATAACAAAAAGAAAAATAGTTAAAACATCACATCATAAAAAGTCCTAAAAAGACTTCCAAACATAAGTTAGGGCAAGTCCTAGTAACTTGCAAATCTATTCATTGTTCAACAGCCATACAGGCCTTAACACACAACCAACAGGAACCTTAAGGGTTCCTACTTAACCTAATATTGTTCAAGTTAACATTACAAAACATAAATTGTTTGCTAAGAAAGCTACGAATCAAGCATCAACAGATTTGGAAACTCCAGAACCTTCGCCCTTGGCCTTCTTTGTTTTCTTCAACTTTTTAGTCTTCACACCTCCATCACCACCAACCGCTGAAGCCTCCAAGCTTGCATCCTTAGGAACATCCGGTTGCCCTGAAAGGGTATCGTCACTATCACCTGAATAAGACCTCTTCCTTGAAAGAGACCCCAGGATTTCAGCACAGACCTTCTCATTTAAGCCCTCTGGCTTCAAACCCTGCAACACAGCAAGAGGCTTACCAAAGCAACCAGAAACTTGATGGATGTAAGGATAAGTCAGCTTCTCCATCTGCTCAACGGAGCCTTTAAAAACATCAGAAGCTTCGGGACGGAACAGAGGCGACTTCTCCAAAGGATGGCCGGATTCGTGAAGCTTATACCCAGCAACGAGGCCTTGGTGTTTCCCCAGGTTGAGAAGCTTAGTATAAACATCGCCAAGGGCAGAGTTGAACTCCTTGGAATGCAGAAGGTAAGTGACAACCTGCTGGAAACCTTGCTCAATTAGCCACTGGTTGTCAGCGGTAGAACGAGCAACTGAAGCTTTCAACCCTTCTTTCTCCTTGCCAAAAGCCTGTTGCTGAATAAACAAAGTTTCCCGGTCAGCCCTAAGCTTCAATCTATCAGCCTCGAAACTCTTTTTCAAATCACCCATCTCAATCTCATGCATCCTCTTCAAGTCACTAACCTTCATGTCCCACGCCGATTCTTTCTCAGCAAAACTAGCAATCTCTTTCTTCATCACAGCCATGGAGGATTTCATTTTATCTTTCTTCTTGGAGAACTCTTCATACTCCTGCATCCTTTGACGAAAACGGGCAATGCCTTGAGGAAGCATGGCAGCAAGATTGCAAGTACTTAAAATCATACGGGACAACATCAGATCATCATCCATCCCAGCAATGGTCTTGTGAACTGATGGAGGAGCAATGTGACTTAAAGTATCCTCACAAATAGCAGCATCTTTGAAGCTGTCATCATTCTTCACTGACCAAGCAGGCACATAAATCCCTTCCGGATCCAACCCTTCAACGTCCCTGCTTGAGGACTCCTGAACAGGAGTGGCAACAACCTTCTTGCTTGAAACTTTTTTGCCATGAACAACCAATTCCTTAGCCTTCTCAGCACCTGCTTCAACATCTTGATCTTCCGAAACTTCAATATCATCACTCAAGTCCACATGTTCAGTAGAAGTGGATTGAGGACCAGCTTTCAACAACCGACGAGAAGATCGACGAGTCGAAGACTTAGGAGCATTAGACTTAGAAAAACCCTTGGCAGTAGCAGCACTAACATAGCCTGAGCCCTCAAACCTTTGGTCAGCAGTCCTAACCACAACATTCTCACCAGGAACAGACGGAGCATCCTCCAAAACAACGTCAGAAGTATCGTCGCTCTTAATAAAATCCAAAGCAGACATGACTACAAAAAACAACAACACATAAGTCATAAATTAAGAATAACATAAAAAGAACAAAAAAGGAAAATGCATACCCATGCCACTCCTCATAAGAACCGGATCCCGATCAACATTCCCCCAAATTTTACTAACCCCTAATAGAACAAGTAAGTGTTCAGGAAAGGGACGAACCCTCGAAGGGCACCCCCGGATGGCATTGAGAAAAACAGCATTCAATTCAGACTCGGAAGGTTCCGGAGCATTGAGAACAGCATCCGGATTCCTCCACACCATTTTGAAGGGGATGATAGTATCGGAAACCCAGAAAAAGCGGTCTTTCCAAGCCCCAAGTGTAGTAACCATCGATGAAATAAGGCAGGTATCAACTTTGGTTGTTTCAAAAGTAAACCAATCGCCATTCTTAGCCAAACGAAAAACCGGCGAAAGAGTAAAAGGGAAGGATCATAGCCGAGAGCACGACATAAAACCTCAAAATGCAAAACCCTAGCCATCCCCTTTGGATGGACTTGCCCAAAAGAAACACGATAATACTCCAACAAGTTCAAAACAAAAAACGAAAAGGGATATCGAAGATTTGAGAACTCAAAATGACTACAATAAAGGGCAATCGAACCAGAAGGTGGTTTATCAACGGGAACATCACAAGCAGGGGCAGTGGGATCAAACTTCCTATCAATACCATATTCCATACAAAATAAATCTACCTCCTCTTGTGTTAACCGGGAAAAAGATTTTGCTAAGTCCTTACGAGCACCCATTGTTTGAAAACGGAAAATGCAGAATGAAAGATGAAAAGAAAACAGGGACTTACCTTAGAGAAGGAGAGAAAACGGAAGAAACTTGGAATAAATTACGAAACAAATAGATAAGTATGGAAATATAAAATAAATATAAGTCTACAATAGGGGTAATAATGTCAAAACAGTAACCCCTGCGAAAACCGCCACCCTATCAACTGCCATACATCAATCAAATAAATTGTCAGTTATTTGAAATTCAAATCCAAAACATTAACTGCCGTTAACCTTTCAAGCATGGAACCATCGAAACTTTTAGGCAATAAAACACGCGTATAAAGTCAGAAGTCTTTGAGCTCATCTCCCAAAAACCTCTGACTTGGGGGGCTGATGACGGGGGTAGCCCAAGATTGAATAAAATGGCTAATTACGTAAATGCTTAAATGGTTAAATGGTTCAAGGCTTAAAAAGCTGTAAGAAAGGAAAAAGCAACACGGAAACAGTAGCCAGTCACATCTGGAGATCACTTCACCAACCCACAGCCGCAAAGGCAATGCAGGTCTGCACAATGCACGCTATTACCCGGGGGACAAAAGCCTTCAACCCCCAAAAGGGGAAACCCTCCACTGTAAGCGAGGTTACTAGTCTAATCCATTCCACTTCGGGAGATACCTTCTCTTATAAAATGACACTTCATTTACTTCAGAGAGGACACCCCGGACCAGCTCTGATTCCCCAATCTCTGGTCATTCACATCGAATGCTTGTCTCGCACAAGTCATTCCCTTTCACATCCAACACACACATTCCCTTTGCTTCCACTTCCGAATCTGAGCACAATTCAGAGGAGGATCCATAGCAAAGAATAACAATAAACTAGTAAACCTCCTTCCACGTCTCGCAAAAGTGGGGGGACCCCACGACCTGCGTTAGGCAAGGTTGAACCCTTCAACCATTCTGCCTGGCCAGTCCAGCTACCACCGTTGGTCTTGTATTTGTTGTATCAACAGTGCAGAATTACTTGGGTGTCTTAATTAGGGTTTTCTAGTGGTTAATTTTATAAATTATTATTATTCTTTTTATTTCTAGAATAATGATTTAAATTTCTGGTTATTACAACTATTACCCCCTTAAAAGAAATTTCGTCCTCGAAATTTTTCAAATAAGAATATAACCTATCGCATAAGTAACAGAAACGGAACTTTCATAGCAGAGTTACTAACTTATATAACCAGAATCTCCTAAACACACATGTGTATCTGAAATTCATAACTAAGGTCATGACTATACTTGTCAATTACCTTATATATGTGCCCTAATGGTCCTCCTATAACGCATCTTAATAAAATATCTTACCGTACGAAAAGTCAATGGAGACTTACAGACACTAGAGTGACTATTGTTACCGATATTTCCTACATAGATATGCTTAATCATAGCTAATGATATATTCACATAAGGTAAAGCATGAATTACCACAAACATAAACAAATGAATATAGATCAAAGAGCAAGGTTTACCGTTACTTCGACTAAAATTCTGTTGTTAGAATAGATTAGGGTATAGAGAGCGAATTGATTCTTCAGATTCCCATGTTGCTTCGTGTTCAGAGTGATTTTTCCAAAGGACTTTAACAAACGGAATTACTTTCCTACGCAAAACCCTTTCTTGTCGATCTAAAATGGCTTCTGGCTCCTCTTCGTAGGACAAATCCTCGTGAATTGTAAGTAACGGATAACTAATGACATGAAGTGGATGATAATTATATCCTCTTAACGAGGAGACATGAAAAACGTTATGAACGTGAGAGAGTTGAGGCGGTAAAGCTAGTCGATATGACACTTCTCCAATTCTTTCAAGGATTTCAAATGGACCGATGAAACGGGGACTAAGCTTTCCTTTAATTCCAAATCTACGAACGCCACGCCAAGGTGATACTTTTAAGAAAACGTGGTCGCCAATTTTAAATTCGAGTGGTCGTCTATCTTGATCTGCATAGCTCTTTTGTCTGCTCTGAGCTTCTTTCAGTTTTTCTCGGGCCATAGTGACTTTTTCATTTGTAATCTGAACTAGTTCTGGCCCTTCAATAATCTTTTCTCCAACTTCATCCCAGCATATCGGTGCGCGACATTTCCGACCGTATAAAAGTTCAAAAGGTGCCATGCCAATACTTGCTTGCCAACTATTGTTGTAAGCGAACTCAACAAGGCATAGATATTCATCCCAGTTTCCAGACCATTCAAGTGCACATGCTCGGAGCATGTCTTCCAAGGTCTGAATCGTGTGTTCCGACTGCCCATCTGTTTGTGGATGAAAAGCCGTACTAAACTTTAGTCGTGTACCCCAAGCTGCCTGAAAACCTTTCCAAAATCGTGAGGTGAAACGTGGGTCTCTATCGGAAACAATGGAAGATGGTGTGCATGGAGTCGAATAATTTCTTGAAGAAATATTTCGGATAACTTATTAACCGAAAATCCTTGCTGAATCGGGAGAAAATGTGCTGACTTCGACAGTCTATCGACCACAACCCATACAACATCATTCTTCTTGAAAGTCTTAGGCAAACCGGTAACAAAATCCATTGTGATCTCATCCCACTTCCATATGGGAATATCCAATGGCTGCAACAGACCGCTTGCTCGTTTGTGTTCAATTTTCACTTGTTGGCAAGTGAGGCATTTACTTACGTATCGAGCAACATCTTCCTTCATACCATTCCACCAGAAGTTCTGTTTTAAGTCTCGATACATCTTTGTAGATCCTGGGTGAATTGAAAATGGTGAGCTGTGAGTTTCGGCTAACAATGACTCACGAAGGCTGGAGTCATCGGGTACACAAAGTCTTTTGCCGCACCAAATCACCCCATGATGGTCTATACGAAATTCAGATTGTTTACCCACCTCAAGATTTTGCACAATTGCCCAAAGTTCTCCATCTTGCTTTTATGCATCTTTGATCCGTGATATGAGGTCGGGTTCAATCTGCATTCTAGCTAGATATCCATCAGATTTACTAACCTGAAGCCAAATGTTCATCCTTTCGAGATCCCTCCTAATACGAGGCTGAATTTGTAAGCAAGATATAGTCCCGGAATTCTTTCGGCTCAACGCGTCAGCTACAACATTGGCTTTGCCTGGATGGTATTGAATATTTGCGTCGTAATCTTTTAAAAGTTCCAACCACCTTCTTTGCCTCATATTTAGCTCCTTCTGCGTAAATATGTACTTGAGGCTCTTGTGATCGGTAAAGATGTCACAACTCTCACCATACAGATAGTGTCGCCAAATCTTAAGTGCAAAGACGACTGCGGCTAATTCTAAATCATGTGTAGGGTAGTTAACTTCATAAGGCTTCAACTAACGGGAGGCATAAGCGATAACCTTCCCATGTTGCATTAGCACACAACCTAATCCTTTCTTTGAGGCATCACTATAGACTTGGTAACCTCCTGATCCAGAAGGTAGAGTGAGTATTGGAGAGGATACGAGTCGTTTCTTCAATTCTTCAAAGCTTTTCTCTTGTTCTTCATTCCATGAGTACTTCACCCCTTTCCTTAGGAGTTTTGTGAGTGGTAATGCAATTACTGAGAATCTTTCAACAAATCTTCGGTAATAGCCAGCAAGACCCAAGAAACTTCGTATTTCGGTAACAGAAGTGGGTCTTGGCCATTTTGTAATAGCTTCAACCTTTGTTGGGTCTACCATAATTCCCTCTGCTAATATGACATGACCTAGAAATGCCACTTGGCTAAGCAAAAGTCACATTTGGAAAACTTAGCGTACAACTTCTCATGCCGCAAGGTTCCAAGTACTGTATGTAGATGTGCTTCATGCTCTTCGTGACTCTTAGAATACACTAGAATGTCATCGATAAAGACAATAACGAATTTGTCTAGGAATTTGTGAAATACGCGATTCATCAAATCCATGAAGACTGCGGGTGCATTAGTTAGCCCAAAGGGCATAACCAAAAATTTGTAATGACCATATCGAGTACGAAAGGCGGTCTTGGGAACATCATCATTTTTTATTTTTAGCTGATGGTACCCTGACCTCAGGTCGATTTTTGAAAAGAACTGAGCCCTCTGAAGTTGATCAAAGAGATCATCAATGCGAGGCAGAGGATACTGATTACGAATAGTAATCTTGTTCAGCTCTCGGTAGTCAATACATAAACGCATACTACCGTCTTTCTTCTTCACAAATAAGACCGGAGCACCCCAAGGTGAAACACTGGGTCTTATGAATCCCAGATCTAACAATTCTTGCAATTGTTCCTTCAACTCCTTCAGTTCCATTGGAGCCATACGGTATGGAGCTTTAGAAATAGGTTCGGCACTAGGGACCAAGTCAATGGTGAATTCTACCTGACGGTCGGGTGGTAATCCCGGTAGTTCATCCGGAAATACATCAGGATATTCACGAACAACGGAGTGGTTATCGAAACTCTTAACACTAGCAGAAGTATCCTTAATCGATGCTAGGAATCCAGCACAACCGTTTGATAAGAATTTTCGAGCTTTGAGCGCATAGATAATTTTAAGAGATTTATGAGCTTGAGTTCCCTGATATATAATATCAGGATGATGAAGATTACCGAAAATAACTCGGCGGAAATGACAATCTATAGTTACACGATGTCGAGACAACCAATCTATCCCTAGAATAACATCAAAGTCACACATATGTATTGGAAATAGTTCTGCCTTACACACAATAGATTCAATACGGATCGGACAATCTTTATATACGTAAGTGATTACGGATGAATTTTCCATGGGAGTGGAAATGGTTAAAGTATGATTTAAGAGAGTGGGTCTTATCGGAAGGTACTTAGTAAACGAGTGGGATACTAAAGAATGGGTCGCTCCTGTATCGAATAACACATAGATACTACGTTCACCAAGCTGAAGGGTTCCAGATACAGTACCTGGGACATTAGCAGCATCAGTAGCAGAAAGTGCGAAAACTCTTCCTCCAACATTGGGTTGGTTATTCTTCTTAGTGTCTTTCTTTGTACACTCCTTGATCAAGTGTCCAGTTTGGCCACATCTAAAGCATGCTCCTGTACTCCGGTGACATACGCCTTGATGTCTCTTACCACAAATATTACATAGAGGATATGTAATTTGATTTGGGTTTACATGTTGATTCTCTGGTTGAGCTTTAATAGGTTCTGCATACAACTGAATCTGGTTTTGAGCAGGCCTCGGGTTTTGCAGTCTAGGTTGCCATGGACGTGCCTGATTTCCAGAGTTTTGATTTCCTTGCACTTTGCGGTCTTGATGCTGTGACGTAGTGGGTGATTGGCCGATTACCAGCTTAAATTGTCCTTCTCTGTTTCTCTTCTTATTATCCTCAGTTCGAGATAAAAATTCTTTCCTCTCGAACTCAAAAGTTTTGATTGCATCGGCAACTTCGGTGATATCCTTAAATTTCATGTACATGATCGATTTCCGAATTCGATCATTGACTGCCCACTTGCATTTTTATGCCTGGGCTTCTGCTGATCCTGCAACGTCTCCTACAATACTAGCCAACTTTGAAAATCGAGTAATGAACTCAGAGGCTGGTTCATCACTCCCCTGTCGAATCACTGCATACTCCCTAATATAAGCTTCTTTATCAGCGGTCGAAAAATACTTGTCATAAAAGATATTACGAAAGTCGACCCATGAAAGATTAGCGTCAAAATCATCCCCTCCTTTGACTTGCTTATATCCTTCCCACCAAGTTTGTGCGTCATCTTCAAGTTTGTAGGTAGCCAATCTAACTTTGTATTGCTCCGGAACTCCAAGAACTCCAAAGATCTTTTCAACATGAGCTATCCAGTTTCTTGCTTCGATTGGATTAGTAGCGTGACTAAAGGATTTCGGCTTTTGTTTTTGGAATTTAGCGATCCATATGTCTATACTATAGGTAGTATGGTTCGTGGTATTCTCACGAATTTCTCCACCAGAGACTGGATTCGTGTTAGTACGTTCTGGATGACGAGTTTGTTGAATAACGGCCTCAGCTGTTTGAGCAACAAGGTTTGGAAGCAACCCGGCAACAGCCTGGTTGATAGCATTAATTACGTTTGGATCAACTGGAGTCTCATTCGAAGAAGTATTGTTACGTACATGGTTAGTACGAGTACTCCTACGTAGCGGACGACGAGGAGGCATATCTATACGAATAAACATAGGAATTAAACCAAATAAGAGACCAAGTTGAATCCTATCATAGATATCTACCCATTCCTCACAGGTTTTAATTACTATCTTCAAGTTTTCTACAGGAAAGAGCCTTTGCTCTGATACCATAGCTGTAACACCCCAACCCGGAAGGGCTGACGTGTCACAATAACAGTAGTATCATAAACAAAAGTCATAATTCCATTTATTTATTTGACAAGGATACAACCACACGACAATTAAACTTAAGGTTTATATACAAGCGACACATTCGACTTAATTTACTAACATCTTCAGATTTATTCCTAAGCTTTATTCTTCTCTCTTTTCCCCGCCCAAAGTAACCTGCGTACCTGTATATATACAAAAATTTACGGAATGAGCCGAATGCTCAGTACGGAATATTAGGCTTAAATAACAAATAACGCTTTATTTGGATGAAACTTGATGCAAATAACAAATTTTCATAATCATATCTTACGGATGTACCCATGAGCAAACTTAAAACGTGACAATACACAGGTAGCTACTCCTGCATAATTATCACATGAGATGGCGAATTGGCATACCTGTTATCCACCTCCTTATACTTAAATCCTAGGATCGATCCATACGCCTCCTAATAGCTTATATGTACCACACTTGTACTTAAGAGACGCCGTAAACTGATCTCTCCGTCACGGATGGAGCACATGATGTCGATGCCGCAACAACATGCTCGTGGGACACTCCACGAGAAGCGATACTCAGGGTAACAGAGTACAAATGGACTTATTCACATAACTTATAAAACTTATTTTCATAACAAGACGTAACATATATAGGAACATGCGATAATGAGTACAACTAACATAATACTATCGCATGACATGAAATCTAAATCAAATAATTAGAATAGGAATCGAACGGACTGTCAAATGAATCGATAATCAAAGACGTGAGGAGTTTTTAAAAGATATAGTAATTTAGTGGTTTATAACAATTTGAATATGAAGCAATAAGGAGTGGGGGTAAGGATCCGTACCTTAATAATTCCAAAGTGAAGCTACCTTGTGATAATATTTCAGATTTATACGGGCAGAGTTTAGACTACGGATTAGTCTTTTAACCTAATTTAAATAACATGCACACAACTAGGTTGGTAACTTAATACAGCATTTACGATAACTCACGAGATCAACCCTCACAACGAATGACAAAGTGTTATGCTTAAACATCCATCGGATTCACAACGAAGGACAGAGTATTCCCCGAATTCGGGTGGCACTCAACATCCGGTCGAAATCACGACTAATGACAAAACATCACCCTAATGTGGGCAGCACTTAAACATCCATTGAGTACGTTGATCGATCGGACAATGAATTGTAATAGCGATCGAGTTATTACCCTGTTCTGCATCACCCCGCTATACTAATTAGTGATTTCGTGTGTGTTAATTGTGATAAACAGATGATAACTCGAAGAATTTTATGAATTCTTTCGTCGTTTCAGCGTCCAGAAGCAAGTGCCAATGTCTGCTATTTATACACAATTTTTGGCATAGCTTACGGACCGTAACAAATAATGCTTACGGTCCGTAAGGGTCATGTAACTCGTATAGGGTGGCCACGTGTGGGACTAGCTCAGCTGAGTCGACAGTTTTATAATATTCAATTTAGACAGCGAGTTAAATGGATAATCATCACTAGAAAATACCCCACCCCCCCCCCCTGAGTTTTAGGGGCCCTGATCCTGATTCTGAAAATTCTGAAAATTTTAGGGTTGGTGCAGAATTACTTGGGTGTCTTAATTAAGGTTTTCTAGTGGTTAATTTTATAAATTATTATTATTCTTTTTATTTCTAGAATAATGATTTAAATTTCTGGTTATTACAGCCCTACTTTTATAAATTGTCCAAAGTTCATATATATCAAGTCGGATTTTGTATAATGAATCACACTTAGGCTCTTATTCTATACCTTTTAACGAAATAATTAACATGCTACATATATTTCTTCACTTGTTTTTGTTCAACACGAATTTGTTTGATAGAGATAAAAGTGAATTGATTTGAGTTTGAATGTTTGATTTCAGTTCTCGCATGGTTACTCAAATCACATTTAACTATAAAATTTTAATTAGTTATAAAATTTTAATTAGTTATAAAATTTTAATTAGTTATGTAAGATTAAATATATTATGTTTAATATTTAATCTAGTAGCCATTATAATGATTTGCATAATATAGATCAAAATATATAATAACCTATAAAATAATTAGTTGGTAATTGTTGATGTACCATATTACCCTTATTAACTAATCAGGTTTCCTCTTGGGTGCTTATATAAGTAGACTTATGTAGAGATTAAAAGGTTACACACTTAGACATAACCTAATAATCATAACATCATCATCGACCTCCTCTCCATAACCGATCTCCCTTGTCGGTTTCATAATCACCATCATCAGTCAGCACCCTAAGGAGGAACCAGATCACACTGACAAACATGTCTAACTCGATGGCATCATCTCTCATTGGATTCTCCTCTACATTGTCTGCGGTGACATGTATGTTTTCATGTTTTCCTTTATGTTTAAACAGAACTGATCCAACATGTGGTATCAGAGCATATGTTGATTAGTCAGTTCTGTTTTCGTATCCATCAATTCTGGGATAGAAACTTGGAAAACGGAATTTTGAAAGCCTCATTTAATTCACAGCCGGTTTCGAATCGAATATAACCACTCGAAATCCCTGTTTTCGGAAAATATTAATCATATGTTCACTCGAAATCAAATGGGTTATGTTTTTATGACCGAAATCTGTTTAAAAGTCTTAAAAATTTAGGTTTCGGGTTCCAGAATTTATGTTTTATTTTTTAGGGTTCATCACATGTTCTAAAAAAACTCAAAAATTCCTTAAGTTTTGGAATGAAATCTGGATTAGTGGGTGTTTTTACTGTTTTGATCTAAATTTTATCTCTTAAAATCTTCGAAAACTGTTAATAGATAACCAGTTATAATTTTCGAAATCTTTTGATAAGTTTAGATCAGCAATAAAACAGGAAACACTATCACACAATCCCTAAAATTTCGAGTTTTCAGTTATTCACAATATAAGCTGTTAACAGTGGACTCGAGATCATCAGATCTCGACTCGAGACCACAAGGTCTCGACTCGAAATCATAAGGTCCTCAAATCTTTACAACTCGAGACCATAAAGTTTCAACTCGAGACCACTGATATTTCGACTAAGGGCTTCAATCTTCACAACTCGAGACCGTGGTTGCGACTCGAGACCTCATTATGAGTCGAGATCTCATAAAATATAGTAGTCGAGACCATGGTTCCGACTCGAAACAACAAGGTTGCGACTCGAGACCTCATAACTGACTCGAGATCTCATAACTCAGTCGAGACCTGACTCGAAACCTCATTTTTTAGGCTGTTTCATGCGGGGGCACGCTGTCCCCCATCAACCCCCAGTGAACTCACCGCGGAGTTCGATCCGCGCTAACAGGTGGTTTGCTATTAAATAATTGGTTTTTGTAATTACTTAGTTAATTAATCAGAATCAGATAATGTTTTACAAAACCAAAATGGCTTAACTTGAATGGGCTTTTGAAGTATCATTTCTGGCCAAAGCTGATTTGATACATCAAATTATCATTCAAGTGTTACGAAAGTTATGTTAAGTGTGCATCATAAACATGAATGTCTTAATATCTGGCCAAAGCTGATTTAATTCCTGTAGGTCCACTAGCGGAGGATCTGTTAGTGCACTATGTCTATTGACTTCGTCTTGTATCGAGTCTAGGATTTGAATTGTTAGATTAGATCTTGTTATACGAGAGTATAGGAGGTTTTAGAGTATGTTTAAGGTAATTTAGCTTGAAAGTGGTGATTTACCTTGAAAGTGTCACATGACAGTTTCAAGCTAAATCAACATGTTGATTTCCCTTGAAAGTGGCATGTGTCATTTCAAGCTAAATCAACATCACTATAAATAGCATTCAAGCTAAATCATTTAAAAACTTTCAGAAAGTTTGGAGCTTGGTGCTTAGAGAGAGAAAGTAGAGAGAGAAAGTGCTCTAGGTGATTCACGGTTCTTGTACGATTTCAGATTTATCAAAGAATCACGTTTATATTACGTCACGTGTATTAGGCCGCGTTCGTCTACGGTTTCCGCACGTTTCACGTTCGTTTTGCAATCGTTTCGGAGTCAAACCGGTCCTACAAGTGGTATCAGAGCAGGAGCTCGATTGCACTGATCTATCACACGATTTCGCACAGGATTACATCGATTACAGATCTGCATATCATCGATTTCTTCTTATTCTACTTATTTTTCACGTTTTCTACAGTTTTTCGGCAAATTGAACGGGATTTTGTGGTCCGAATCGGCTGATTTTTTAGTATATTGTGCGAAAACAGTTGATCTACAATCCTACCAAATTTCAGATTCAAACTCCTAGTCGTTTAGGAGAAATTCGATTTTTTGTGTCCGATTTCGTTGGATCAGCAAGATTTCGCTTGAATCAGTTGAATTTCGCTTGAAAATTCAAGCGAAATCCTTATAAGTGAGATTTCGCTTGAGATATCAGTTTAGTTGAACTCAGAGATTTCGCTTGAAACTCATCATTGATTCCGCTTGAAAGATAACAGTCATGATTTTGCTTGAATATTCTGAGGATTTCGCTTGAATATCTGCTGGTGTCAGTCCATTGCATGTGTTTCTCGATTAAACAAGTGTTTTAAGTTTGATTACATAGCAGTTCACGTGATAATTCTGTCCACATAAGTGTCTCGGTTCAATCAATTTTAAAATCAAAATTAAATAGTGCATTGGTTCAATAAAATTGTATTGAGATTTAAAATTGTCGGCTGATAATCTTGAAATTGAAAACTTATCACGTGAATTCCTGAATTCGTTAATTGCACTAAGTGTTTGGTCCAATCACAATAAAATGATTAAATGATATCAGATTTGTCAGCATGTTATAATCATTAGTGTTAATGTTTGCTCGTGAAAAATGATGTCAGTTTGCATGTGAAACTTTCATATAATTGTTGTCTTATAATTCATTGTCATAAGCCCATGTGATGTCCATGTAGTGTAACGGCCCAATGAGATTTTAGATAACATTGAAATTGTCGGATAGCTTTAATTGTTTGATTGCATGTGAACTGACAATGAGTATATTGAAAGTTGTGAAGTAATCTGTTTGTCGGCAAAGTTCAATTGAGTAAATCAAGGTTGCATGAGGGTTTAATCATTACATACAATTTGTTATTAATGATATAGTTTTTAATTGATACTAGGTCGAACAGAAAAGTTGTCGAGTAGTGCTATATTTTAAATACTACACGATCAAACAATAAGTTGACTTGTGTTGACACACTTGATTGGATATCCGTCGGATTTAGTTGTTTGATATTTTTAAAACTGATAGTTTGTTTGTTTGCTCTAGGTAATTGAAGATGTCAAACAACGGTGAAGAGTTCTACAATACTTTCTACAACGCGTTCACTTCCGAATCATCAGATAGAAGATTTGAGATGAAAGAATATTCAAGAGAGATTTCGGAGAATTTGAAGTTTGAGAACATGTACGGAAGCCAACAGAAGCCACCAAAGTTAATGAAAGTTGAAGACTATCACTGGTGGAAAAACAGATTTGAGGGTTGGGTAAAAGCTTTCGCTCCTGAAAGTTGGATAAAAATGACAGATGGATACACTGAACCAGTAAAAGAGGGAGGAGAGTTAATAGATCCAAAAGATTTCTCAGACATAGATGTAAAAAATGTTGTGGCTGAATCTAAAATGATCACATTAATCAAACAGTCAGTGAGAGAGGATATTATTTCATTACTTGAACAAGAGAAAACTTCAAAGAGTTTGTGGGAAGCGTTAGGGAAAAAGTGTGTAGGAAGTAATGAAATTGTCAAAAACAAAAAGAAATTGTTGCGTAAAGAGTTTGATTTATTCAGTTGTATGAAAAATGAATCTGTTTGTAAAATGATCGAGAGATTCGGATATCTGAAAATGGAGCTGACCAGACATGAAATTTTACCTTCTGAAGAGGAGCTGGTGGATAAACTGTTTGATTCATTGCCAAATGATCAAGAGTGGCAATACTTCGCTTTAATGTTGAAGAACACTATCAAGCCTGAAGATTTGAAAGTGGATTTGCTGATTGAAAGACTTGAAAGCCATGAGTTGGAGATAAAGAGATCTAAAGTCAACAATCCATCTTATCAGCAGAATGTAGAGCTTTACTACAGAGGAAATGTACCGCAGGCTGGGTCTCCAAGAACAGCATTTTCTGCAGAAAGTTCAAGTTCAGTGAACAATGAAAGTCTTCACAGTGGTTTTCACAGTGGATCTTCTTCAAACACTTCAAGTCAATCTGCTTCCAAGAATTTGTTTCAGTGTAATATCGCAGTGGATCTGAAGAATGGGCAGAATTTCAGCGAAGAGTCGGCAAAACAACAGATGGTTTTCTTGGCATCTGTACTTGAATCGTATGAAAGCCTCGTTGCAGGGAAGATTGGCAATACCAATTTGACAAAAGAAGATTATGATCAATTAGACCCCGAGGAGATGGAACTAATGGATATAAGATGGTGCATGGCCAGTGCTGTTCGTCGGGCACAGCGGTTCATGGAGATTACGGGGAGAAAGTCAATTGGTGGATCATCTACCAAATTGGGATTTGATAAATCAAAGGTGACATGTTTCAAATGTAAACAAAAATGTCACTTTAAGCGCGAGTGCAGAAATGCGTATGCTGCTGATGATTCTGAAAATCCATTCAATGAAGATTACTACAGGAAAGCGATTTACCATCAGAACAAGTCTGAGCCACCAAGATTGAAACAGTCTGAAGAAAAATCAAGGGCTCTTGCAGTTATATATGATGATGAAGGTTACGACTGAAGTCAAGTATGCCCTGAAGAAGATGCAGTTGGATATGCATTTGTGGCTGATGCTGATCCTGATAGATATTGGAAAGCAGACTATGCAAGATGGGAAATCGGAAAATTAAATGAACCATTCAAAGAAGCCAAGAGAGCAAAAAGATGGAATGAAGAGTTAGAATGTTACATGGATCCACGGGGTAATCCAGTTGTTGATCCATCAAAAGTGGATTTTGAAGCTGTAATAAATTTGGTTCCAAGGCAGGCTACTTTCAACACACGAAAGTTATCTGATAAAGCATATCTGCCTGATTTGGAGAAGAAGATTAGAGAAGTTTGTGAAGCAAGTCTACCGAAGGTGGTAGAGATGAAGAAGAGAAAAGAAGAAGAATTGAAGAAGATGATTGAAGAAGTAAAGACTGTTGTGAAGATTGCTGCTGAAAAAGAACAGAAAGCTGAAGAAGAACAGAAGATAGAAGAAGCACAGAAAGAAGAAAAAGTGGAGAACAAAGAGCAAGATCAGAAAGCTGAGACAAAAGAACTGGTGCTGAATGAGACTGAGGTAATAAAATCTTCTGACATGTCAAATGTTGAATTGGTTGATGAAAAAGAAAACAAATGCAGGAATTGCATAGAAATGTGCAAAGCCTGTATTGAAAAAGATGACATCATAAAAACAAAAGACAATGACATAGTTAAACTTGAAAATTTTTCACAATAAAATGTAAAGATATGATTCAAAAAGAAGAAATTTTGAAACTAAAAGTTGAAAAATTGACACAGAAATGTCAAGGTCTTGAAAAGGATAATGATGTTTATAGACAACTGTGTTCAGCAAAATGTGTTGATTGTGTTGAAAAAGAATCTAAATTTAAAGATTTACAAAAACAATATGATTCTTTAAAGTGGTCGAGTCAGAGAGTACAAGAAGCTTATGATACTTTGAAAACCCAAGTCAAAAGTTTTGATCAAAGATTGTCAGAAACCTTAGTTACTAAAGAAATGTATGAAAGAAAGTTTAAAGAAAAGCAAATTGAATTAAACAAATGTGTTGATGAAATTGCAAATCTTAAACAAGTCTTGGCTGAAAAAGAAAAGGTTGTTACCAAACTTCAAAGTTATCATAACTCTTCGTACATTCTTGAACGCATTTTCAACATCACACCAGATGACAAAGATACTGAAAATTGCAAAAAGGGTATTGGTTCAGAATTTCATCAGGTACCACCACCATTGAGAAACAACTATACTTTTTATGATGAGGAAAAGGTGGCAAAGGGTTTGAACATAGCTGACCAGTTACCTGAAAGTATCGATGTGACTTACTCCAAATCTGATGATGCTAATGATTCAGATGTGGTAAGTAAGGTTGTTGAAAGTGTTTTGAAAGATGAGTCTACAAAAGGTAAGTCTGAATCACAGGATGAAGATGAAGGAAATCTTTATGATGGTTATCTGAAAAACACAAAATCCGAGAAAAATTTGAATGATGATTCAAAAGGATTGGTTTATACCATGATTGGATCGGACAAATTATTCTTAGATGTTGTATTCCCGATTCAGAATGTGATTTCAGCGAAGTTCGATAAAGTTTTCAAAATGGTTGAGATTGAGAAGTCTGAGATTCCAAAGTTTGCTGGTAAAGGTCATAAATCTTTTTATAACAAACCTGGTTTTAAGAAGAAAAACATGGAGGCTGGTTTGGGTTATAAAAAGAAACGGAATTGGAATCAAAGTGAAAAACAGGATTTGCAACAAAAGATGAATTTTGTTCAAGGGAAAAGCTTGAAAGAAGAGGAAAAACTCAAATTTGGACAACAGTCTAATGAGGAGTTTGATGCTATGAAAAAGAAACAACAACAGGCCAAGGATGTTTCAAAGAAAGTGTGTTTTAAATGTGATCAAATTGGACATGTTGCACGAAAGTGTCCAAATCCAAAGCCTGTTGATGTTGAAAAACAGAAATCTGAGGATGTGAAATCAAGGTCAACCAGATTTGATTCGAAACAAACTTGGAGGTACAATACAAACAAGTTTGCTTCAAATCAAAATTGGAAATCAAACCCGAACAGGTTCGATTCAAGACAGACCTGGAATTCTCACACACCCAGATTTAGAACAACACAGAGTTGGAGAACATCTGTTGATATGACAAAACCTCAAGAGTTTTGGAAACCTAAAAATGTTATTCAAAATCAAAAGGTTCAAAAAGAGACAAATTTTTACAAAAGAGGTACTCCGGAAGGTCAAATGTGGAGTGCTAAGAAACAAGTAACGTCGGTAAAGGATGAGAAAGTTGAAGTCAAAATTGAAAACGTTTTAAGTGACAAAGAGTTTCCAAAATTGAATGAACATTATTGTGTTGAAATGCCTAAGGTCCAACAGACCTGGGCTAAATTGTTCAAATGATTGATAAAGTTTGAATGTGCAGGTGCTCAACGAAGCTGAAGACTGTGAGAATAGTAGTTGGAGCAGCCTGGCACAGGAAGAGGTTGCAGGACCCTGGTTTGGTTGAACAGGGAGTTTAGTTTGAGTGTTGTTTGTACATAAATAAACAATATTTTCAAAATCCTAAAAAAATTGAAAAATTTAAAACCAAAAATATGTTTTTAGTTTGTTTGAATGTATGTTGATTGAATACGCCGAAACCCTCACGGCTGAACAAACATGATTAGTTTCATCAGATTGAAAAACGGTTTTCAAACTGGTAAGATCAATGTGTTGTAAATCATGGGGGTATGTATATTTTCTGCAAATCAGAGCATGTGAAGCAGAAAATGGATGGCGAGACAAAGCTATCAGTGTTGGTTGTTAAATTTTCTTTAAATGGTTTTGCATTTTAGGGGGAGAAAAAATATTGTTAGAAAATCCAAAAACATTTGAAAATTTGAAAAAGTCAAAAACATGATAAAATTCAAAAATTGAGTTTTGCGTAAAAAGAGGAAATGATAGTACATCAGTAGACAGTTACAGTATGCTAAAGAAATGGAAAGTCAAAATGTGTTAAACGATCTCACCGTGGATGTGTCGGTAGATTTTTATACATTTAGTAAACTTTTTCGGGATATAAACCTAAATTCAAATACTTGCTTATTTCGTGGGGAACACTACTTGGATATATAGGTAACCCCTGAAATCTCGTTTGAAAGGTCTTGTATTCTGATATACTAGGTTTTTATACTCAGTGATATCTGGGGTATTATTCCGGGACTTCTGCTGAATGGAAGTTCTGACCTAGTCCTCGAATAATACTTTCTACAATGCTTGAAACACAGCATCACCCTCAGCATATATGATAAGACAATAAAATTGCTTAGCAATGCTGTTGTAAAAAAGATCCTCTAAAGGGGACACACCCACAAGTTGAGTCATGATCTCTCTGCTGAACGGTAGTTCTGACCTGAGCTCTCATGATTCTTCATAATTTATTAACCCCTTACAGATATCATTTGTGTTATAACTACCTGTAAGACTGAATATTGGGATCTGGATACGAGAGTATATTCAAGAGGTGGGACACATGAATGGGTTTAAGTTCTTAAAATACATAATTCGTATCCTGGATCAGTTGAAATTTGTATGAAAATTTAAATGGATCATTATATCGACAATCTAAGTGAATTGTTTAATTCTTACTGTGTAACTAAGCTCAATGGTACTTGTGACTTGTCAAAAACTGATATGATTCTCTGACGCATACTCAAACAAAAATATTGTCTGTAAATATGTTTGTACATATTTCTTTACTGCTTTATGTTTTCAGAAAATACAAAAAGATTTTTTATTTTGCTTTATTTTCGACAACTGATGTCTGAGTGCTGAGTTTCAAAATCTAAGTAAGCTGATTGTGTTTCTGAAAAATAAATCAAGTTCATTAATTTGAAACTTGAAGTTTTAAAATCTAAAATCAAAAACAGTTTGTGATATCTCCAAGGTCATTAAGTTGGACTTGGATGATTAACTGTGGGGGATTTGGATGCTTATATTGTTATAAGTGTTAGTTTCCGATACGATTCGATGAAACTGCCAAATTCATGAAAAGTGGTTTAGAAGGTTTGAATTGTCAGATTACGATATCTGGAAGTTTTAAATGTTGTTACTTATAGTTGTATGAGTGATTGCAGGAAAAGTCCAGACTACGATCCCAGAAGCTGAGTCTAAGGGGGAGTCTGAAGACGAGCTCAAAGCAAAGGGGAGCTTGTAGATGGAAAGCTAGGTGTTGATCCCAAAGCACGGAAGCTTGATGAAAGGGGGAGCCTGAAGCTGATGGAAAGAAGATAAAGATTGAAGGATGCTTACAGTGTTACAATTCGGATAGAGTTTGAAGACTGATCAAGACTGAAGAGGTGTCATGATAAAGATTGGACACTGAAGACTTCGTCAATATCCAAGGGGGAGTCTGTTAGTGCACTATGTCTATTGACTTCGTCTTGTATCGAGTCTAGGATTTGAATTGTTAGATTAGATCTTGTTATACGAGAGTATAGGAGGTTTTAGAGTATGTTTAAGGTAATTTAGCTTGAAAGTGGTGATTTACCTTGAAAGTGTCACATGACAGTTTCAAGCTAAATCAACATGTTGATTTCCCTTGAAAGTGGCATGTGTCATTTCAAGCTAAATCAACATCACTATAAATAGCATTCAAGCTAAATCATTTAAAAACTTTCAGAAAGTTTGGAGCTTGGTGCTTAGAGAGAGAAAGTAGAGAGAGAAAGTGCTCTAGGTGATTCACGGTTCTTGTACGATTTCAGATTTATCAAAGAATCACGTTTATATTACGTCACGTGTATTAGGTCGCGTTCGTGTACGGTTTCCGCACGTTTCACGTTCGTTTTGCAATCGTTTCGGAGTCAAACCGGTCCTACAGGATCTAGTAACCTAATCCTTGTTACGGAACACACCCGGTTGTGCGGAATCCAACCGGGTAAGCAAACCGAGTAAATAACACAAGTAAACACACACAGAGTATAACGTTTAAAGCTTCAACTGTTATGACCAGAAATGTTTGTTTACAAAGATTACAGCGAAATATGCACTCACAAACTAACTGGTTCTCTCGTGTCTATCACAGTGCGTTCTCTGCATGTCTCTGTGTATCTATGCTGTCTATATAGGACCAGGTCACAAGACACGACGAAACTCAAATGGACATCGACGAAACATCAACATCGACGAAACTCAAGGAGTTTCATCGATGATTATGGAGAAACTTGAATGGCGAAACTTGTAGGATGTTCAACTTGGAGTTTCGTCACACATGAAGAATTGACGAAACTTGGATGTGTACATATGGGAGTTTCGCCACACATATGTACATGACTAAACCTGGATGACCAAAGTTTGGAAATTCCCCATATGGGACTTGAGCATGAGTTTCGTCATCAGGAAGCTGGTGTTTCGTCGCTGGCTTCAATCAAGCAGAACAGACAGCAGCAACTTGGAGACTTGATCTGAAACTAGGATGGAGGATATCGAGTTTCAGTCTTCGGACTTCATTTCGTAGACGAGCCGAATCGATACGAGCGGCGTCCACATATATGTATCAACAATTCCTTCATAGATGGCATACTTAACAAGTGCGTAACTAAAGTGATTGTCTCAATTTATGGCCAAAGCTAATTTGTTACAATCATTTTGCACACATGCTTAAATGATTACACTTCTGGCCAAAGCTGATTTGTCTTCGTTTAAGTAGAATTTTAACTAAGTCTATTATTTTGATGTTAGTAATAGACAATATCACAGCTTCATAATGTAAAATGGTCATTATTTATGCCTTAGTTTAACGTGCCCTTAGATCACATTAGGACTTCTTCCTTAGTATCATAACTTGCTCATCTTATTTCCACTATCAGCGCCCAATTGCGGGATTCCACCTTTGACCGGTGATAATTTTGTTGCATGGAAGGATGCTCTCATGCTTACACTTGGATTGCTGGACTTTAACTATGCTCTAAGAAAGAATAAGCCAGCGGACCTTACTCCACAAAGTACTGCTGCTGAGCAGTTAACTCATGAAAAGTGGACTAGGTGTAACCGCATGTCTCTCATGTTCATGA
Source organism: Helianthus tuberosus (assembly GCA_030545235.1). Lineage (NCBI taxonomy): Eukaryota > Viridiplantae > Streptophyta > Magnoliopsida > Asterales > Asteraceae > Helianthus > Helianthus tuberosus. The sequence goes on along the minus strand of CM060411.1, from coordinate 43,403,524 downwards.
AGCAGTCCATAAGCAATGCAATCAGAGGAGCCATTCCTAATTCTGAAGATGCTAAAACTTACTTGTCTTCTGTGGAGGCGCAGTTCAAGGGTACGTCTAAAGCACACGCTCGTACCCTTATCCTCAAGCTGGTGACAACTAAGTATGATGGGAGGAGCGGCATTCGCGAGCACATCATGATGATGAATGACATGGCCAATTATGGAAATCAGTGATGGTTTCCTCGTTCATTTCATCATTACTTCGCTTCCTTCGTCCTTTGAAGCATTCAAGATCAATTACAACACTCAGAAGGACAAATGGACGATGAGTGAGCTGGTCGCTATGTGCGTATAGGAGGAAGAGTGTATGAGGATGGATCGCACTACTGATGTTGCTAACTTCACCACCTCCAACTCTAAGAAAAGGAAGAACAATAATCAGAGGAAGGATGCTTCAAAAGTCCAAAGGCCTAATCCTAATCCTAATACAAGTGCACCTTCCAGCTCTAAGAACTCCTTAGGCAGAATCCACTTCAAGTTCTGTAAAAAGGCAGGACACATGCAGAAGGATTGCCCTGACTTTAAGGAGTGGCTGGCTAAGAAAGGTAACGATTATTTTATGATACTTGAGTCCTATAATTTAAGTATTCCTGCTAATTCTTGGTGGTTTAATTCTGGTTCTATGGTTCATGTTACCAATTCAACTCAGTGATTCCTTACAATCCGGAAGCTGGAAAGAAACCAAAGAACGCTTAAGGTTGGGGATGATCGAGAATTAGAAGTGAAGGCCATTGGAACATTACAATTATTTATGAAAACTGGTTTATGTAACACCCGTCTAATTTTTACTTGAATTTAATAATAATTCATACCATTTTATATAAAAGATGTCTAAGTTATAACATAAATTCCACAAGTAAGGTTCAAAAGTAGCAAAACATTAGTCAACCAATGACTAATTCAAAACATTCAAAAGTTGTTTAGCAACTTGTTTACATCCCATAAACATAGTCTATTAAAGGTTAAGTTATCGCGGAAGCTTCAAAAGTTGTGTTCGGTTCTTCGACATTTGCTTGACCGCCATCCGTAAGTTCACCATAGTCACCTAAGGTCAAAACCACTAAAAATATTAGTTTTGGCATTGACATAATACATATAAATAAGTTCCAGCATCAAAACATGAAAAATAAAATAAAATTTCAAAAATGGTCCTGTCGCGTGTCGCGGCCGGACCCCTTTGATCTTTCGCGTGGCACGGGTGCCCCCGCGTGTCGCGCCAGCTTCCTGTGTCTCCCCCGCGTGGCGCGGGGGAGTTCGTTTTCCAGCAGGTTCATTGCTGAATCCTGCACTTGCTGCCAGCTCCGGAAATTCAAGTTTTTAACTTCATTTGGTCATAACTCTTGACTCGTAAGTCCGTTTTAGGTGATTCTTTTTCCTATACGTCTGTAAATTCATTACCGACGTGCCTATTACAATTATCATACCGAAAATTTAATTTACGGACCGGAAGACTATATGTCATTATACGTTTATTCGACCCACTCTAACTTTAACCATTTTACTACCATTTATCTAATAGGCCTATGGCACATTATACCCAACATCTGGGGCTTATCATCACTCGCATTTCTTTACCAAACCTATGGCTTCATGCTCTTGTGACCATTTTTGCCATCGCTATCTACTTAAGATATTAACACTACAATGTACACCATTATTCGACCCGTTTGGCTCATCTACGGAATCCTCCCTTTTGATGACTACCAAACGACTACAAACCAATTCTTAACCTACGGATTTAAGTAACGAGCATGGTCGCTACAATCAACACAACTTTTATTCTACAATGTAACCGTACATAATTAAATAGCAATTCAATTAATGTAACGAGGCTAGTTACATACCTTTAGTGCACGCCCTTCAACCGCAATTCACCACCGGCTTGTCCACTCGACGCTCCGGTATCCTTTCCTGTAGAGTTCAATTATATTGTGTTTAGAACTCTTTTTAATCACATATCGCATAATTGCCAAAACATCACAATTAAGCGGTTTAACTTCAAAATTCCAGTTTCGAGCCTTATTTGAGGCATTTCAACAAACACTTTAAGGGCAGATTTTTACATGATTATATAGCAAGTCCCTAGCTTATCATTTAGCCCAAATTTCACATCAATCAACCCATTTTACATAATTGTTAGCTTCTAAAATTCTGAAGTCACTTTACAATTGTCAAATTACACTAGATCAACACCCAATTTCCTAGTGTTTATCAAATTCTACATAACCCACTAATCACCTACAAGGGTGTTCATGGATTTTACTAAAATTTCACATGATTTCAACTTGTATTTGTCTAGGGTTTGTCCCTAGACACTATATTGTTCCTAATCCATCATAAAACAAACATGCAACCATAAATTTCAGATTTCCCGAATTTATGAGAATTTCAAGTTGGGGAATTTTCATCAAATTTTACATACCTGATAATCCCCTTGCAATGAGGATCACTAATATATGCTCAGATTTCGTTTTGGATCAGATTTGGACCTCCAATTCATGAGTTTTGTGGATGTAAGGGTTTTTTTGGAGAGCTCTGGTCGCCCCCCTGTTGTCTGGTTCGACCTCAACACACAAAAGTGTGTTTGAGTTTTTATTTTTTTTTTGTTTTATCATTATTAGTTTCAATTTAAGCATATTTGGTCCCTTGCCTTTGGTTTTTATTTTGTTTTAACCCTTAACTACTCATATGTCTTTAACTAACTAGGCTAGTGTCGTTCCTAGTTAGTTTATCTTACTAATTTATTTGCAAACTAATTGCTAATTAAGAAATTTTTATTTTCGGGATGTTACAAGTCCACCCCCCTTAAAAGGGCTTCGTCCCCGAAACCAAAGTACGTACCAAATAATGTAGGGTAGAGACGTCGCATCTCCTCTTCGGACTCCCACGTAGTGTCCGAACCCTTCCTATGCTCCCACTTGATCTTGACTTGCTCGATTTGTTTGTTTTGCAAGTGCTTGACCTTTCGATCTAGAATCTCCAATGGTCTTACCGCATAATTTAGGCTATTATCCACCTCGATATCGTCGTAATGGACATAGGCTGTCTCCTCCGCCAGGCATTTCCGTAATTGCGACACGTGAAACGTGCCATATATTCCACTCAACTCTTCCGGTAGCTCGAGGCGATAAGCCACCTTGCCAACCCGTTCGATGATTTTAAATGGCCCAATAAACCTCGGGCTTAGTTTCCCTCTTTTCTGAATCTGATAATGCCCTTCCATGGGGAAACTTTTAGCATAACCATATCACCTATCTGAAATTCAATCGGTCTTCGTCTTTTTTCGGCATAAGACTTCTGTCTATCTTGGGCCCCTTTCAAATGGGCTCGCACCACTTCAATTTTCTCATTAGTGGCTTGAATTATGTTTGTATGTGCCAATTCGCGTGGTCCCACTTCACCCTAACACACCGGGGTTCTGCATTTTCTACCATATAGCATCTCATAAGGTGCCATGCCGATACTCGAATAGTAACTATTGTTATACGAAAATTCGACCAAAGGTAGATAAACATCCCAACTTCCACCGAAGTCGATGATACATGCCCGTAACATATCTTCCAGCGTCTGTATTGTTCTTTCACTCTGCCCATCCATCTGGGGATGGTAGGCGGTGCTAATGAAAAGTTTCGTTCCCATTTGTTCTTGAAAATCTCGCCAAAAGTTTGAAGTAAACTGGGTATCCCTATCAGACACGATGGATACCGGTACTCCATGGCGTGCTATTATCTCATTAGTTAAAACTTCTAACATCTTTTCTGAAGTATAAGTCTCATGAATCGGAATGAAGTGAGCACTTTTCGTCAATCTATCTACCACTACCCATATAGCATCAAATCCCCGAATCGTTTTAGGTAGCATGGTCAATAGGTCCATAGTGATATGTTCCCATTTCCAAACCGGGATCTCCAAAGGTTGTAGTTTTCCATAAGGTTTCTGATGCTCCGCCTTGACTTGTAAGCAAGTCAAGCATTTCTCCACATATTTCACCACATCCCTCTTCATTTCGGGCCACCAATAATTTTGTTTCAGATCATTATACATCTTGGTCGCACCCGGATGGATGGAATAACGGGACTTGTGAGCTTCATCTAGTAGAAGCTTTTTAACTCCACATGTGTTAGGAACCCAAATTCTATTGAAACGTGTTTTCAAACCGTGGTTGCCTACTTTGAGATCCTTAACTTGGCCAACAATCCTTTCCTTTCGCCAGTTTTCCGTCTTTACTGCTTCATCTTGTGCCTCTCGGATTCGTTAAGACCTCTAATCTGAATTTGGTCAGACATTTGCCTCTGAACGGTTAAGCATTATACAAGCTATTAATGGTTCAGACTTCTAACAGGTTCAGCACTTAATGGCTCAGACCTTACTGATTCAGCACTTAACCACTAAGATGTTGCCAAATAGCCCCTTAGATGGTTTTGAATCATATTAGAGCTATAATCTAAACTTAGCTTTTTTTTAATCTAAAATGTGAAAGTTTCCTTACTAAACTATTCAAAATGTAATGTTTTAAAACGCGGTTTTTTAATCGTATCGGATTTGTCTTAAAAATGGTTCAACCGGTTAAATGGGTTGACAAATTCACTCTACAATTCCATAAATTATACACAAATGTCCATATTTATATATACTAGTATATACATACATGATGCATCGTGTATACATGTTGACTCTATATATTACATCGTACTACTCTCAACAACAACAAAAAATCAAAGAAAATAAAACAAAAATGACCTACCAATCATAAACTGAAGTCTGGAATGAACTGGAGTGATAACCTATGAACAAATGATGAAGATGCAAGTCTGGAACGAAATTGGTGGTTGAAGATGAAAATCTGGAACGGATGATAGAGTGATCGAAGTCTGGAACAAGTCACGAACGATGTAGTGATGAAGCAGGTTTTGATTTTTGATCGATGCAGATGGAATATTGAAAGTCACTACTCTCTAGGTTAAATTCCAAACCCAAAAACTAACCTGGGCCGATGCAAATATAGTGGTTCAAACCGGTAACCGGGTTTTACCGGCGGTACAAAGTTGATGTTGTTTGCCCTATTTATTAAGGTATGTCGTTTCGCATTTACATCTGGCACCGGTAATACCGGTATAACCAGCCGGCATTGGCCGGTTTTTAAATCATCATCATCATACTCAGCAAATCCCACCAATAGCAAAGCAAAGGTAGGGTCTGAGGAGGGTAAGATGTAGACAGCCGTACCTCTACCCCGTAAGAATAGAAAGGCTGCTTCCAGTGAGACCGCCGGCTCGATAGTAGTTTTGCATCAAGCATTGGACATAAGGCACATAACACTCAGCAATTGGAACAAATACCGATTCGTGCATGTACCCTTTTGTCTTTCAGCTATCAACGCCACCACATAATGCATGAATTAATAAATAAAAAAAACTATAACTCTAGGCTTAGATCATCTCCAATAAAATAAACAAGAATAAGATCATATACAAGTAGAATTAAACCTAAAAACAATAAGAACCAATATAATATTAACATATGGTGTATTTTATAAATACTAAGGGCATTTTTATCTTAGACAATTTAAAAGGTTTTTAAAAATCTCTAATTTCATGCAATCCAAATTTGTAACTTGTAATCTTTTAAATGGTTTTCATGTTTTTACCACGTAGATTTCGCCTTGAAGCAATTTCTAAAGAAGATTAATCATTAAACCCATTAGATAAAACATTCATCATCTTCAAACATCACAAAACATACGTATTGAAGAACAACAATATTCTTGTAAAATATATTTTTATGACCAGATTTTGTTTTTATAGTATCATTGTTTCATACTATTATATAACTAGCATAATTTCATATGTCTTTTTAATTTACAAATAACACATACTACTAAATAACTAGCACAAGCACATTTTTCCTTTTTTATTTTGTAAACAACAAATATTGTTACATAACTAACTAGCGCAATTTCATGTTTTTAATTTGTAAACAACACATACTATTACATAACTAGCATAATTTTATGTTTTTTAAATTGGGTAAACAACACATACTTTACATAAGCACAATTTCATGTTTAAAAAAAATTATAAACAACACATTATTATATAACTAACACAATTTCATGTTTTGTTTTAATTTTATAAATACATACTATTACATAACTAGTAGACTCCCAATAACAACACAAAAGAAAAATAGCAACACATAAGAATTACACAATAAAATAAGAACATACATATAAAATTAAAAATCAACACAATACATTTTTCATACTAGCAAATTACAACTACATAAGTAGCACAGTTATAAAACACATTTTTGTAACTTTTTTAAATGTCACTTTTATGTATATATAAAGTATAGCAATATGGTACTCATTTTAAAAATAAAAAATACTTGATTTTATGGTATAATTCTTTTAAAACAATACTGAAATATATAAAAGTTATTTTAGTTTTAAAAATTTGGTGGAATTAGTGTTTAATGAAAACTGACAAATCTCATTATATAATATATTAATTGTTAATGATGATCTGTAACCAATCTTAGCTCTTGATTCAATTAATCAACAATCAAGATCTATTCTCATTGTTTTTAGATAACATGAGATTTGTACCAGATCTTAACTCCCAATAAACCTTCAATAAACATTTTTTTTTTTTCACAAGAAACCCCCAAATCTTATTAAAAACATCTTTTTTCACAGCAACAAACACCCATTAATATATATATATATATATATATATATATTAATAAGGGTGGGGTTCGGCTACAAAGTCTAAAACTTTTAAAAAGTGTACAAAGTCGTAAAACATCACACTTTCAGTCATAAAAATAAAAGAGTAAAGATTACTAAAACATCATATTCAAACCCTAATAGTCCATAAAAACTTCAAACACACCATCATAGAACTATTAATATAAAACACAACACGATAATAAGCATAAAACACACTAATGTTAGTCATTCGATAATCAAAGCCTTATCATCCAAAACACAAAACAAAACCCACAAATATGGTGTTTTAGTTATCTCCATTATATTATTTTGTGTGTTTTATGATTGGCATTATGATGTTTTATAACTTTTTACACTTTTTAGGAATTATGAACTTTGTAGCCAACTTCTAGCTATATTAATAATATCAAATATTTTTGTATATGAGAAGCCCTACCTGCTGTCACGGCCCCCGGCCCGGCGTGACCCGGTCCAGAGGCAGCGAGACATAAACTCGTGGTATTTATTATTTAATTTGGCAGCGGAAATATTTGACCGGATCTTTTAAACTGAAAATACCCAATTATTTTATTTCACAATTTGGGACAAACCCCATAATTTACAATAAAGGGAATTTCACAAGGAAATCCCTTGTTTTACAAAATATGTTTATTTATTTTATTGAGCCACCTCTTCAAGCTTTTTAGTGCCACCTAGCACTTTTCCTTGATTCACAGTTAGTCACCTGAAACACGTTTTAAAAAGACTTTATCAGCGGGGAAATACTGGCGAGTCACTCAATTTGCACAAAAGACACATTGTTATAAATTTACAGCATTAAGAGTTTTTATATTTGCCCCTATCATATAATTAACTGGTTCAGCTGTCACTCGACCGAATCTATGACCGTGGACATATCACTAATTAGGCTCGCCCACCTAAAGTGATAAATCGTTAGTAGTAATGTGCATAAAACCCCCCACATACTGCCAGTAATTAAAGATTAGCAAAGACTTAATCACTGCAAAATATAACTGTAAAACATTTAGGGTTTTGTAAAGCAATCTGATAAAAAGAGAATGACTCACAATGCAAGTTTAACTGGACAGAACCTTGCCTACTGATTTAGTCTTGTAACCTAGGTAAATAACAATGCACACGAAACTAGGTCAGTAACTTAATACAAAATTTACGATAAGCTCACGAAATCAAAACCCTCACAACGAATGAAAAAGTATAGCCCGTATTCGGGCTGTCGGGTGGCGCGACAGGCTGTCGGGTGGCGCGACGGCTACCCTTTTAGGGTAGGGTAGCCTCGTGTCCACATAGCCTTGGTGAGTCAAAATTTTGACGAAATTCGACTTGTACAACGTTTTATGAAGATAATTATCAATTAGGGGATAACCCCCCTTAAGTTTTAGGGGGCCTGATCCTAGTTCCAACTATTCTGAAAATTTTATGGGTCATGCTAGACTACTTGGGGGTCTTAATTAGGGTTTCCTAATGGACATTAATAAAATAACAAATAATAATTTTGGCGAGAGTTGTTACATCCTCCCTACCTTATTAAAATCTCATCCTAGAGATTTACTGGAACAAGTAGGGATATCTCCGTTTCATTTCTGATTCCAGCTCCCAAGTGTACTCCGGTCCTCTCTTTGAATCCCACTTGACTTTGACCAGCACTAGTCGTTTGTGCTTGAGAAACTTGACCTTTCTGTCTTCTATCTGAAGTGGTTTCTCCACAAATTTTAACTTCTCATTTACCTCTTTGTCTTGAAGAGGTACTACCAGGGATTCGTCAGATAGACATTTCTTGAAGTTGGATACATGAAATACCTCATGTACCCCGGCTATCTCTTCTGGTAGTTGTAAACGATAGGCAACTGGTCCTATCCGCTGGATTACTGGGAATGGTCCTACGTACCTTGGACTTAACTTCCCTTTCTTTCCGAACCGAACTACCCCTTTCCAAGGATAAACTTTCAAGAGTACCTTGTCTCCAACTTGAAATTCCAGCGGCTTGCGTCGATTGTCTGCATAACTTTTATGGCGATCTCGAGCCGTTTTTAGTCTTTCCGTGATTCGAGTTATTTTGTCGGTGGTTTCTTGTACAATTTCAGGACCTGATAATTGATTTTCTCCTACTTCCGCCCAGCAAATGGGAGTTCTACACTTCCGTCCATACAGTGCTTCGAATGGGGCAGCTTCAATGCTCGCATGATAACTATTGTTATAGGAGAATTCAATTAAGGGTAGGTGGTCATCCCAGTTTCCACCAAAATCTATTACACACGCCCTGAGCATGTCTTTCAGGGTTTGGATCGTCCTTTCACTTTGTCCGTCTGTTTGGGGATGGTATGCAGTGCTCAAATTTAGTCTGGTCCCCATGGCTTCTTGAAAACTTGTCCAGAAATGCGAAGTGAAACGACTATCTCTATCCGATACAATAGAGAGTGGGACTCCATGTAAGGATACTACCTCGTCTATGTATAACTTAGCTAATCTTTCCATGCTGAAAATTTCATTCATGGGTAGAAAATGAGCTGATTTGGTTAATCTATCTACAATTACCCAAATCGCATCGTTACCTTTCCTGGTTTTGGGTAATTTAGTAACAAAGTCCATTGTTATGAGTTCTCATTTCCATACAGGCATTTCTAATTATTGTAGTAGACCTGAGGGTTTCTGGTGCTCTGCTTTAACTTGTGAACAAGTGAGACACTTAGATACATATCTAGCTATGTCCTTTTTCATTCATATCCACCAGAAGTTATTTCTTAAATCTTGGTACATCTTATTATTTCCAGGATGCATGGTATACCTAGATTTATGGGCTTCTTCTAAAATTTTATTTCTTAACTCTCCCTGCTTAGGTACCCAAATTCTTTTGTTGTGGAATCTCCAAATTCCATCAGCCCCTTGCTCCAAGTCTTTTATTATTCCTTTCATTCCTTCAGCATTATCTTTGATTGCTATTTCTTGAACATTCTTTAGTTGTTCCATTAGGTCTAACTGTAAACTTAATCTAAGAGCACGAACTCGCTTTTGCTTTTCATGATACTTACGACTTAGGGTATCTGCGACTACATTTGCTTTTCCTTCGTGATATTGAATATCACAGTTGTAGTCACTTAGAATTTCCATCCATCTCCTTTGCCTCATGTTCAATTCTTCTTGCCCAAATATGTATCTTAAACTCTTATGATCTGTATAGACTATAAACTTACTTCCATACAGGTAGTGTCTCCAAATCTTAAGGGAAAAAAATATTGCTCCGAATTCCAAGTCGTGAGTCGTATAATTTTCTTTGTGCTTTTTCAATTGCCTTGAGGAATATGCAATTACCTTTTTGCGTTGCATTAGCACACATCCTAATCCTAGCTTAGAAGCATCACAGTAAACTTCAAAATCCTCTGTTCCTTCGGGTAATGCTAGAATTGGGGCATTTGTTAACTTTTGCTTTAAAACCTTAAAAGCTTCCTCTTGTCTAGGTCCCCATTCAAACTTAACTGCTTTACAAGTTAGCTTAGTTAATGGTACTGCTATCTTGGAAAAATCCTTAATGAATCGCCTATAGTATCCAGCTAATCCTAGAAAACTTCTAACTTCCATAGCTGATTGCGGAACCTTCCATTTAGTGATTGCTTCTATTTTTGAAGGGTCTACGTGAATACCTTCGTGATTCACCTGGTGTCCTAAAAATTGTACCTCCTGTAGCCAAAATTCACACTTTGAGAATTTAGCGTAAAGCTTTTCTTTTCTTAACAAAGTTAAGAGTGCATGTAGATGTTTACAATGCTCGTCCTGACTTTTAGAATAAATAAGTATATCATCGATGAAGACAATTACGAATTTATCCAAATATGGTTTACAGATCCTATTCATCATATCCATAAATGCTGCAGGAGCATTTGTTAGTCCAAATGGCATAACTGTAAACTCGTAGTGGCCATACCTAGTTCTGAAAGAGGTTTTAGGTATGTCTTCTTCTTGTACCTTCAACTGATGATATCCGGAGCGTAAATCTATCTTAGAAAAATATCTAGCTCCCTGGAGTTGATCAAAGAGATCATCAATCCTAGGTAATGGGTATCGATTCTTATTTGTAACTTTATTTAATTCTCTATAATCAATACACATTCGCATTGAACTATCTTTCTTCTTTAGAAACAACACTGGAGCTCCCCAAGGGGACGAACTGGGTTGTATGAATCCTTTACTAAGCAATTCCTCTAGCTGCTTTTTCAATTCTAACATCTCGGTGGGTGCTAACCGATAGGGTGCCTTGGCTATTGGTGTAGTTCCAGGAATTAGATGAATTCTAAATTCTACCTACCTATTTGGTGGTAATCCTGGTAGTTCTTCTGGGAATACATCCGAGTATTCTGATACTACAGGAATTTTCTTAAGTTCCTTACCCTTAGTGCTACTGATTACCGAAATCATATACACTATTCCTTGCTTTCGTTCATAACTAGCAACTGTCATTACATAAATGAACTTCATTGGCTTACGTGGCTTATCTCCTGCAACCACGATTATTTCTCCTGATGGCGCACGAAGTTCTATGGAATTCTTATCACAGAGGATTCGAGCATGTTTGGTTACTAACCAATCCATTCCTAATGAATCCAGCTAAATTCATAGGTAACAGGTTTGCAGAAAATTTATGACTTGAAAGTTCTATATTTCCTTTTTGCAACACCGTATCTATGTTAACAGAATTTCCATCTGCCGTTTGTACCGAATAAATTTGCTTAAGTCTGGTTAAAGGTAGATTAAGAGCTTGGCAGAACGAAGTATTTATAAAACTTTGGTTTGCACCAGAGTCAAATAATACATTTGCATAAACGTTGTGAACTAAGAACGTACCCGCTATTACATCTGGAATCAGATCGGCTTCTTGGGTTGTCCGCTGAAAGGCTCTTGCGTTCTTCTTATTAGTTCCTTCAGCAGGTTTGGCCTTATTATCCACTGGCTTGATAAATTTAGGGCATTCTGGTCTGAAATGCCCAGCTTCCCCACAGTTGTAGCAGACCTTTAATTTCTTCTTGCATTCCTCCTTTCGATGGCCCGGAATTTTACAGAAATTGCAATTTTCTCTACATTTTCCAAAATGTTTCTTTTTGCAATTTCCGCAAAATGGAGGGGTGGAAGAGGACCCAGTCCCCTTTCTCTTGAAGTTGCTATTATTACCCACCCGAAATCCTTGGGTAATCTTTTGGGCTAACTCCTTTTTCCTGTTTTCTTCTCGTGTACGCACCAGCCCGTCAGTCAGAGTGTTGGCTAATTCCACCGCATCGTCGATTGTGCGGGGTCTTGCAGCTTTGACGATGTCACGAATCTCGCTAATCAAACCCCAAATATAGCGAGAAAATACTTAATTGGCTTTAAATAAGTGGCTCTGATACCACCTTTTCTGTCACGGCCCCCGGCCCGGTGTGACCCGGTCCAGAGGCAGCGGGACAGAAACCCGTGGTATTTATTATTTAATTTGGCAGCGGAAATATTTGACCGGATCTTTTAAACTGAAAATACCCAATTAGTTTATTTCACAATTTGGGACAAACCCCATAATTTACAGTAAAGGGAATTTCACAAGAAAATCCCTTGTTTTACAAAACATGTTTATTTATTTTATTGAGCCACCTCTTCAAGCTTTTTAGTGCCACCTAGCACTTTTCCTTTATTCACATTAAGTCACCTGAAACATGTTTTAAAAAGATTTTATCAGCGGGGAAATACTGGCGAGTCACTCAATTTGCACAAAAGACACATTGTTATAAATTTACAGCATTAAGAGTTTTTATATTTGCCCCTATCATATAATTAACTGGTTCAGCTGTCACTCGACCGAATCTATGACCGTGGACATATCACTAATTAGGCTCGCCCACCTAAAGTGATAAATCGTTAGTAGTAATGTGCACAAAACCCACACATACTGCCAGTAATTAAAGATTAGCAAAGATTTAATCACTGCAAAATATAACTATAAAACATTTAGGGTTTTGTAAAGAAATTTGATAAAAAGAGAATGACTCACAATGCAAGTTTAACTGGACAGAACCTTGCCTACTGATTTAGTCTTGTAACCTAGGTAAATAACAATGCACACGAAACTAGGTCAGTAACTTAATACAACATTTACGATAAGCTCACGAAATCAAAACCCTCACAACGAATGAAAAAGTATAGCCCGTATTCGGGCAGCACTTAAACATCCATCGGATCGGTTTCAATCGATCGGACATTGTATCGTAGCAGTGATCGAGTTATTACCCTGTTGTCGCAGCAGAGATTCGTGCTGGTGTGTGTTTTTGAACGAAAAAGTGAATAACTCAACGTACAAAATGAATTTGAACGTCGAAACAACGCAGCAATGCAAGTGCCAAACCCCTGGACTTTATACTGAAAAATGGTCCCTGTCGCGTGGCGCGACAGCTACCCTTTTAGGGTAGGGTAGCCTCGTGTCCACATAGCCCTAGTGAGTCAAAATTTCGACGAAATTCGACTTGTACAACATTTTATGAAGATAATTATCAATTAGGGGATACCCCCCTTAAGTTTTAGGGGGCCCTGATCCTAGTTCCAACTGTTCTGAAAATTTTATGGGTCATGCTAGACTACTTGGGGGGTCTTAATTAGGGTTTCCTAATGGACATTAATAAAATAAGAAATAATAATTTTGGCGATAGTTGTTACACCTGCTACCTGTTCGCATTTCTGAACCACAATTTCGAACTTCTCATCACCACATTTCTGTACCACAATTCTGAACTTCTCTCCCACATAGCTGGTGTCCGATCTTTTCCTCGTCTGCTCGTTCCGCCTTAACTCCCGACAAGGCTACAAACCAGCCAATCTGATGGTGATGCTCTTAGAGCACTCACGTCCCTTTCTTTATCTTTATATATATATATATATAATTAAACTGTAATACATTATTTTCTCTAAATTTTGTTTATATTCTAAAAGCATCTCACATCTTATCCTCTATTTCTATCTATATATTACTCATAAACACTTATTATGTTATTTTTCTTTTTCCTACACACTCGTGTATTTATATAGTGATGAATAGTTACCATATATATGAGACATGAAAGCTACTAAGTGAAAAACTATAGAGTAAAACGCAATTTTACCCCCTAGAGTTTGACCTCGCTGACACTCTTACCCCATAATTCCAAAATCTTGTTGTCTTATCCCCGGATAAGTCCCAATTGCATCAATCTTACCCCCTGGCACCAACGTTGTTAAATGTCAACGTTCCTATTAAACATTAAATGAGTATGTTGGTTATTTCCATTACCTTTTATGTAGCACTATCATTCCCAAACCCCTTTATATGTAAAGTACATTGAAATTACCCCCAAACCATTCACACACATCACCTCTTCTTCACGAGACCTACCTGTTTCCTTTCCGGTGAGAATTTCGCCATCTGTCATCACACAATCGTCGATTCAAGATCAATACAATGCCGACAAGGAATATGATTCGAAACCTAATCAAGGATATGAAAGATATGTTTCTACTTTTACTAGGTCGATCCCATCAACCGATCGTCGATTGTTTCTTCTTAACTGTTCATGATGAACTAGACACCTACATTAATATAGAAAGTATACAGTTCAGTTGATTAAGTGCTGATGGTCTAGTCTACTGAAACAGGGATCTTTGTTTGATTAAGTGCTAATGTGTATTGTTAAGTGTAGATGATTTAGTATACTGAAATAAGGATCATTCTTTGATTAAGTGCCGATGATTAAGTGCTGCTAAAACATTGGTTCATGATTATGTTGATTGTTTTACTGAAACAGGGATCATTGTTTACTGAAACAAGGATCATTGTTTACAAATTCCTTGTTCAATGTTTGTTTCATTAGATCACAGGGGTTTCTAATTACTTGTTGATTGTTTGTTTGCAGTTGAGATGAGGATGCACATATCCTTCACAGCTGTGGTGTTCCACATTGTGGTCACAATGTAGGACCACCCTTTCCTCAATTTCCAGTATCCCCCTGATAATCAAAGGCTTGAGTAGTGACCATCAAGACCTTCTGATTAATATTTATGTAGGATAACTGTAGGATTTTGATTATCTTATGTTAAATATATATGTGTACTAACTTGAATATGGATGATGATCTTATGATATTCGAATGAACTTATGATTAATTAAATAGCGTTTGGTTTATCATATTTTTGCATTCTGAATTATACGTTGGTCATAACAAGAAGTTCAGACAGGAAATTGATCATATTTGTGCATTTGACTTTGAAATTTCAAACAGGCAGTGAACTTTGTTGATATACTGGCCATTATATGTTGATTAGCATTACATGTTGATCGGATTAGATGATGCGCATTTGGATTACAGCTAAATCGATTGATCACAATTATTGATAATAGTTTAAGGCATTATAGGTTTGTCACAGTTAATGATCTACACAATTTTGATTAGGAATAATCACAATGTTGGGCATTCATTTGATTATGAAACGATCTCAGTTTTGGAATTAGGATTAGGATTTGATGTGCATTTGAGTCTCATAGCATCATAATAGTTGCAGGCTTTGACTTTGCCCGGGTCAACCAGTTTAGGCGGGAATGGTAAAGAGTTGTGCACGGGGTAAGATTATTTGTTGTTACAAAGAACAGGGGGTAATAAGAAAGGGTAAAATTGTCATTTCGCATGACAACTAATAGAATTGCTAAGTCATTTGACAGCATGGGCCAAGATTGCTGCAATTGGGACTTATCCGGGGGTAAAATAGAAAGATTTTGGAATTAGGGAGTAAGAGTATTAACGGGGTCATAATAAAGGGTAAATTTGCATTTTACTAATAACTATATTTTCATTTACATTATTCACTAGGTTAGCTCCCCGTGTAACACACTGGTTGAACAATTTAAACTATATAATAAATATTTTGTGTAAATGCAAAATCAAAGACAAAGACATTTATATACCAAATGACATAAGTGAATTAATATAAAGATGATGTACGTTAGTATTATAAAATTCATCAGAGAAGCATGTAAACAAACTGCCTTGGATAGTGACTGGCCTTTGCTTATATTAAATGTCATTGCAAAACCGATTGAAGTGTGTCGGTGTATATATATTTTTATGTATATTTTTAGCCCTTTTTACACTTTAGTCAAGTTTTAAATTTATACAACACGATATTTTACTAACACTAGACACACATATGGGCAAGTGCACCCATCGTGAGCGTAGTATAGCGTTGGTAAGATACCGAGGTCGTCCAAGAACAAGAGCTTTTAGTACCGGTTTATCCTCAACGTCTAATCAAATCAAAATTTTTAGCGGTTCCAATAGAGTTTTGTGTAAGGCTTGTAATTAGGACTTGCAAAATTCAAGGTTTTAGCATCCCCCCCCCCCCACACTTAAATTACACATTGTCCTCGATGTGTCCCAAAAAATAAGTTTTTAGATTGATTGAATGTGTAAAATGTCGCCACCCCCGATCCCTGAGTCTCGGGAACAGGCGGTCGCGAGCCAGTTTCGGTGGTATCGCAATGTTTGTCTAATTTGGCAGCGGAATTTTTCATCAGGACCGTAGTTAGGAAATATTTATCAGAGTAAAACCACCAGATTTGATATTAATAATAACATGGGCAAAACCCAAGTTTCTTATTACAATACACTTATAGGGATAAACCCTATTTTATTAAATTTAAAACATCGTTTATTAGGTAACTTTTATAGACACATTTTTCCCAAGCCTTCAGTGCTCTCCAGCTGGCTTTTTACTAATTGGCTGTCACTTTGGGTTACCTGAAACGCGTTTTAAAAACATTTGTCAGTCGGAAATACTGGTGAGTGAATCTCAGTTTAATTAAGAAACATTTTATCAATTAAAACAGTATTGAGAGCGATCACATTGTTTATGTCTACACAATTACTCCATTTGGTACTATCAATCCACTGACTTGTGGGTCATATTACACATTGGCTAACACATTGTCCAATGGTAACGTATTGTTAACCTTGACTTACTACTCACAGTGTAGTAAATTTTGTATACAAAACCCCAACATACCGGCAGTAATTGAAGAACTACAAAGACTCAATCACTGCTTAATCGCATTGTAAAACATTTAAGGTTTTGTAAAACATTACAAAAAGGTTATCAAAAAGAGGATAAACTCACATTGCTATCTTAGGCTTCTCGTAAGGGTTTCCTGGATATTATCGATAATTTATACAATTGTACATTGGTTAGTATCATAACCCTTTGAAAATATTAATGATACCCTCCCCGAGACGGCATTCCAACAACTACGTCAGGCAGAACCACGACAGTTGTTACGGAACCCTAAATCAATCGGGCAGCGTAACTATTACGAAACTGGGGTTATAATACTTACAACGGAGCAAAACCTCGCTAATTAGGGGTATAATACCCGACTATAATGCCTCTTCTACAGAAATTGTGATTTGAGAATTGAGAATTTGCGACGAAAAATGAAAACTGATGCGTTCTATTTATAGTGCTGATATCTGGTCTCCACGCGGCCCGCGTAAAGAACAGGCCAGGGTTATGCGGCTCGCGTCAACCCTGGTCAACAGAATAGCTTGGCTGAGTCGATGTGTAGATCCGCCACGATGTCGACACGTGTCAGCACCGGATGTCTCCGCGTTTAATAATCTCTCGCGGCCCGCGTCAATGTAAGCTTAAGCTTACGCGGCCCGCTTGAACTAAAGAAATCAGCGGAGTCTGGTTCCAGCCTTGATACCGCCCGCGTAAAAGCATGGGGTGGGTCTACGCGGCCCGCCTCAGCTTAATATTTTATGTTTTTAATTTATTTTATAAACTATAACGTATTTCGGGCTCGGTTTTCACATACGGGTTGTAATATAAGACATAATGGGACATTTTACAGTATACTAAGGTGTCAGAATATTATGAGGGTGTTGGTTTTACCGAGGCTTGTTACATTCTCCCCACCTTGTTTTAGAGCTCGTCCTCGAGATCTATTGAAACAAATGCGGGTATTTCTTTTGCATTTCTGATTCAAGCTCTCATGTGTACTCTGGTCCTCTTTTGGAGTCCCACTTCACTTTGACTAGAACTAGTCTCTTGCATTTGAGATTTTTGACTTTCCTGTCTTCAATTTGTAGAGGTCTTTCCACAAACTTGAGTTGTTCATTTACCTCTATATCCTTAAGAGGTACTATTAGCGATTCATCAGCTAAACACTTTTTGAGATTAGATACACGAAAAACATCATGTATTCCTGCCATTTCCTCTGGCAGTTGTAGCTGATAGGCTACAGGTCCTATTCTTCTAATAATCTCAAAAGGTCCAATATACCTGGGACTTAGCTTTCCCCGTTTGATGAATCTTACTATTCCTTTCCAAGGAGAGACTTTTAACAAGACTTTATCTCCTACTCGAAATTCTAATGGCTTGCGTTGGTTATCAGCATAGCTTTTCTGTCGATCACGTGCTACTTTTAGTCGTTCCTTGACTTGAATAATCTTGTCGGTTGTTTCTTGCACAATCTCATGTCCAGATAGTTGCTTTTCCCCAATTTCTGTCCAACAGACTGGGGTTCGACACTTTCGTCCATAAAGTGCTTCGAATGGTGCAGCATTGATACTTGTGTGATAACTATTATTATAAGAAAATTCTATTAAAGGTAAGTGATCGTCCCAATTACCTCCAAAATCAATTACACAAGCTCTAAGCATGTCTTACATTGTCTGGATTGTTCTTTCGCTTTGTCCGTCTGTTTGAGGATGATAAGTTGTGCTCAATTTTAACTTAGTTCCCATTGCCTTTTGGAAACTTGACCAAAAAGGGGAGGTAAATCGACTATCTCTATCAGAAACAATTGATAAAGGAATACCATGTAAAGAAACAATTTCATTTACATATAATTTAGATAATTGTTCCATACTAATTGTTTCCTTCATTGGTAGGAAATGAGCTGACTTAGTTAGTCTATCTACAATCACCCAGATTGTATCATTTCCTTTCTTTGTTTTGGGTAATTTAGTAACAAAATCCATTGTTATCAATTCCCATTTCCACACCGGCATTTCTAATTGCTGTAACAAACCTGAGGGTTTCTGGTGTTCAGCTTTGACTTGTGAACAGGTTAGACATTTAGAAACATAGGCTGCTATGTCCTTCTTCATTCCTATCCACCAAAAAATTTTCCTTAAACCCTGGTACATTTTATCACTTCCTGGGTGCATCATATATTTAGACTTATGGGCTTCTTCTAGTATACGATGACGTAGGTTTCCTAATTTAGGTATCCACATTCTCTTTTCATGGAATCTCCAAATTCCATCTGTTCCTTGTTTTAATTCTTTTAACATACCTTTTAATTTTTCAGAATCATCCTTGATTACTGATTCTTGTGCTTCTCTTATTTGTTCATTTAAATCTACTTGTAGATTTAATTTAAGAGAACGTACCCTTCTTGGCTTTTCATGATACTTTCGGCTTAAAGCATCTGCCACTACATTTGCTTTTCCTTCATGATACTGGATATCACAATCATAGTCACTAAGCATCTCCATCCAGCGTCTTTGTCTCATATTCAACTCCTTTTGCTTGAAGATATACCTTAAACTCTTATGATCAGTGAATATGGTAAACTTACTACCATAAAGATAATGTCTCCAAATCTTAAGAGCAAAAATTATAGCTCCTAACTCTAAATCATGGGTTGAATAATTCTCTTCATGATTCTTAAGTTGTCTAGATGCGTAGGCTATAACCTTTTGTCTTTGCATTAATACACATCCATAACCTAATTTAGAAGCATCACAGTAGACTACAAAGTCTTCAGTTCCTTCTGGTAATGCTAATATGGGTGTATGGGTTAATCTTTGCTTAAGGATTCTAAAGGCTTCTTCTTGTTTTAATCCCCATTCAAACTTAACAGATTTATAGGTTAACTTAGTTAAAGGAATGGCTATTCTAGAAAAATCTTGAATAAACCTTCTATAATAACCGGCCAATCCTAAGAAACTTCTAACCTCGGTTGGTGACTCAGGGGTTGTCCATTTAGTAATTGCCTCAATCTTTGTTGGATCTACATGAATTCCTTCATGATTGACTAGGTGTCCAAGGAATTGTACCTGTTCTAACCAAAATTCGCACTTAGAAAATTTAGCATAAAGCTTTTCCTTTCTTAATAGACTTAAAAGTGCGTGCAAATGTCTTGCATGATCCTCTTTACTCTTAGAGTAAATTAGAATATCATCGATGAAAACAATTATGAATTTATCCAAATATGGTTTACATATTCGGTTCATCATGTCCATAAATGCAGCTGGGGCATTGGTTAAACCAAATGGCATGACAGTAAATTCATAATGGCCATACCTTGTTCTGAAAGCGGTTTTAGGAATGTCCTCTTCCTGTACCTTTAACTGATGATATCCTGACCTTAAATCGATTTTAGAGAAAAATCGAGCTCCTTGTAGTTGATCAAACAGATCATCGATTCTCGGTAATGGGTACCGATTCTTAATCGTGACCTTGTTCAATTCACGATAGTCAATGCACATACGCATTGATCCGTCTTTCTTTTTAACGAATAGTATCGGTGTTCCCCATGGCGACGAACTTGGTTGTATAAATCCTTTCTCTAACAATTCATCTAATTGTTTCTTCAATTCTTGCATTTCTGCAGGTGCTAAACGGTAAGGTGCTTTGGAAATTGGTGATGTTCCTGGTAGCAGGTGAATTCTGAATTCAACTTCTCTGTCTGGAGGTGGTCCTGGTAATTCTTCTGGAAATACATCTGAAAACTGTGACACTACTGGAATGTATTTAGTTCTTTTCCTTTAGTGTTCGTGATTATAGAAATCAAATACACTATAGAACCTTTCTTCATACAACTTGCAGTTTTCATCACCGATATGAATTTTGTGGATCTAGAGGTCTTATCTCCTTTAATTGTGATCGTTTTACCTTTTGGTGAATTTACTTGAATTAACTTTTGATCACATAAAATATTGGCTTTATTGGCTATTAACCGATCCATTCCTAAGACAATATCGAATCCTGCCAGATTCATGGGATACAGGTTTGCTATAAACTTTTGGTTTAAAATTTCTATTCTTGCTCCCTGCAAGATTTCAGAAATCCTAATAGTTTCTCCATTAGCTGTTTCTACTAGACATTCTTGTGGTAGTTTAGTTAATGACTGATTTAGAAATTTGCAAAACGAAGTATTAATAAAACTTTGGTTCGCACCAGAGTCAAATAATACTTTAGCAAATATATCATTAACTAAAAACGTACCAGCTATAACCTCTGGGATTATCTTGGCTTCTTCTGTAGTCAGAACAAATGCTCTAGCATTTTTAGTATTCATGTTGTTTGCAGCTGGGGCCAATTTCGGACAGTTTGGCCTGATATGACCTTTTTCTCCACAGTTGTAGCATAATCCATTACTGGATTTCCTCTTGCAATTTTCTTCCTTGTGTCCTGGCATCTTGCAATAATTGCAGAGAGTGGAGCATTTTCCCGAATGTTTTTTTCTTGCAGACCTTGCATTATGGTGCAGAGGTAGAACCCATATTCCTATGATTAAAATTTCCAGAACGAAATTCTTGAGTAAGCCTTTGGGTTAGGTTTCTTCTCTGGTCTTCTTCTCTAGTACGGATTTACTCATTTGTCAAGGTATTTGCTAGTTCTACAGTTTCTTCTATAGTTTGAGGTCTAGCTGCCTTGACTACATGTCTAATCTCTCCAATTAATCCCCAAATATAACGGGAGATTAACACCGGTTCTGGTGAAGCAAGGGTTGGCACTATTCTAGCATATTCAAAGAATAACTTCGTGTACCCCTTACTATCCACACCAGTCATCCTAAGATTTAGGAATTTGTTTGCTATCTGCTCCTTTTCATTAGGAGGGCAGAATTTCCTTTCTACCATATTCCTAAATTCTTCCCAATCCATACTATAAACCTTATCACTTCCTTTAGACTGAAGGATAGTGTTCCACCATTCTAAGGCTGCATTCTTAAATAAATTGGAAGCAAACATTATCTTGTCCTCTTCCGCACATTTACTTATTTTCAGAACAGCCTCAGTCTTTTCTATCCAGCGTAGAGTTGCAATAGGTTCTTCATTGCCCGAGAATTCTATTGGTTTACAAGACCAGAATTCTTTTTAAGAACAACCGTAAGGCACGGTTCTTCTTCTTTTGGGAATGGGCATTTGAAGTAATGGTCCATTGTTCACGCTCTGTTCTGGTTCAATTGGTCGCTTACTGCTATGTTTACTTTTATTATTTGCTTCTTGAACCGTTTGAAGAATAAATGGCATTGCATCTATAATTCCTTGTGCCACTATATGTTGGATAGCACTATTATCCATCTGGTTTCCATTATTATTGATGCTTGGATTTTCATTAACCACGTTAATGTTACTCTGGTTATCATTATTCAGATTTCCTTGATTTTCTTCGTCGGCCATCTGAATTTTAAACATTTACCCCATATTAATATCACAAGATAATAAGTAATATCATAATTCACATGACACGCAATCTAGCCAAAAACGTCGATCATTGCGACTTGTACTCTATTTTCATATACTATGCGTCTATTACACACTAGTACTAAAATAAAGATTACAATACCAACAGAAAGAAAATTACACTAATAGTACTATGTATCTGTACACACATATTTTATTTTATTTTATTATTATTATTACTACTACCGTTTCCTCCATTCTCACATTCACGGATATGGATTTATCCAAAAATCCATATTGCGTTCATCGTATTTCCATACGAGACGCTCTCCCACCTGTCTCATCCTCTCACTGCTTTCTAAAATTTCCTCCCCGAAAGTCCTAAGTTCTTGGACGTTTTCTGCACTCATTGGGGGTGCAGGTTCTCGGATTGGGTTTGGAATCTAGGGTGCGGGTTCCTGATATGGGGGTGACAGTTCATGAAATTGGTAAGGATCCTCTAATATCTCCCTAATATAATCATCTTGATAGTATGGATCTAAAGGGTCCATACCTGGGTAGGCTTCTATGTTTTGTATGGGTGGATACTCCTGGATAGGGTAACGTTGCACAAAGTCCCTATTATCGTCCCACCAGGGGTCGTAATTTGGGTCTAGGGGATTTGGTGCAGGTACCCTAGGGATTTCTTCTGGGTTAAAGTCATGCATCTCCACTTGGTTATCAGGAATTTCTATCTCCATGGGTTGTTCTGGGTTTTGTGGTTGTGGGGCTACTAGTTGTTCCAGACTCGGGTCAGCAGCAGTTATGGCTAGGATATGGAAATTAGCTAGGCTTCTATTAAGCATATCCTGTGTATGGGCATCTGTCTCTCGCTTAGCAGCTGCTAAAACTCTTTGCTGTTGCAACTTTCGCATTCTCTTCCTACGAGCAAAGGCTTCCTTACTGAACCATCATCGTTTCTTATGAGGGAATGGCTCTTCTGACTGAGCTCTAAAGGCAAACACTCCTTCTTCCTGATCAGCAGTATACCCAGAGAGGGCAGGCTGTGAAGAGGTACCTTCACTCCTAGGTGATTCAGACAACTGACGACTCATGTCTGAGGGTCCTTGATCACTCATACTGTAAACTAACAGATAGTCAAATAACACATAATAAATAATTACAGTTAGGCACGTATTTCTGTAATTTATTTCCTAACACAAAATTTACATTTTAAGTGTCAGCAGAACACTTCTTTGGCTCAGACCAGTGGCTAGGCTCTGATACCATCTCCTGTCGCCACCCCTGATCCCTGAGTCCCGGGAACGGGCGGTCGCGAGCCAGATTCGGTGGTATCGCAATGTTTGTCTAATTTGGCAGTGGAATTTTTCATCAGGACCGTAGTTAGGAAATATTTATCAGAGTAAAACCACCAGATTTGATATTAATAATAACATGGGCAAAACCCAAGTTTCTTATTACAATACACTTATAGGGATAAACCTTATTTTATTAAATTTAAAACATCGTTTATTAGGTAACTTTTATAGCCACATTTTTCCCAAGCCTTCAGTGCTCTCCAGCTGGCTTTTTACTAATTGGCTGTCACATTGGGTTACCTAAAATGCGTTTTAAAAACATTTGTCAGTCGGAAATACTGGTGAGTGAATCTCAGTTTAATTAAGAAACATTTTATCAATTAAAACAGTATTGAGAGCGATCACATTGTTTATGTCTACACAATTACTCCATTTGGTACTATCAATCCACTGACTTGTGGGTCATATTACACATTGGCTAACTCATTGTCCAATGGTAACGTACTGTCAACCTTGACTTACTACTCACAGTGTAGTAAATTTTGTATACAAAACCCCAACATACCGGCAGTAATTGAAGAACTACAAAGACTCAATCACTGCTTAATCGCATTGTAAAACATTTAAGGTTTTGTAAAACATTACAAAAAGGTTATCAAAAAGACGAAAAACTCACATTGCTATCTTAGGCTTCTCGTAAGGGTTTCCTGGATATTATCTATAATCTATACAATTGCACATTGGTTAGTATCATAACCCTTTGAAAATATTAATGATACACTCCCCGAGACGGCATTCCAACAACTACGTCGGGCAGAACCACGACAGTTGTTACGGAACCCTAAATCAATCGGGCAGCGCAACTATTACGAAACTGGGGTTATAATACTTACAACGGAGCAGAAACTAGCTAATTAGGGGTATAATACCCGACTATAATGCCTCTTCTACAGAAATTGTGATTTGAGAATTGAGAATGAGCAACGAAAAACGAAAACTGATGCGTTCTATTTATAGTGCTGATATCTGGTGTCACGACCCCCGACCTACCCTGGACGGAATCGGAAGTCGCGAACAGCCAAGTGGTACCGGTGATTATTTTGAAAACGTTGCAGCGGAAATTTCATCAGGACCGTGAGTTAGGAAAAATATCAGAGTTTAGAAAACACCGGATTTTATTTATTAAATAGATGGGATAAACCCATGTTTTACAATGGTAGCTTTAAATAAAGATAAATTTAATTTACATAAAACAATATTTCTTAATTTGGTTTAATTAATAAAATAAGCCACTTCTTGAAGTCTTTCAGTGCCGTATCCATCTCTACTGTAATTACCTGAAACATGTTTGAAAAAGGTTTTGTCAGCGGGAAATACTGAGTGAGTTCATTCAGTTTGCTAAAACGACACATTTGTTATAATATACAGTATTAAGAGCGATTACAATGTTTCTGATATCAAGCCAACTACCCACGGTATTTATCACTCGACCCATTGGCCCATTCGTCCAATGGTGTCTGTGGCTATGGTCATATCCCCCATTGGCTGCCCCAATGGTGACGATTATCAAGTAATGTATACAAAACCCCACATACCGGCTGTAACTTGGTGATTACAAAGACTTAATCCCCGTAATTATAACTTTGAATAAAACATGATTTTGTAAATAGATTTGATAAAAAGAGAGAATGACTCACAGATAATTATGCAGATTCATACGGACAGAATTTAGTCTACAGATAAGCCTTGATATATTGCAGATTTATACAGGCAGGGC
Organism: Helianthus tuberosus; assembly: GCA_030545235.1. Classification (NCBI taxonomy): domain Eukaryota; kingdom Viridiplantae; phylum Streptophyta; class Magnoliopsida; order Asterales; family Asteraceae; genus Helianthus; species Helianthus tuberosus. The sequence continues at coordinate 43,378,205 of CM060411.1, read as the reverse complement.
TTAGCCTATTGATTTTGCCTTGTAATCTAGTGCATACGAACTAGGTAGGTAACTTAATACAATAATTACGATAACTCACGAGATCAAATTCTCACAATGAACGACAAAGTGCAATACTTCATCCATCGAATTAACGATGATCCGTCAAATTAATGACGAACGACAAAGTATAATACTTCATCCATCGAATTAACGATGATCCGTCAAATTAATGACGAACGATAAAGTATAACCCTAGTGTGGGCGGCACTTAAACATCCATTGGATATATTAATCAGTCGGAAAATGAATCGTAATAGCGATCAAGTTAATACCCTGTATCGTAGCAGAATTCGAGCTAGTGTGTGTTTGGTAGAAATAAAAATATATATTTGTAATTTAAGTATAGTACCCCTGATTCAATCTTATCCCGATGTCCCGAGACAGAACCCCAACGAACTTAGTCGGGCAGGGCCCTGACATGCGTTATGGGTTCAGATTAATCAGAAAAGGGTAGCGGTGATCGGGAGTTAAAACACTTAAAACGGGGCAGAACCTTATTATTATTATTATTATTATTATAGGAGAAAAATAAAATAAAAAGAATATGTATGAGAGGGAGTTCGAGAGATGAAAAGAAAAAAAAAAAAAAAAAAAAGAAAGGAAATTGTGAGCTGAAGGTAGAAAGACACCCTCTATTTATAGAAATGTTATACTTGGAGGTTACTCCTCTCCTACGAATCAACCTTATCTTGAATTTGAGAATATTATTATATTATTTTGGTTTTTTGATTGTTTTCTCATATCTTGACACGTATATCATCCATTTCTATTTGTAAGTGTTTTATTATAATATTATTTTATTATTTATATATTGATTTTATTATATACATGTAGAGATATATGAAATTTAGGTGGGACATGTAGTGGTGGTTTTATGTCTGACACATCCACTATCCTATCTTTCAATTGAATATTTATTTTATTATCCTATATTTTGATTCTTATCTTAATATGTATGCATATATACCTCCTCCCAGCCCAGCTGGGTAATCCCATGGGGTTTGGTTGGGCCGGTCTCCGGTTCGATCCCCGGTTGTGGCATTATGGGAGGGGTGGTCCCAATAATAGATCGTATCCTACCGAGGCATGGTGCAGTCTTGAGGGCAACCCGGTTTTACCCAGCTGTTACCCCAGCGAGTCTCTCGTGTGGGGGCAGTATGGTTTCCGGGCGGAAGTCAGCTTGCGCGGCGGCCGGGGCCCGATCGAACATCGCGTCCGAGAGTGCGGGGCTGACGGGGGAATGTCTTTGACATGAACCCGGTGACCAATAGGTCCAGTACATAGAAAGTCACCTTCCAAAAAAAAAATATGTATGCATATATTTCAAACGAATAACATTTATTATTTTATTTTAATTACTTCTAACTTATGATTATTTCGACATGCATATCTTTTCTACCAAAGTTAGATTTTGTTTATATTATTATTTTAATGTATATATTATAATTAATTCAATTGGTTTACTTCTTTGGTGCGTATAACTTCTAAAATATGGTGTTCTATAAAATGATAAATATGTTATTAGAACGAGAATATTTTTGTCTACATTTGGGTCTAAAAATAGAGTAGGTTCAAAATACAATGTATTTTATAATTTAATTAGTAAACGGTTCCTGGGCCCGTCCAGGTACTTCATATTTCTTACAGTCAACTTACCCGTAATCTATCCTTTTAATAGTATAAATTTTTATAGACTTTTATTTTATTAGAAAGGGCACTCATATAGAAGCCAATTAAGTAATATAATATTTCAACCAACTATATAAAATAATGTTTAAAACTATTTGGGTTGAATATTTATACTAAAAATAACTAGTTACTAGTGGTTAATAAATTTAACCAAACCTATAATTTATATGATAAAAATAGGGATGTTACATTCTCCCCACCTTGTTTTAAATCTCGTCCTCGAGATTTGGGTTACAATATTTTTTTTTTTTTTTTTTTTTTTTTTTTTTTTAGACTTATGTCATATCTTAGTTAATAAAAACAATATTTAAGGTAGATGATATAGAATCAAAATATCAAATTTTGTGAATACGAGTTGTAAAATAGGTAGGACTCAATGGTTTAACTGAATTAGTTCAAGAAATTGATGACAAACGAATGAGATGAAATGATTAGATTTTCAAGATGACTAGGTTCAAGCCAAAAGATATGTATTTAAAAATGAATGTGATGGACTTTTAAAATCAATAAAATTCTTTGTCAAAAGAAGGCTTACTTGGATTGGCAACTGAGGAAGACTTAGAATTGATAGGTTCAAAATAAAAGCATGAAAAATGATTTGTTAAATATTTATGATCTAAAAAAATCAAAGTGTTGAGATGAGTGAATTGCAGGGATACACAAAAAGACAATAAAGTTAGTGTATCTTTATTTTAGAGTTCGTATCTTAGTGATGATCGTGATATAATAGATTACGTCTAGATGATCGCGAAATCCTATAATATTGTTATACTATATTTAGATATGTTAAACTCTTATTTAGTATTTTAAATTTCCGGTCACCTTTATGTATAAATTTTTATATGATATACATATACATGATTTATACTGTATATTCACATATATTATACTGTATATTCGATTTTTCTTATATATATATATATAGTTATCACAGTATAATTTATAAATAATCTTTTTATATATAATATAGAGAAAAATTTACTTTATATCAAATATTTTTATAAAGAAAATTTATATAGGATTATATATATATCGATTTTTATGAAGATATATTTATGTGATAAAATTCAATATAGATATAGAGTCTACGTTTCATAAGAAAATAATTTTTTTTTTTTTTTTTTTAACTAGTCATTATCATGGTTAGATATTGGTTAGTGCTGCCTTGTTTAAGCATAGGTGGCCAGTCCATGCCTAACTAAAGCTAGGTTACCCAATATTTGCCCTTGACAATAACCCTAGTATTTTAAAATAATACTAACACTATTATTTATTTAATATTTTCTTACTAATAATAAAACTGATATTAGTATTACATAACTAAACATACACTTAAATGGAAAAAATTCTAATAAAAATGGTGAAACCAGCCGTCCCCATGATCGAACCCGGGTCTAGGCCACACCCTTTCGCGCATCTAACCAACCGAGCTAGGTGCCTAGTTTATGAAATTTCCATTTTGGTTAAATATAAGCACATGTACAATAAATTCTGTACTTCTTATTATAAGTCACCTACTTATATTGACTAAGTATTTACTTATCCTCCTTATGGTGACTAATAAGAATATAGTAATACTATTAGGTAATCACTTATGTAAGTTTCGATATATAAAATAAATTTTATACAATGTTTTTCGATTGAAGATGTTAAAGCAATAATTTATCACAAAAGGCTAGTTTGATGTTGTAAAAATCATTTAAAAGATATATTAAAATATGACAAGAATTTGTGTATCATTATCTTATCACATGATTTGTGTTAAGATAACTTTTATAAATATCCGTATATGATATATATAAATGAGATTAGTGCAAGCTTTAAATTTTATGAAAACGTTAGTACAAGGTGATCGTGATCAAAGAAATGATTTAGTGAAGTCGAAGACCAAATAAGCATTTTATAGTTCTAGAGAATTGAAATGTTTGTTGGGATTATGTTGAATATGATAGCTTTAATCCATCATATGGGAATTTGAAATGAATATGTAATGCGAACAAGTTCAAGCAATTGATCTTGGTTTAATCACAACGAGTTCATGTATTAATAAGAAAGTTCAGACATGGTTACAGTAAAATCATGTATGCCAAAGAAAATGAGTTTCTAAAAAAAATTTATTGACTCAATATAAAAGGGTCATTGTTTTGCATTACTGCGGTATACAATGCCAAAAAAATCGAGTATAGAGAAATGATATTTGAGTTTAGATAAAACAACAAATTATAATGAAGTCCTCCAGTTGGTTTCATAAATCAAATGAACCATATGTGCAACAAATAGTGCATGTGTAACGTGTGGATTTATTAAAAAATGAAATAAATCAATATTCGTTACTATGAAAAATTCTCATGGTATGATGACTATTAAGGAGAGTAGCAATGCAAAAAGTCTATTCACCGAGGTCAGAATTTTACAAAAGAAATTTAAGAATTTTATTTGGATTTTCGGGTGATAACCGTTGCTAAGTGACATTACCAAGGAATGTCGAATGAAATGAAATGAATTAGGGGATTTGCAAAGGTATGTGACTCCTTTTGGCAGTGATAATTATGACTCTGATTAGACTGTATACCGATGTTTATGAAATCTGGTTACAACGTACCTTAGCGATATTCATATTGCTTGTAGGATCAGGTGACAAAGTGCCGCTTTTTAATTAGTAGTCCTTCTACTGACGGAATCCATTTTGGTGTAATTATATTTTCCAAAGGTCTTGCTTTGGAATTTGTGTGGAATATATTTCAACGTCTGTAGACGTATAATTTAAGCTTAAATATGTTTTCTTGTGCACTAGCACAACTTTACAAGCTTCTTACTTGCGTTAATAGTTTATGGTAACGTGTTAGAAATTCTTTTGATGGCATTTTAACTTAAAGGGTTTCCATTATTTTATTTTATCACACGAGCTACGAGACAGATGATTAAACGAAATAATGTTTGGTATCGGAAAAGAAATTCCTGATAAAGAAATCTAGACACAGATACTTGTGCTTTATTCCTATTTGACTTTTGGAATTCTTTATAGATATAACGATCTATATAATCATATATTTCACATGCTGAAATAAACATACCATTTATCAGGTCAATGTATTTAACAGATTCATATTTTCAAAAACCAGTCAAATATCTGGTCATAATACTATTTAGGGAAATCTTGTCACTTGTTTGACATATTATCTATCCCGTCTTATCCGATTTGCGTCGGAGCGGTAACCTCAGTATATCTAGACAAACTGGAGAGTCTACTATACCATACCCAGTCTTGCCAGAGAAAATTTTCTATTTCCCATAAATAGTATCTTTTCAAAAGTGCCTCTTTTATTAGGCTTTTATCCAGAATTAAGGAAATTTGTATTCCCGTAACATATCTTTATTCTAGACCAAGTAATATCAGATAAGCAATAATTACTATTAATTCTTGCTTATTTATCATATCTTGCAATATTCTAATTACCATTCTTATGGTATATCAAAACCCATCATACTTTATTTACACAAGTACTTAGCTTATCGTGAAGCTAATACTAAGGCATCTTTTCTTAAGTTCAAGTCTAAATGCTATCATGTGTGCTACCAGTAATAACAATCTCCTAACTCTTTTATATAAAATTAGGTATTAGTGTCATAACACCTAAAGGCTTAAAGCAGTGGCTCTTTTGAGTTGGCTCTGATACCACCTTCTGTCACGACCCCCGACCTACCCTGGACGGAATCGGAAGTCGCGAACAGCCAAGTGGTACCGGTGATTATTTTGAAAACGTTGCAGCGGAAATTTCATCAGGACCGTGAGTTAGGAAAAATATCAGAGTTTAGAAAACACCGGATTTTATTTATTAAATAGATGGGATAAACCCATGTTTTACAATGGTAGCTTTAAATAAAGATAAATTTAATTTACATAAAACAATATTTCTTAATTTGGTTTAATTAATAAAATAAGCCACTTCTTGAAGTCTTTCAGTGCCGTATCCATCTCTACTGTAATTACCTGAAACATGTTTGAAAAAGGTTTTGTCAGCGGGAAATACTGAGTGAGTTCATTCAGTTTGCTAAAACGACACATTTGTTATAATATACAGTATTAAGAGCGATTACAATGTTTCTGATATCAAGCCAACTACCCACGGTATTTGTCACTCGACCCATTGGCCCATTCGTCCAATGGTGTCTGTGGCTATGGTCATATCCCCCATTGGCTGCCCCAATGGTGACGATTATCAAGTAATGTATACAAAACCCCACATACCGGCTGTAACTTGGTGATTACAAAGACTTAATCCCCGTAATTATAACTTTGAATAAAACATGATTTTGTAAATAGATTTGATAAAAAGAGAGAATGACTCACAGATAATTATGCAGATTCATACGGACAGAATTTAGTCTACAGATAAGCCTTGATATATTGCAGATTTATACAGGCAGGGCTTAGCCTATTGATTTTGCCTTGTAATCTAGTGCATACGAACTAGGTAGGTAACTTAATACAATAATTACGATAACTCACGAGATCAAATTCTCACAATGAACGACAAAGTGCAATACTTCATCCATCGAATTAACGATGATCCGTCAAATTAATGACGAACGACAAAGTATAATACTTCATCCATCGAATTAACGATGATCCGTCAAATTAATGACGAACGATAAAGTATAACCCTAGTGTGGGCGGCACTTAAACATCCATTGGATATATTAATCAGTCGGAAAATGAATCGTAATAGCGATCAAGTTAATACCCTGTATCGTAGCAGAATTCGAGCTAGTGTGTGTTTGGTAGAAATAAAAATATATATTTGTAATTTAAGTATAGTACCCCTGATTCAATCTTATCCCGATGTCCCGAGACAGAACCCCAACGAACTTAGTCGGGCAGGGCCCTGACATGCGTTATGGGTTCAGATTAATCAGAAAAGGGTAGCGGTGATCGGGAGTTAAAACACTTAAAACGGGGCAGAACCTTATTATTATTATTATTATTATAGGAGAAAAATAAAATAAAAAGAATATGTATGAGAGGGAGTTCGAGAGATGAAAAGAAAAAAAAAAAAAAAAAAAGAAAGGAAATTGTGAGCTGAAGGTAGAAAGACACCCTCTATTTATAGAAATGTTATACTTGGAGGTTACTCCTCTCCTACGAATCAACCTTATCTTGAATTTGAGAATATTATTATATTATTTTGGTTTTTTGATTGTTTTCTCATATCTTGACACGTATATCATCCATTTCTATTTGTAAGTGTTTTATTATAATATTATTTTATTATTTATATATTGATTTTATTATATACATGTAGAGATATATGAAATTTAGGTGGGACATGTAGTGGTGGTTTTATGTCTGACACATCCACTATCCTATCTTTCAATTGAATATTTATTTTATTATCCTATATTTTGATTCTTATCTTAATATGTATGCATATATACCTCCTCCCAGCCCAGCTGGGTAATCCCATGGGGTTTGGTTGGGCCGGTCTCCGGTTCGATCCCCGGTTGTGGCATTATGGGAGGGGTGGTCCCAATAATAGATCGTATCCTACCGAGGCATGGTGCAGTCTTGAGGGCAACCCGGTTTTACCCAGCTGTTACCCCAGCGAGTCTCTCGTGTGGGGGCAGTATGGTTTCCGGGCGGAAGTCAGCTTGCGCGGCGGCCGGGGCCCGATCGAACATCGCGTCCGAGAGTGCGGGGCTGACGGGGGAATGTCTTTGACATGAACCCGGTGACCAATAGGTCCAGTACATAGAAAGTCACCTTCCAAAAAAAAAATATGTATGCATATATTTCAAACGAATAACATTTATTATTTTATTTTAATTACTTCTAACTTATGATTATTTCGACATGCATATCTTTTCTACCAAAGTTAGATTTTGTTTATATTATTATTTTAATGTATATATTATAATTAATTCAATTGGTTTACTTCTTTGGTGCGTATAACTTCTAAAATATGGTGTTCTATAAAATGATAAATATGTTATTAGAACGAGAATATTTTTGTCTACATTTGGGTCTAAAAATAGAGTAGGTTCAAAATACAATGTATTTTATAATTTAATTAGTAAACGGTTCCTGGGCCCGTCCAGGTACTTCATATTTCTTACAGTCAACTTACCCGTAATCTATCCTTTTAATAGTATAAATTTTTATAGACTTTTATTTTATTAGAAAGGGCACTCATATAGAAGCCAATTAAGTAATATAATATTTCAACCAACTATATAAAATAATGTTTAAAACTATTTGGGTTGAATATTTATACTAAAAATAACTAGTTACTAGTGGTTAATAAATTTAACCAAACCTATAATTTATATGATAAAAATAGGGATGTTACATTCTCCCCACCTTGTTTTAAATCTCGTCCTCGAGATTTGGGTTACAATATTTTTTTTTTTTTTTTTTTTTTTTTTTTTTTTTTAGACTTATGTCATATCTTAGTTAATAAAAACAATATTTAAGGTAGATGATATAGAATCAAAATATCAAATTTTGTGAATACGAGTTGTAAAATAGGTAGGACTCAATGGTTTAACTGAATTAGTTCAAGAAATTGATGACAAACGAATGAGATGAAATGATTAGATTTTCAAGATGACTAGGTTCAAGCCAAAAGATATGTATTTAAAAATGAATGTGATGGACTTTTAAAATCAATAAAATTCTTTGTCAAAAGAAGGCTTACTTGGATTGGCAACTGAGGAAGACTTAGAATTGATAGGTTCAAAATAAAAGCATGAAAAATGATTTGTTAAATATTTATGATCTAAAAAAATCAAAGTGTTGAGATGAGTGAATTGCAGGGATACACAAAAAGACAATAAAGTTAGTGTATCTTTATTTTAGAGTTCGTATCTTAGTGATGATCGTGATATAATAGATTACGTCTAGATGATCGCGAAATCCTATAATATTGTTATACTATATTTAGATATGTTAAACTCTTATTTAGTATTTTAAATTTCCGGTCACCTTTATGTATAAATTTTTATATGATATACATATACATGATTTATACTGTATATTCACATATATTATACTGTATATTCGATTTTTCTTATATATATATATATAGTTATCACAGTATAATTTATAAATAATCTTTTTATATATAATATAGAGAAAAATTTACTTTATATCAAATATTTTTATAAAGAAAATTTATATAGGATTATATATATATCGATTTTTATGAAGATATATTTATGTGATAAAATTCAATATAGATATAGAGTCTACGTTTCATAAGAAAATAATTTTTTTTTTTTTTTTTTAACTAGTCATTATCATGGTTAGATATTGGTTAGTGCTGCCTTGTTTAAGCATAGGTGGCCAGTCCATGCCTAACTAAAGCTAGGTTACCCAATATTTGCCCTTGACAATAACCCTAGTATTTTAAAATAATACTAACACTATTATTTATTTAATATTTTCTTACTAATAATAAAACTGATATTAGTATTACATAACTAAACATACACTTAAATGGAAAAAATTCTAATAAAAATGGTGAAACCAGCCGTCCCCATGATCGAACCCGGGTCTAGGCCACACCCTTTCGCGCATCTAACCAACCGAGCTAGGTGCCTAGTTTATGAAATTTCCATTTTGGTTAAATATAAGCACATGTACAATAAATTCTGTACTTCTTATTATAAGTCACCTACTTATATTGACTAAGTATTTACTTATCCTCCTTATGGTGACTAATAAGAATATAGTAATACTATTAGGTAATCACTTATGTAAGTTTCGATATATAAAATAAATTTTATACAATGTTTTTCGATTGAAGATGTTAAAGCAATAATTTATCACAAAAGGCTAGTTTGATGTTGTAAAAATCATTTAAAAGATATATTAAAATATGACAAGAATTTGTGTATCATTATCTTATCACATGATTTGTGTTAAGATAACTTTTATAAATATCCGTATATGATATATATAAATGAGATTAGTGCAAGCTTTAAATTTTATGAAAACGTTAGTACAAGGTGATCGTGATCAAAGAAATGATTTAGTGAAGTCGAAGACCAAATAAGCATTTTATAGTTCTAGAGAATTGAAATGTTTGTTGGGATTATGTTGAATATGATAGCTTTAATCCATCATATGGGAATTTGAAATGAATATGTAATGCGAACAAGTTCAAGCAATTGATCTTGGTTTAATCACAACGAGTTCATGTATTAATAAGAAAGTTCAGACATGGTTACAGTAAAATCATGTATGCCAAAGAAAATGAGTTTCTAAAAAAAATTTATTGACTCAATATAAAAGGGTCATTGTTTTGCATTACTGCGGTATACAATGCCAAAAAAATCGAGTATAGAGAAATGATATTTGAGTTTAGATAAAACAACAAATTATAATGAAGTCCTCCAGTTGGTTTCATAAATCAAATGAACCATATGTGCAACAAATAGTGCATGTGTAACGTGTGGATTTATTAAAAAATGAAATAAATCAATATTCGTTACTATGAAAAATTCTCATGGTATGATGACTATTAAGGAGAGTAGCAATGCAAAAAGTCTATTCACCGAGGTCAGAATTTTACAAAAGAAATTTAAGAATTTTATTTGGATTTTCGGGTGATAACCGTTGCTAAGTGACATTACCAAGGAATGTCGAATGAAATGAAATGAATTAGGGGATTTGCAAAGGTATGTGACTCCTTTTGGCAGTGATAATTATGACTCTGATTAGACTGTATACCGATGTTTATGAAATCTGGTTACAACGTACCTTAGCGATATTCATATTGCTTGTAGGATCAGGTGACAAAGTGCCGCTTTTTAATTAGTAGTCCTTCTACTGACGGAATCCATTTTGGTGTAATTATATTTTCCAAAGGTCTTGCTTTGGAATTTGTGTGGAATATATTTCAACGTCTGTAGACGTATAATTTAAGCTTAAATATGTTTTCTTGTGCACTAGCACAACTTTACAAGCTTCTTACTTGCGTTAATAGTTTATGGTAACGTGTTAGAAATTCTTTTGATGGCATTTTAACTTAAAGGGTTTCCATTATTTTATTTTATCACACGAGCTACGAGACAGATGATTAAACGAAATAATGTTTGGTATCGGAAAAGAAATTCCTGATAAAGAAATCTAGACACAGATACTTGTGCTTTATTCCTATTTGACTTTTGGAATTCTTTATAGATATAACGATCTATATAATCATATATTTCACATGCTGAAATAAACATACCATTTATCAGGTCAATGTATTTAACAGATTCATATTTTCAAAAACCAGTCAAATATCTGGTCATAATACTATTTAGGGAAATCTTGTCACTTGTTTGACATATTATCTATCCCGTCTTATCCGATTTGCGTCGGAGCGGTAACCTCAGTATATCTAGACAAACTGGAGAGTCTACTATACCATACCCAGTCTTGCCAGAGAAAATTTTCTATTTCCCATAAATAGTATCTTTTCAAAAGTGCCTCTTTTATTAGGCTTTTATCCAGAATTAAGGAAATTTGTATTCCCGTAACATATCTTTATTCTAGACCAAGTAATATCAGATAAGCAATAATTACTATTAATTCTTGCTTATTTATCATATCTTGCAATATTCTAATTACCATTCTTATGGTATATCAAAACCCATCATACTTTATTTACACAAGTACTTAGCTTATCGTGAAGCTAATACTAAGGCATCTTTTCTTAAGTTCAAGTCTAAATGCTATCATGTGTGCTACCAGTAATAACAATCTCCTAACTCTTTTATATAAAATTAGGTATTAGTGTCATAACACCTAAAGGCTTAAAGCAGTGGCTCTTTTGAGTTGGCTCTGATACCACCTTCTGTCACGACCCCCGACCTACCCTGGACGGAATCGGAAGTCGCGAACAGCCAAGTGGTACCGGTGATTATTTTGAAAACGTTGCAGCGGAAATTTCATCAGGACCGTGAGTTAGGAAAAATATCAGAGTTTAGAAAACACCGGATTTTATTTATTAAATAGATGGGATAAACCCATGTTTTACAATGGTAGCTTTAAATAAAGATAAATTTAATTTACATAAAACAATATTTCTTAATTTGGTTTAATTAATAAAATAAGCCACTTCTTGAAGTCTTTCAGTGCCGTATCCATCTCTACTGTAATTACCTGAAACATGTTTGAAAAAGGTTTTGTCAGCGGGAAATACTGAGTGAGTTCATTCAGTTTGCTAAAACGACACATTTGTTATAATATACAGTATTAAGAGCGATTACAATGTTTCTGATATCAAGCCAACTACCCACGGTATTTGTCACTCGACCCATTGGCCCATTCGTCCAATGGTGTCTGTGGCTATGGTCATATCCCCCATTGGCTGCCCCAATGGTGACGATTATCAAGTAATGTATACAAAACCCCACATACCGGCTGTAACTTGGTGATTACAAAGACTTAATCCCCGTAATTATAACTTTGAATAAAACATGATTTTGTAAATAGATTTGATAAAAAGAGAGAATGACTCACAGATAATTATGCAGATTCATACGGACAGAATTTAGTCTACAGATAAGCCTTGATATATTGCAGATTTATACAGGCAGGGCTTAGCCTATTGATTTTGCCTTGTAATCTAGTGCATACGAACTAGGTAGGTAACTTAATACAATAATTACGATAACTCACGAGATCAAATTCTCACAATGAACGACAAAGTGCAATACTTCATCCATCGAATTAACGATGATCCGTCAAATTAATGACGAACGACAAAGTATAATACTTCATCCATCGAATTAACGATGATCCGTCAAATTAATGACGAACGATAAAGTATAACCCTAGTGTGGGCGGCACTTAAACATCCATTGGATATATTAATCAGTCGGAAAATGAATCGTAATAGCGATCAAGTTAATACCCTGTATCGTAGCAGAATTCGAGCTAGTGTGTGTTTGGTAGAAATAAAAATATATATTTGTAATTTAAGTATAGTACCCCTGATTCAATCTTATCCCGATGTCCCGAGACAGAACCCCAACGAACTTAGTCGGGCAGGGCCCTGACATGCGTTATGGGTTCAGATTAATCAGAAAAGGGTAGCGGTGATCGGGAGTTAAAACACTTAAAACGGGGCAGAACCTTATTATTATTATTATTATTATAGGAGAAAAATAAAATAAAAAGAATATGTATGAGAGGGAGTTCGAGAGATGAAAAGAAAAAAAAAAAAAAAAAAAGAAAGGAAATTGTGAGCTGAAGGTAGAAAGACACCCTCTATTTATAGAAATGTTATACTTGGAGGTTACTCCTCTCCTACGAATCAACCTTATCTTGAATTTGAGAATATTATTATATTATTTTGGTTTTTTGATTGTTTTCTCATATCTTGACACGTATATCATCCATTTCTATTTGTAAGTGTTTTATTATAATATTATTTTATTATTTATATATTGATTTTATTATATACATGTAGAGATATATGAAATTTAGGTGGGACATGTAGTGGTGGTTTTATGTCTGACACATCCACTATCCTATCTTTCAATTGAATATTTATTTTATTATCCTATATTTTGATTCTTATCTTAATATGTATGCATATATTTCAAACGAATAACATTTATTATTTTATTTTAATTACTTCTAACTTATGATTATTTCGACATGCATATCTTTTCTACCAAAGTTAGATTTTGTTTATATTATTATTTTAATGTATATATTATAATTAATTCAATTGGTTTACTTCTTTGGTGCGTATAACTTCTAAAATATGGTGTTCTATAAAATGATAAATATGTTATTAGAACGAGAATATTTTTGTCTACATTTGGGTCTAAAAATAGAGTAGGTTCAAAATACAATGTATTTTATAATTTAATTAGTAAACGGTTCCTGGGCCCGTCCAGGTACTTCATATTTCTTACAGTCAACTTACCCGTAATCTATCCTTTTAATAGTATAAATTTTTATAGACTTTTATTTTATTAGAAAGGGCACTCATATACAAGCCAATTAATTAATATAATATTTCAACCAACTATATAAAATAATGTTTAAAACTATTTGGGTTGAATATTTATACTAAAAATAACTAGTTACTAGTTACTAGTGGTTAATAAATTTAACCAAACCTATAATTTATATGATAAAAATAGGGATGTTACATCTGGTCTCCACGCGGCCCGCGTAAAGAACAGGCTGCGGCCCACGTCAACCCTGGTCAACAGAATAGCTTGGCTGAGTCGATGTGTAGGTCCGCCACGATGTCGACACGTGTCAGCACCGGATGTCTCCGCTTTTAATAATCTCTCGCGGCCCGCGTCAATGTAAGCTTAAGCTTACGCGGCCCGCTTGAACTAAAGAAATCAGCGGAGTCTGGTTCCAGCCTTGATACCGCCCGCGTAAAAGCATGGGGTGGGTCTACGCAGCCCGCCTCAGCTTAATATTTTATGTTTTTAATTTATTTTATAAACTATAACGTATTTCGGGCTCGGTTTTCACATACGGGTTGTAATATAAGACATAATGGGACATTTTACAGTATACTAAGGTGTCAGAATATTATGAGGGTGTTGGTTTTACCGAGGGTTGTTACATAAAAGGTGTGTTAAAAAACAAAATTTAATGCTACTAGGCAGCTGGACACGGCCCCGTGGTGTCCGGGCACGGCCCCGTGTTCAGATTGCCACTAACAGAAATTATTAGAAAGTAACAGAAGGTTGGGCACGGGGGCGTGTTCAGCGAACACGCCCCGTGTCCAGTTACCTGAACTGGGCGTTTTTCTGGAGACCTTTCAGCACGGGGCCGTGTTGGCTGGGCACGGCCCGTGCCGAACTTGCTGTAATGAGAAAAAATTATCGGGAGGCTCTATTTTTGTTCATGGGGTGTTGGTTCTAGTTTCCCTTAGTATCCTTCACCATTACGAGTGCGTTTTATTCCTAAAAATTAAAACTAACTAGAAAGCATAAAAATTAATCTAAACTAAACTAAATATAGTTTCGCGGAATGCCTCCGTGGTGCGCCACATTTATAAGGGTCCTTGGCTAGACCCAAAGCCAGTCATATGTTACCCAAGTGGGATGTTTTGCATCCCATGTTGCACCATCGGAGAGCATCATCCAAACTTGAGTCTATGACATTCATGTAATTAACCGGGTCATCGTCTTCTACTCTTTTACCAACTTCAAACTTTATTTCCTTGTCCCCAACCCTCAATGTTAGTGTTCCACCATTCATGTCTACCACTGCGTGGGCTGTAGCTAGGAATGGTCTTCCTAGGATGAGTGGTACTTCGGTATGTTCCTCCATATCTAGTATGACAAAGTCGGCTGGGAAGAAAAATTCGCCGACTTTAACCAATAGATTTTCAGCGACACCTTGTGGATATTTGACGGACCAATCGGCGAGTTGTATGCTCATTTTTGTAGGGCTTGTTTTCCCTAGGCCGAGTCGGTCGAACATTGATGCGGGCATGAGGTTGATGCTAGCCCCGAGGTCGGCTAGTGCATTGCGAACGGGAGACTCCCCAATCGAACAAGGGATGGTGAGGCTTCCGGGATCGATCTTCTTTTGCGGGAGTTTGTTGAGTAGCAAGGCGGAGCATTCTTCGCTTAAATTAACTAATTGCAATGATTCAATTTTCCTTTTGTGAGTGAGTAAGTCTCTCATAAATTTTGAATATTTAGGCATTTGGGTTAGGACTTCAACAAATGGAATATTAACATGCAATTGTTTTAGTAAATTTACGAATTTTGTGAATTGCTCGTCGGTCTTTTGTCGAATTAACCGACCGGGGGATTCTTGATGGGGCTCTTGATTTGGTGGAGGAGCCGTCTCTTGTTGGGGTGTCGGTGGATTTGTGGTTTGGCTAGATCGGCTCTTTTCAATTGGAGGTACTGGAGCCTCCTCGGGACCCACGGTACCGGCAAACTTTGACTTTCTAGAACCTTCAATTCTTAACTCGCGTATAACTCAACGCGTAATAATCAATCAATCTAATTCGCACTAAACCCCGGAATCAAAACCCTAGATCCCTAACACCTGGTTCGATAACCTTGAATCGAAAATAAAACTGAATTGAACTTGCGAATTGAAAGATAAAACCTGATCGCGAATTCCCTGTGATGCCTAGAACCTGATGCTCTGATACAAATTATTGCCCAGACTTGATCTTTGATCAACATAAATGATAATCTAAACTTTATTGAATACTGAATTTGAATCTAATGGAATGGAATTTTACAAATGAATTCTAAGCCTATTTATAGTTTCTAATGGATGCGAGTGAATAGACGTGTCTCCTTGCGAATAGTCACGTCTCTAGAATCTTGTGGATGAGATACGATGTGAAGAGGTGCGTTTTTACAAGCCAATAGTCGCGTCCCTTCTCTTTGTGTGGCTGCCGAAATCAAGAGGTGTGTCTCCAAGGGGTTTCGAAACCCTTGGGGTGGTAGTTATAAAGTTCTGTTTTGTCAACTTTGGTCCCCATACTTTGTAACCATCATATAACTAACTTTTAACTATATACTAATAAACCCTTACACTTTGGATGGTAGAGATTTGTGATTTCACATATTAATAAATGACAATACCAAAATAAAAGTGAGAGCTATAATATCTTAGATACAACCGATCACCACTAATTTATATCTTCTACATTTTGTCACCAATTCAAAACAAATCCTAGAGTAATCGGTTAGGTGCGTTACTTGAGTTTGGTAGTGACAAGATTTCAACCATCTTTACGTTTTTTTTTTCTATTAATTAATTTTTCTTATATTTTTTAGTTTAAATTACTTTATTAAATTATTAGGTAGTAACACGCGGGTAAAAAAATCGCATATGTGTTTCATTATAATCGTCTTACAACTCATATTTTTTTTTACTTCCAAATTTTTGTTTCATTCACACTTGCCAAGTTACATCAAAACAGAAGGTAGACGGGTAACAAGTTGCGTCGCCACCCCTTTCTGAATTGCAAACCCTAATCTACCAAAGACAATACCCAATCCCCCTGAGGCTGAGCAATAGTTGTGGATGACCTGCTGGACCCTGGTTAGGAATTGGATAGCTTCTGGCACTAGGGAGCCAAATGTATCAAAGGCAAAAGGGACAAAAACATGTTGGTTCTTTGCACAAGCTTTAGCGTGCTTATCAACTTTCTTCGATTCTGCCTTTCTAGTTGCTTGTCCAGCTACAAACACATTTTCCCTTAAACCAACCAGAGGGGAAACCCCGGTGAGGTCCACACAAGCATGTTTCCCCCTATCCTAACCAAAGACCAACAGATCCGTTGGTCGTAGAATAGATCTACCTTCCATAGGGTCCGTAAGGAAATTCACATGAGCCTATTTCTTAGCCGAAATCCCAGCTCTACTCAGGATGTCCCACAAAACATCTCGCACCTAGTCATGCCGATATTTGAACCCAGGGAGCTCTTTACAATGCACTGTGTGCTATCCGTATTTATCCATGCAAGCTTTACGACATATCGGGCATGTTTCATCTTCTCGGTACACAGGGATTATCAGCCGGTATTTAAGGATTGTTCTATATTCTGCTGCTGACATACATTGTCCCAGCCCCTCAATTGGGATAACGGTCAAAAAATCCTGAGCATGGGGACCCTTCAGGCACTCCCACACCGCCTTCTGGCGAGATGACAGATCAAAATTTTCTCCCAGGCTTTGAGCGATTTTGCTAAACAGAGCATTCGCCAAAGTTTTTTGTGGCTTCGAGGGGGAGGTGTCCTTGTTAGAGAAACCACCGATATCAAAGTATGAGATAGATACATTTAAGCGTTCGAGCGCCTAGAGATAGTCCTTGTCGAGCCCGACAACCCCACTGTTTCGAAGGATATGATCATGTAGTTCTCAAGACTGAGCTCTGGACGCCACAAAAGTATAAACCCCAACATCTCGAGCTGAGAGGAGGCCCAAACCACCTAGACGTATTGACAGAGATGCCAAACGCCATTGGGGGTCCCCAAAGAAGGGGCCACCACCCACGACTATGTTATCCTACGTTTCGGTTTCCATAACATAACCGACTTAACTTCATACGCTGCTCTATAATTGCCTAGTCACATCGACTTCACAGTCGTAACCAGGTTCGCAACAATGTTTTAACCTTGGTTTTGAGGTTTGCAAATGTGCCCTTTAGCATGTTAATGTCATTGTATGGCCTCGCCGTAACGCGCAAGAAGTAATTAGTGTTTTCATTTAAAATACTTTTTTATAATTTTATAAAGCCGTAACGTATGAAGCATAATATGGTTTTAATATGTTTTTGTATATGAACTTAAACATATTAATGTCACTGTCTCAACGAGTGTAACGAAGTTGCAAATGCGCCATTACACACAGTCCCGCCGCAACTTTGATCCAACCAGGTGCTTATATATGTTACATTGAATTAAATTGAATACATTGAAACACACATTATCATATGGTTAATGCATCATATAATGCTTGAGCTAATCCATAAGATGTATGCAACTGGCCCGCAATGCATCGCTCACGTGTCATATTACTAGTTAAAATTAATAACCAAACTCTAAAAACCTAAACCATCAACTATTAACAAAAAAATAATATCTTTGATATCTAAATCTACAATCACATAAATAAATCTAATTACAACCAAGTGTACAAACACAAAAGCAAATCTAATTTCAATTTCAAACTTTAAGAACAAATAAAAATAAGAAAAAAAAGTAAGAAACTAACTTTTACTCATGTTTCAAGTTTTAATCGACTTATCGCTTGATTCCTCGGTGAATTTCAACCATTGTTCAAGTGCTCAATCAACTCCCCGTTTGATCGACTACAGTCCTTGATAGTTGACTGTCAATTGTCATTATAAAATTTCAACCCTTTGAACGGCTTTTTTTTACATTATTATTAGGTTAATAATTGAGAGAATTTAGCAATAGTAAATAAACAAAATTGGTTTTGAATTTATTAATAAGGACTATGTTTAAATTGGAACTAGTGTGTAACTCATGGTGAATTTAAAGTGGTCCAC
This sequence comes from Helianthus tuberosus, assembly GCA_030545235.1. Taxonomy (NCBI): domain Eukaryota; kingdom Viridiplantae; phylum Streptophyta; class Magnoliopsida; order Asterales; family Asteraceae; genus Helianthus; species Helianthus tuberosus. The sequence goes on along the minus strand of CM060411.1, from coordinate 43,359,457 downwards.
ATTATAGCCAGTTAGATCGAAACACATGTAAAGTCTGGGTTAAATTTAGACGGCGGCTAGGATTTAACCCGTCGTTTTTAGCCACCAGTTGAATTTAGCCTACGTTTTAATCGGTCGGCTAAAGTTTGCCAGCGCTTTTTCATTCATCGGCTAATTTAGTCTACACTTTTCATTTGCTTATTGAATACAGCTCGCACTTTACACGTGTCTTTTTTATTGAATTTTTAGGCCCATTGTACTTCGTGCCAGCTAAACTCTAGCCCCATTTGTCGGTGGATCCTACTTAGCATCTCTTCATTGACTATTTTAGGTTTGTCTATTTTAGTCACAGCTAAATATATATATACGTCTATTTGCTTAATTTTCTTAGTTGACATATATGTTTTGGTGATTTTCCCTGGTTTTAAGCTCTTATTGGATGCCGAAGCGTTGTTATAGGCTTCGTAGTTGGTAAAAAGAAACTAGCTAAGGCTACGTTAAGACTTAAGACCAAGTACAGTGGAATAAATAAAAAATGTAATAACTAATGTCACATAGACAAAAACACAATAATAAACCACACAATAGTTAGTTGTAGTGATTTAAGTAATAGACTAAATAAAACAAAAAACATAAAGAAAACACGAATAAGTCCGATCAAATCGAAGCACCCTGTTAGATATTTTAGTGTAATCGGGATTGACTTGGTGATCAAAGCGAATAATAATATACATCAAGCAAGTCAGGAGGTGCGGGAGTGCACGCTTGTTTGAGTTATTATAATTCGAAGTGTATGGGCGAAGCCCGTACTCTACGGGGGTTCCAAGGGGGCAGCGCCCCTGGGAGCAGGGTCCAAGGGGCGGCAGCCCCTGGCGGGTTCCAAGGGGCAGAGTCCCTGGCTGGGGTCGAGCTGCCATTAGGCAGTTACACCCCAGAAACCCAATTTTCGTAGACAGTTTTTTTTTTCATTCTCTCCTGGTTCAATCAATTTCGCAGACAAACATACACTGGTTCTATTCTCGAAATCAGAGTTGTATCCGACTGAATTATTCGGGTGAACCACCGAAATAATTTAATCTGATAGTGACATCACGTCTCTCTGATCATCCGGTTTTCTGATAATTCCCCAACACACCCCTTAGCCCCACTCCTTTTTTGACGCTAGCCATTCCAATGGCTGAAGCACTATTGGTACCCCCAACTCATTTGCCCGTAATGGAATAACTAAAATCATGGTAGTGGTGTGAAGGCTTTAACTCCTCTACTACACATGATCTATGATCTAATGTACTAACATGTATACTAGAGTCTTTAAGGACCTAATGAGATCTTTATGGTTTACCTTTAGTTTCTTTGCTTTTGGTTTAGCTTAGTCTTCTTCATTTATTGTGTAGGTAAACTTGCATCGTATCCTCGGCTACAAATACCAATATTAACATACATATTTTATAAAGTGCAAAGCATAAAGACAAAATTGATGACGAAGTATTCAATACAAAAAGCTCAAAACAACACCTGTGTTCTGTAAAACCTTTGCTACTTGTAATCATATGAGATCTCAAGTCCACGTGTAGCCATTTCATCATACAATTCCAACAAGAGAATTAACACCTCATACATACTCCAAATCACACTTCCACTTGCTACATTTTCCATGTATAAACTCGTACGTGTTATTCGACAATGAACATATTACGCCACCGATTAAACACAATTCTCCACGTATGAACCTCCACGCACCATATATACCCACCACCACCACACCCCAATTCACAAACCAACCCACAATGGCAAAGATAACACTTCTCTTGCTCGCCTTAGCCGCCCTTGTAGCCTTGGCTACCGCCCACACAACCATCATCACCACCACCATTGAAGACGAGAACCCGATCTCCGAACAAAGGCAATGTAGGCAACGGGTACAGGGACAAAGGTTGAACCAGTGTCGCATGTTCCTCCAGCAAGGTCAGAGGGGGCAGCAACACCAACAGCAACAGCAACAGCATCAGCAGCAGGAGCAACAGCTCCTCCAGCAGTGTTGTCAAGAGCTCCAAAACATCGAAGGGCAATGCCAATGTGAGGCGGTGAAGCAGGTGGTCCGAGATGTTCAGCGACAGCAGCAACAGCGACCGCGGATGCCCTTCCAGGGTTCTCAGCAGTCTCAACAGTTGAAGCAGAAGGCCCAGATGATCCCTGATGTATGTAACCTTCAATCGAAACAATGCCGAATCGAGAGCATCAGCAGTGTTGCTGAGAGCAATTTTGAAATACCATTTGATATGCCGTTTGATATCCCTTGGCCCTTTCCCCCAAGCTCAGAGTCACAGCAATGCAGACAGAGTGAGATCCAAAGGCCTGTGAGTCAATGCCAAAGGTATATTGTTTGAAATTTATGAAAAAAAAAATTACAACATGCATGCATGGATCATATTTATAACAAAATGAAAACCCTCAATTAGTGTATATGTAAGATTACAACCCTATTATATTTTCCTGCGAAAATATCTGAGAAATGTTTCTAACAAAATTCACGTGAACAGGAAAAAATATACGTTTGTGACAGAATTGCGACAAAGATTAAAAAACGTCTGAAAAGCGTCGCAAATTCAGATGAAAAAAACGACTTTGCGACTGATAATAAAACTCGTTGGAAAAGCGACGCAAAACTCTGACGAAAAAACATAAAACGAATTTGCTACAGATAAAGATACTCTTTCAAAAATTCGACGAAAGAAAAAGAAAAGAGTCTTGTGACAAAAAATATGCAAACAGCGACGAGTCTTGTGACAAAAAATTGCAACCAGCGACACATAAAGAAAAATTGTCGGAAAAGCGACAACAAAATTCTGACAAATAAGTTTGTTTAAAATATTCGAGTTTCCCACACATTATCTACTGATTATAGAAACAAGGGTGTTTTCTTGTCAATGTAATAACGATACAGTAGGCATAACTAAAAAAACTTAGCAAATCAAATCATATCTTCTAATTACGGTTTCGAACAGGTTTGTGGAGCAGCAAATTCAGTCCTCCAGGCCATACCAACAGAGCCCATACGAACGGAGGCAACAGAGCCCATACGAACAGAGGCAAGGACCATACGAACAGAGGCAACAGAGGCCATACGAACAGAGGCAAGGACCATACGAACAGAGGCCATACCAACAGCGAGCAGGACGACAGCAGGAGCAGCAAGGGCTCCAGCAATGCTGCAACGAGCTCCAAAACGTGAGGAGGGAGTGTCAGTGCGAGGCGATTAAGGAAGTGGGCCAAAGAATGAGGCAGCAGCAACAACAACAACGTAGGCAGTATGGTGGGCAGCAGACACAAACTGTGGAGAGAATTCTAGAGAATCTGCCTAACCAATGCCAACTAGATGTCCAGCAATGCAACATCCCCTACTGAAGAAATATAAATGAGTTGCATCTCTAGTTGATGAGGTTTATGACTTTGAGATGCATGGAGGGTAGTTTCTACTTTCTGATGATAATAATGAGCACATGTGTATCTATAGCTCATGTGTACGTAATCGTGGCTTTCATGTTATCCTTTTATATATAAATAAAATGACTGCCCTACTTTTATATATCGTTCAAAGTTCATATATATCAAGTCGGATTTTGTATTATGAATCACACTTAGGCTCTTATTCTATACCTTTTAACGAAATAATTAACATGCTATATATATTTCTTCACTTGTTTTTGTTCAACACGAATTTGTATGATAGAGATAAAAGTGAATTGATTTGAGTTTGAAGGTTTGATTTCAGTTCTCGCATGGTTACTCAAATCACATTTAACTATAAAATTTTAATTAGTTAAACTCCTTTTATTACTTAAATGAAAGTTTGAATGCATCAGATGGGAGTAAAACATCAAACACTTAGGGGCTGGGAGTAAAACATCAAACACTTAGGGCTGTTTGTTTATCTCTTAATGAGGCTCTTAATGGTTCAGACCTTTTACTGGTTCAGCACTTAATGGTTCGGACTACTTGTTTCACGAGCAGATGTCTGAATGGTTCAGACATTTGCCTCTGAATGGTTAAGATTTGTACAAAGTCTGAATGGTTAAGACCTCTAATCTGAATTTGGTCAGACATTTGCCTCTGAACGGTTAACCATTATACAAGCTCTTAATGGTTCAGACTTCTAACAGGTTCAGCACTTAATGGCTCAGACCTTACTGATTCAGCACTTAACCATTAAGATGTTGTCAAATAGCCCCTTAGATGGTTTTGAATCATATTAGAGCTATAATCTAATCTTAGCTTTTTTTTTAATCTAAAATGTTAAAGTTTCCTTACTAAACTATTCAAAATGTAATGTTTTAAAAAGCGGTTTTTTAATCGTATCGGATTTGGCTTAAAAATGGTTCAACCAGTTAAATGGGTTGACAAATTCACTCTACAATTCCATAAATTATACACAAATGTCCATATTTATATATACTAGTATATACATACATGATGCATCATGTATACATGTTGACTCTATATATTACATCGTACTACTCTCAACAACAATAAAAAATCAAAGAAAATAAAACAAAAATGACCTACCAATCATAAACTGAAGTCTGGAATGAACTGGAGTGATAACCTATGAACAAATGATGAAGATGGAAGTCTGGAACAAAATTGGTGGATGAAGATGAAAATCTGGAACGGATGATAGAGTGATCGAAGTCTAGAACAAGTCATGAACGATGTAGTGATGAAGCAGGTTTTGATTTTTGATCGATGCAGATGGAATATTGAAAGTCACTACTCTCTAGGTTAAAACTGGGGAGTAAACATGGAGATGGGCCGATAAAAAGTTAAATTCCAAACCCAAAAACTAACCTGGGCCGATGCAAATATAGTGGTTCAAACCGGTAACCGGGTTTTACCGGCGGTACAAAGTTGATGTTGTTTGCCCTATTTATCAAGGTATGTCGTTTCGCATTTACATCTGGCACCGGTAATACCGGTATAACCAGCCGGCATTGACCGGTTTTTAAATCATCATCATCATACTTAGCAAATCCCACCAACAGCAAAGCAAAGGTAGGGTCTAAGGAGGGTAAGATGTAGACAGCCTTACCTTTACCCCGTAGGAATAGAGAGGTTGCTTCCAGTGAGACCGCCGGCTCGATAGTAGTTTTGCATCAAGCCTTGGACATAAGGCACATAATGTTTTGAAGGGTTTAAAGTTGTAAAATTATGTAAAAGTACCAGTTCACATGGAGTGGAGTTGACCAGTTCGTATGAACTGGATGTTGTCCAGTTCGTATGAACTGGGTTGATCCACTTCATATGGACTGGCTCCCCTATAAATAGGGGTGTTAGTTTTCTCATTTGTAACTTCTCAGAGGATCTTGACACGAAGTGCTGCCGGTTTCTCTGCGTGTAAAACGTCATTTTATGAATGAAAACCAAGTTTAAAGTACTTCTTTCTACTCATACTCACATTCTCTTACTGATTCAAGGTTGCTAGATGGATTCCGCCTATCTAGTGATCTAGATTTAACTCTGAAAGACTCGTATTGATCGAATCTCGATCTTACAAGTGGTATCAGAGCTCAGGATGAGTTAAATCTAAGAAATCAGTGGTTTGAATGTGTGTAAATCTGATTCTTCTACTCTTTCTTGGACTTTTGAATGATTTCATGGACAAAATGGACTGATTTTTGAATATGTTGTGTAAAACACTGTTTTAAACATTCCTACAAAGTTTCAGACCTAAAATCGACTTAAATCTTGCCAAAATCATAAAAAAATGTCACTTCGTATGAGATTTTGTTCACTTCGTATGGAAATTATACTCAGTTCGCATGAACTGAGTCAGATCGTTTAAGTTTTCATCATCACTCCACACGAACTGAGATTTGTATTTCAGTTCATACGAACTGAAATATCGTTTTTGAAAATTATCACTTCGTACGAAGTGAAGATCCAGTTCATTTCAAAATTTAGTTCGCTTGAAATTTCAGGTCGTGTGACCATTCAGTCCGTTTGAAAGTCACATCCTTTAAAAGTCCCAGTTCGTTTGAATCAGATTGTTTTCAAAAGTCACTCCGCTTGAAAATTCAAATTTTTCAAAAACTTAAAAGTTTTCAGAATTTTAAAATGGATCAAGAATTTTATAACTCGTTTTCCGGAGGGGGAATGACAGCAGCTCAAACTCCAGCGAGTATTGCACAAAACGTTAACATGGAAAATGAGCTTGGTACAATGCAGAAGCCACCGAAATTGATGAATATCGACGAGTATTCGGGATGGTCAGATAGGTTTAAAACATGGGTGCAAGCAAATCATTTTGAGTGTTGGATGAAAATTGAGTCAAAATATGTTGTTCCGAAAAATGAAGCTGATATTGAAAAAACACTTGGGAACTTTACTCCAGCTGAATAGGATAGTTTTAAAGCCGAGAAGAAAATGATGAGTATCTTGCAGCAAGCAATCAAAGAAGATATTTTGGTTTTGCTACAACATCAGAATGACTCGCATTCTATCTGGAATGCACTGAAAGTCAAGTTTCTTGGAAGTGTTTCAATGATAAAGAGCAAAGTGGCATTGATAAAAAAAAGAATTTGATATTTTTACAGCTTTCAAGGGAGAATCAACAAAAGAATTGATCGAGAGGTATTGTCATTTGGTTGTAGAGATGAAGCGTTTGTCCATTACCAAAACAGATGAAGAGTGGGTTGACAAATTGGCAGATGCATTACCGTATGATGAGTGGGGCACATACTTGATGATGTTGAAAAACAACTAAGAATATGCTGGTTTTAATCTGAGCACGTTCGTCGAGAAGATCGAAGGGCATGAGTTAGAACTTAGAAAGATAAGAAAAATGATTTTGGTAATGTACAACAAGATGTTCAGTTGTACTACAAAGGAAGTTCATCTGCTACGACTACTCAAAGTCCTAAAATTCAGATAGCATTTAGTGCAGATTCATCGGGAATTTCACAAAGCACACCAAACGACAGCTATTCACCATTCACAAGTTATGAACCAAATCCAAAGGTTCAAGAGTCTTCTCAAAATGCATCAAGCTCAAATAATCAGAGTTACGTTTCTGGGATACAGTGCAACATTGCTGTAAACATCAAGAATGGTCAAGATTTTACAGAAGCAGCTGCAAAGCAACACATCGCACTACTAGCTTCCGTTCTTGAATCATATGAGAGTCTGGTTGCTGGACGGATCGGTAATCCAGATATGACAAAGGAGGATTACGACCAAATTGATCCTGAAGAGCTAGAGCTTATTGATATCAAATGGGGCATGGCGAGCCTCGTGAGACGAGCACAGAGATTTATGGAAATAACCAGACGAAACAGTCTCGCAGGACCTGATTGTAAGCTTGGATTTGACAAAGCAAAGGTTACGTGTTTCAAATGCAAAGAAAAAGGGCATTTCAAACGCGAGTGTCCAAACAGGGAAGTAAACAACCATCAAAATCCGTTTGCAAATGACTACTACCGACAAGCAATCTATCACAAGAATAGTCAGCAACCATTCAACCCAAGACCTCAGATTGAGAATAAGCCTGAAAGGGCTCTTCTGGTAAATCAGGATGATGAGAAGCTACCGGAAGGTTTTAGTTGGGATAAATATATTCCTGGTGAAGGTCTTGCTATGATGGCGGAGATTACTGAAGAGCCAGAGTGTGTTGTTGAAGCTGAGGAAGTTGGTGAAGTTATGAGTGAAGAGAGTTTGGCAGAGCTGGAAGAGGCAGCTGCAGAAGTTTATTACTATCAATCCGAACAGGAGATTATTGCTAGTTCTTTCAAATCAATAATGCCTCCTAACATGTTTGAGTCTTTTGCAGGTTTCTTCAGTGAGCCAACTACCGGTTTCTGTCCACAATATGAAGTTGAAAAGACTCCGGTTGAAAAAATTATTGATGTTTCTAAAGAGATGAATGAAGAAACTCTCAAGGAGATAGCTGATAAAGCACTGATGGTGAAGTTACAAGAGGTAGACAAAAATCAAGAGTCAGTGTCTGTAGAAATGGAGTCAATCCAAAAGGAGTCAGTCGAAATGGAGTCAGTAAAAAAGGAGTCCAAGTTCAAATCAGAAAATGTGGAGATCAAATTAGGAGAAAAATCAGAGTCTGAGTCTAATGGTTTTGGTAAACCAGATATTAAAACTAAAAATGAAGAAAAGGTTTTTGAAAAGAGTGATTCAATTCCTGAAACTCCATGCCAAAACTGTTCAAAAACCTGCATGGATTGTCTTGAAAAAGGCAAACAGTTTCAAGAATTGAAGAAATATACCGATTCAGAATGCAAAACTGGAAAATGTTGAAAAGGTTTACAAGCTTGTGGAAATTGTCATTTCAGAGGTTAACAACAATGCGTTTCTATCAAAACCGAAAAAATCTTTTGTGAAACAACAACCAAACAACCCGGGAAAGAAAGAATGGGTGGGTAACAATGGTCAAAACAAAAGACATGGTAACAATTTCGAAAAGAAAGGTGTCGGTTTTGAGAAGAAAATGGCTAAAAAAGAAGTTAAGGCAAGGAAAATTTGAGTGATGTGTTTATGGCGGGAAAGAATACAGTAGATGAAAAAGATTATATCTTTAGTCAGAAAGCTGTGGACGATTTCATTGCAGCAAAGAAGATAAGAGATGAGACAAATAGATCGACTTTTGTTGAGTATGACAAAGGAGTCTGTTATCGCTGCAACGAAATTGGTCACATGGCCAAACAGTGTGTTAAAAAGATTGAAAAACCTGTTTTTCAGAATCCTAAACCGAAAACTTCAAATGATGTTAAAGGTAAAACACCGATGGTTTCCCCCGTACGTATTCTGAAAAGAGGTGAATCTTTGAATTCCGAGGATAAGCCAAAATCTACCTTTGAGATTGGTGAATCTTCGAAATCTCCAAAGACTTCAAAGGTTTATCCTAAAACCAAAATTTTTCAAAACCAATCATGGGTGGAAAAACCAAAACAATCGTTTGAAGAAAAGAAGATGGAAAAGGTCCTAAAATCTGAATCAACAATGTTTGTAACAAATGAAGGAAAAATTGAATTCGAGTTAGAAAAAGTGATTGAAGAATTCCCACCTATTAAGGAGGGAGATCTGAAATCAAAACCAAAACCTGTTGTTCCGAATGTGATTTTCGACATTCCTAAAGTCGATGTAACTCATGATATTGTATTTGGTAGCATACCAAATGTGGAAAAATCGTGGGTATCGTTGTTTAAATGATTGTCTGTGATGTGTGCAGGGCTTCCGAGATCTATTATCTCGAAGTGGATCATGGATAGCGGCGCATCAAGGCATATGACTGGAATGTTGGCTTTGCTTTATAACGTCAAATCAATCAACGGAGGATATGTTGGATTTGCGGGAACACAGGGAGGTCGAATCGTTGGTGAAGGAATATTAACCAATGGAGTAGTAACGTTTGATAAAGTGAACTATATCACCGAACTTGAAAACAATCTTTTGAGCATATCACAGATCTGTGACAAGTCTTTCACAGTTCATTTTACTAAAACTGAGTGCTTAATCATTAAACCAGGATTTAAAATTCCTGAAAATATGGTGTTGATGCGAGCTCCTAGGGAAAACGATTTGTATGTCCTAGATATGAGCGTCGCAACAACATCTGACAAAAAGTCAAAATGTTTTGTAATAAAAACAAAAGCAACAGAAAAATAATCAAGATTGTGGCATCGAAAGATGGGCCACATTCATGTGAGAGAAATGAATTTCTTGGTACACAATGATTTAGTTGAAGGTGTTAATCTGAAAAATTTTCATTTGAATGATGATTGTGTAGAGTGCAAAAGGGTAAGCAAACCAAGAAGTCACACCCAAAGAAGCTGTTGAATTCAATCAGGCTACCGCTAGAAAGACTCCATATGGATCTTTTTGGTCCGGTAAATGTAAAGAGCGTATGTGGAGAGTCCTATTGTTTAGTAGTCACTGATGACTTCACAAGATTTTCTTGGGTGGTGTTTCTCATAAGCAAAGACGAAACATTTGAATCATTGATGAAATTATTCAAGAAGATGGAGACGCTGTACAAACTGCCGATCAGAAGAATTCGAAGTGATAACGGAACAGAGTTTAAAAACAACCGTATGCTTGAGTTCTGTAACGACAAAGGCATTCTTCATCAATTCAGCGCACCATATACTCCACAGCAAAATGGTGTCGCGGAACGAAAGAATCGCACGCTGATCGAAACAGCACGTACAATGCTGGCAGATTCCAAATTGCCTATATACTTTTGGAGTGAAGCAGTTGCAACAGCATGTTATACACTGAATCGTGTTCTCACAGTGAAAAAATACAAGAAAACATGCTTCGAGTTGCTTCATCGCTATAAACCAAATCTGAAATCTTTAGAACCGTTCGGATCACCTTGTACTTTTCTTGATCCAGATGGTAAATTTGGTGCGAAAGCTAACGAAGGTATTTTTGTAGGTTATTCGAGTCCACTGAAGAGAGTTTGTTCCATGCTTGGGGAAGAATATTCAAGTTCAGCATGTCGACTGTCAACGGTATACAGCTCCGAGCCAACTTCCCGGAAAAAGATTGCTTTTCGATTATGATAAACTCTGGGAGTCGTTCCAGTTGCCAACTGAGCCAAGTGAAGAGGAACTAGCATACTTATACCAACAACAGCAATCTCAAACGCAAGATCAAGTACCGAGACCATTGGTAGTTTCTCAACCCAACGTGGGTGCTAATGATCACGAGGCCGTCCAGGTGGAACAACGCACGAAGCTCCAGATGACACAGCTCCAGTTTTTTATCAATCTGACGACTCAGAACCGGAAACCGATCTGGTTTTTTACGAGGAACCAAATACTGTGACTACGGATGTTGTTGATCACACGGGTGATCAAGATATCACAAACTTGCAATCGGAAGTGAGCGTGCCAGACACAGTCATGCCGAGAACTTTGTCGTACCATCCCTCAGAACAAATCATCAGAGATCTTCAAAGTGGAGTGAAAACTCAAGAACAAATCAACAAAGGGCTTACATGTTTTTATTCTTCTATAGCTCCTTTACAGGAAGAATTCTCGTTAAAATGTTTTATTTCGCTGGTAGAGCCAAAGACATATAAAGAAGCATTAACAGAAGATAGTTGGGTGAATGCGATGCAGGAAGAGCTGTAGCAGTTTGAAAAACTGGGAGTATGGAGATTGGTTGATTTACCTGACAATCAAAAGCTGATAAAGACCAAGTGGGTCTTTAAGTGTAAACGTGATGACAGAGGCGTGATAGTTAGAATCAAAGCACGGTTGGTAGTTCAGGGTTTTAGTCAGCAAGAATGGATAGATTTTACTGAGGTGTATGCTCCTGTGGCTAGACTTTAGGCTATTAGAATCTTCTTGGCGTTCGCGTCGTGGAAAGGATTCAAAGTCTACCAACTAGATGTCAAATCTGCATTTCTTTATGGAAAGATCAAAGAAGAAGTGTACGTCGGACAACCACCAGGTTTTACTGATCCAGTACACAAAGACAAGATTTATCTTCTCGACAAAGCGCTATACGGTTTGCACCAGGACCCGAGAGCCTGTACGAGACGCTTTCCCAACATCTGTTAACTAACGGGTTCATCAGAGGGACGGTCGATAGTACCTTGTTTACAAAAGAGGTTGCAGGGCATCTACTCATTGTTCAAATCTACGTTGATGATATCATCTTTGGATCGACAAACGATGAGCTGTGCAAAGATTTTGAAAAGGTTATGAAGAAAAAATTCGAAATGAGTTCAATGGGGGAGATGAAGTTCTTCCTAGGGCTTCAGGTTGAGCAATTGCCCGAAGGGATCTTCATTCATCAAACAAAATATATGAATGATGTCTTGGACAAGTTTAACATGTCTGGATCATCACCTATTTCAACCCCCTGGCGTTAAACCATGGTATCTGTCCGGATGAAAGCGGTGAAAAAGTGGATGAGACGCTTTATCGGTCAATGATTGGATCACTTATGTACCTGACCGCATCCCGACCAGACATCATGTATCCAACTTGCCTCTCCGCCCAATATCAGTCAAGCCCGAGATCGTCACACATGATGATAGTAAAGAGGATTTTACGGTATCTTAAAGGGAGTCCTAGCTTCGGCTTGTGGTATCCCTGATCTGGTGACTTCTCTCTTACTGGTTTTTCTGATTCTGACTTCGGGTTGTGTAAGCTGAATGCAAAGTCCACCACTGCAGGTTGCCAGTTCTTCGGAACTCGGCTGATAACTTGGCAGTGCAAGAAACAAACCACAGTCACTCTCTTAACCTGTGAGGCTGAATACGTTTCGGCTTCCAGCTATTGTTCCCAGATTCTCTGGATTCAGCAACAGATGAGGGACTATGGTTTGCCGTTCTTAGACACGCCAATCTATGTGGACAATGAGGCTGCAATAATCATTACTAAAAATCTGGTGCAACACTCTAAAACCAAACATATTGAAATTTGACATCACTTTATTCGTGATTGTCACGAGAAAAAATTGATTAGAATTGATCATATACACACCGATGATCAGAGAGCTGATTTTTATACAAAACCGTTTGATAAAACAAGATTTCATTATCTGCTAAAATTGAACGGGGTGAAAATTTTGTTTTCTGGGAGGGTGATCGAGTGTATGGCCGAGGAGGATGGCGATCAGAAGTGATCTTCGTCTTGTTGTCATGTTTCTCTACAGTTCTTTACTGTTTCTGATAAAACCAAAAACACAAAAATATGTTTTTGATTTTAGGGGGAGAAAGTTTGCAGAAAATACAAAAGCATGATAAAATTTCAAAATCCAAAAACATCTGAAAAAGAAAAATGAGTTTTGTTGTAGAAAAGAGGAAATGATAGTACATCAGTAGACGGTCACTGCATGCTAAAGAAATGAAAGGTTATAAAGTGATAAACGGTCTCACTGATGATGTGCCAGTAGGTTTTTATACATTTAGTAAACTGTATTTGAGATATAAACCTAAAAATCACTTGCTTATCTCGTGTTGAACTTTTCACGGATATATGGGTAACCCCCGAAATCTTGTTTGAAGGGTCCCCTTTTCTGAAATACTAGGTCTTTATGCTTAGTGATATCTGGGGTATTATCCTAGGACTTCTGATAATGCGGAAGCAATGGCCTAGTCCCGGAGAATACTTTACGCTGCTTGAAATAAAAGCCCCCCCCCCTCAGTATAAAAAATGATAAAATATCGAAAAGATAAAATCATGTGCTGTTGAAAAGAAGATCCCCAAGGGGGACACACCAAAAGTCGAGCCTTCATCTCAGCAAAATATTGAGCTATCAAGGTTTCGCATTAACCCCTTACAGATATCATCTAGGTATACTCACCTTTAAGACTGAATATTGGGATCTGGATACGGGAGTATATTCTGATGTGTGATACGCAGATAGGTCCAAGTCTTAAAACACTTAATCTCATATCTCGAAACAGATGAACTTTGTATGAAAATTTAAGTGGATCAGTATACTGACAATCTAGGTAAATCGTTTAAAACTTAAAATGTTTAAAGCTTAATGTTGTTTATGATTTGTCAAAATCTGATATGATCCTCTTACACAAACTCACAAAAAGATGTTTGTATATAGTTTATTTTCGTAATCCAAAAAGATTTTTCTTTTCATCTTATTTTCGACAACGGGCGTTGGGATCTGAAGATCAAAGTTCCACAATGCTGAAGCAGTTGGATCAAATCGGGTTGGATATGAAAAAGGTTTGAGAAAGTGGTTGGAAATTGCTGAAAACGTATCAAAGTTCATTAATTTGAACTTAATTTGTGTAAAAAAGTCAGCGAGATCAAAACTTGGTCAGCCAAGGTCATTAACTTGGACTTGGCAGGCTAAATGTTTGTCCAAGGTCATTAATTTGGACTTGGATGATTGACTGTGTGAGATTTGATTGCTCAAATTGATAAAATTTGATTGTAAAGAGTTAGGTTTAGTTGTTGGATTCTTTATATCGTCAAAACTTTATAGGATTGTGAAAGAACCAGGTCATCAATCCTGGACATTTAAAATGTTTATTCTCATAAATGTTTGAGGCTTGCAGGTAAAAGTTCCAGATTAAGATCCCGATAGCTGAGTCTTAGGGGAGTATGAAGACGAGCTTGATGCAAAAGAGAGCTTGTAGCTGGTAATCCAGGTGTCGATCCCAAAAGCACGGAAGATTGATGAAAGGGGGAGCCTGAAGAAAGAGTTGCTAAGAAAGCCAAAACAGAGAGGAGAAGTTTTTAAGTCTATGTGAAGAAATTGTTGAAAGACAGGCAGACTGAAGACTCCAGCAATATCCAAGGGGGAGTTTTTTGGTGCATAATGTCTATCGCCAACGTCGTCAGTCGTGTCGTGTCGTGTATGTTTTAAAGGGTTTAAAGTTGTAAAATTATGTAAAAGTACCAGTTCACATGGAGTGGAGTTGACCAGTTCGTATGAACTGGATGTTGTCCAGTTCGTATGAACTGGGTTGATCCACTTCGTATGAACTGGGTTGATCCACTTCATATGGACCGGCTCCCCTATAAATAGGGGTGTTGGTTTTCTCATTTGTAACTTCTCAGAGGATCTTGACACGAAGTGCTGCCGGTTTCTCTGCCTGTAAAACGTCATTTTATGAATGAAAACCAAGTTTAAAGTACTTCTTTCTACTCCTACTCACATTCTCTTACTGATTCAAGGTTGCTAGATGGATTCCGCCTCTCTAGTGATCTAGATTTAACTCTGAAAGACTCGTATTGATCGAATCTCGATCCTACACATAACACTCAGCAATCGGAACAAAGACCGATTCGTGCATGTACCCTTTTGTCTTTCAGCTATCAACGCCACCACATAATGCATGAATAAATAAATTAAAAAAAACTATAACTCTAGGCTTAGATCATCTCCAATAAAATAAACAAGAATAAGATCATATACAAATAGAATTAAACCTAAAAACAATAAGAACCAATAGAATATTAACATATGGTGTATTTTATAACTACTCACTAAGGGCATTTTTATCTTAGACAATTTAAAAGGTTTTTAAAAATCTCTAATTTCATGCAATCCAAATTTGTAACTTGTAATCTTTTAAATAGTTTTCATGTTTTTACCACGTAGATTTCGCCTTGAAGCAATTCCTAAAGAAGATTAATCATTAAACCCATTAGATAAAACATTCATCATCTTCAAACATCACAAAACATACGTATTGAAGAACAACAATATTCTTGTAAAATATATTTTATGACCAGTTTTGTTTTTATAGTATCATTGTTTCATACTATTATATAACTAGCATAATTTCATGTCTTTTTAATTTACAAATAACACATACTACTAAATAACTAGCACAAGCACATTTTTCCTTTTTTATTTTGTAAACAACAAATATTGTTACATAACTAGCGCAATTTCATGTTTTTAATTTGTAAACAACACATACTATTACATAACTAGCATAATTTCATGTTTTTTAAATTGGGTAAACAACACATACTTTACATAAGCACAATTTCATGTTTAAAAAAATTATAAACAACACATTATTATATAACTAACACAATTTCATGTTTTGTTTTAATTTTATAAATACTTACTATTACATAACTAGTAGACTCCCAATAACAACACAAAAGAAAAATAGCAACACATAAGAATTACACAATAAAATAAGAACATACATATAAAATTAAAAATCAACACAATACATTTTTCATACTAGCACATTACAACTACATAACTAGCACAGTTATAAAACACATTTTTGTAACTTTTTTAAATGTCACTCTTATGTATATATAAAGTATAGCAATATGGTACTCATTTTAAAAATAAAAAATACTTGATTTTATGGTATAATTCTTTTAAAACAATACTGAAATATATAAAAGTTATTTTAGTTTTAAAAATTTGGTGGAATTAGTGTTTAATGAAAACCGACAAATCTCATTATATAATATATTAATTGTTAATGATGATCTGCAACCAATCTTAGCTCTTGATTCAATTAATCAACAATCAAGATCTATTCTCATTGTTTTTAGATAACATGAGATTTGTACCAGATCTTAACTCCCAATAAACCTTCAATAAACATTTTTTTTTCACAAGAAACCCCCAAATCTTATTAAAAACATCTTTTTTCACAGCAACAAACACCCATTAATATATATATATATATATATATATATATATATATATATATATTAATAAGGGTGGGGTTCGGCTACAAAGTTTAAAACTTTTAAAAAGTGTACAAAGTCGTAAAACATCACACTTTCAGTCATAAAAATAAAAGAGTAAAGATCATAAAAACTTCAAACATACCATCGTAGAACTATTAATATAAAACACACTAACGTTAGTCATTCGATAATCAAAGCCTTATCATCCAAAACACAAAACAAAACCCACAAATATGGTGTTTTAGTTATCTCCATTATATTATTTATGTGTGTTTTATGATTACCATTATGATGTTTTATAACTTTTTACACTTTTTAGGAATTGTGAACTTTGTAGCCAACTTCTAGCCATATTAATAATATCAAATATTTTTGTATATGAGAAGCCCTACCTGCTACCTGTTCGCATTTCTGAACCACAATTCCGAACTTCTCATCACCGCATTTCTGAACCATCATTCTGAACTTCTCTCCCACATAGCTGGCGTCCGATCTTTTCCTCGTCCGCTCGTTCCGCCTCAACTCCCGACAAGGCTACAAACCAGCCAATCTGATGGTGATGCTCTTAAAGCACTCACGTCCCTTTCTTTATCTTTATATATATAATTAAACTATAATACATTATTTTCTCTAAATTTTGTTTATATTCTAAAAGCATCTCACATCTTATCCTCTATTTCTATCTATATATTACTCATAAACACTTATTATGTTATTTTTCTTTTTCCTACACACTCGTGTATTTATATAGTGATGAATAGTTACCATATATATGAGATATGAAAACTACTAAGTGAAAAACTATAGAGTAAAATGCAATTTTACCCCCTAGAGTTTGACCTCGCTGACACTCTTACCACATAATTCCAAAATCTTGTTGTCTTATCCCCGGATAAGTCCCAATTGCATCAATCTTACCCCCTGGCACCAACGCTGTTAAATGTCAATGTTCCTATTAAACATTAAATGAGTATGTTGGTTATTTCCACTACCTTTTATGTAGCACTATCATTCCCAAACCCCTTTATATGTAAAGTAAATTGAAATTACCCCCAAACCATTCACACGCATCACCTCTTCTTCACGAGACCTACCTGTTTCCTTTCCGGTGAGAATTTCGCCATCTGTCATCACACAATCGTCGATTCAAGATCAGTACAATGCCGACAAGGAATATGATTCGAAACCTAATCAAGGATATGAAAGGTATGTTTCTACTTTTACTAGGTCGATCCCATCAACCGATCGTCGATTGTTTCTTCTTAACTGTTCATGATGAACTAGACACCTACATTAATATAGAAAGTATACAGTTCAGTTGATTAATTGGTGTCTAAGTCTATTGAAACAGAGTATGCAAGTTTCATAGGGTTCACTGTTAGTATATTGAACAGGGGATGAAGATAAAATGTTTTACTTGCTCATTAAGTGCTGATGGTCTAGTCTACTGAAACAGGGATCTTTGTTTGATTAAGTGCTAATGTGTATTGTTAAGTGTAGATGATTTAGTATATTAAAATAGGGATCATTCTTTGATTAAGTGCCGATGATTAAGTGCTAATGATTAAGTGCTGCTAAAACATTGGTTCATGATTATGTTGTTTGTTTTACTGAAACAGGGATCATTGTTTATTGAAACAAGGATCATTGTTTACAAATTCCTTGTTCAATGTTTGTTTCATTAGATCACAGGGGTTTCTAATTACTTGTTGATTGTTTGTTTGCAGTTGAGATGAGGATGCACATATCCTTCACAGTTGTGGTGTTCCACATTGTGGTCACAATGTACGACCACCCTTTCATCAATTTCCAGTATCCCCCTGATAATCAAAGGCTTGAGTAGTGACCATCAAGACCTTCTGATTAATATTTATGTAGGATAACTGTAGGATTTTGATTATCTTATGTTAAATATATATGTGTACTAACTTGAATATGGATGATGATCTTATGATATTCGAATGAACTTATGATTAATTAAATAGCGTTTGGTTGATCATATTTTTGCATTCTGAATTATACGTTGGTCATAACAAGAAGTTCAGACAGGCAATTGATCATATTTATGCATTTGACTTTGAAATTTCAAACAGGCAGTGAACTTTGTTGATATACTGGCCATTATATGTTGATTAGCATTACATGTTGATCGGATTAGATGATGCGCATTTGGATTACAGTTGAATCGGTTGATCACAATTATTGATAACAGTTTAAGGCATTATAGGTTTGTTACAGTTAATGATCTACACAATTTTGATTAGGAATAATCATAATGTTGGGCATTCATTTGATTATGAAACGATCTCAGTTTTGGAATTAGGATTAGGATTTGATGTGCATTTGAGTCTCATAGCATCATAACAGTTGCAGGCTTTGACTTTGCCCGGGTCAACCAGTTTAGGCGGGAATGGTAAAGAGTTGTGCACGGGGTAAGATTATTTGTTGTTACAAAGAATAGGGGGTAATAAGAAAGGGTAAAATTGTCATTTCGCATGACAACTAATAGAATTGCTAAGTCATTTGACAGCATGGGCCAAGATTGCTGCAATTGGGACTTATCCGGGGGTAAAATAGAAAGATTTTGGAATTAGGGAGTAAGAGTATTAACGGGGTCATAAGAAAGGGTAAATTTGCATTTTACTAATAACTATATTTTCATTTACATTATTCACTAGGTTAGCTCCCCGTGTAACACACTGGTTGAACAATTTAAACTATATAATAAATATTTTGTGTAAATGCAAAATCAAAGACAAAGACATTTATATACCAAATGACATAAGTGAATTAATATAAAGATGATGTACGTTAGTATTATAAAATTCATCAGAGAAGTATGTAAACAAACCGCCTTGGATAGTGACTGGCCTTTGCTTATATTAAATGTCATTGCAAAACCGGTTGATGTGTGTCGGTGTATATATATTTTTATGTATATCTTTAGCCCTTTTTACACTTTAGTCAAGTTTTAAATTTATAAAACACGATATTTTACTAACACTAGACACACATATGGGCAAGTGCACCCATCGTGAGCGTAGTATAGCGTTGGTAAGATACCGAGGTCGTCCAAGGACACAAGAGCTTTTAGTACCGTTTATCCTCAACGTCTAATCAAATCAAAATTTAGAAAAAGGTTTAAACATGAAAATAAAAACTAAAAATGCTGAAAATAAAAATCAAAATCAAAACAGATAGACAAGATGAATCATTTGGATCTGACTCGCCTTTAGTGTAACCTTTGATTATTTCCGTACTTTTGCACTTTTTAAGAGATTATCTTAGTTATAGTAGTAGGCCCCTCTTTTGAAGTTGACGTTACCCTCAACCCAGTAGTTTGAGTCAGTAAGGATACAATCCTAAAGGGTTGGATTATTGAAATATAATTAATTAAGTTATTAATGCGTAATGTGGTAGGCCCCTCTTTTGAAGGTGACGTTATCCTCGGCTAAGTAGTTTGAGTCAGCAGGGATACAATCCTAAGTAGCCGGGTTAATGTTTTAATAGTAGTTTACATATGAGGGGATCAAGAAATTCGGACCCCCGCCATCTAATACCAGTGGGTATTGAAGGAGGTCCTACTAAGCTTGACCCAGGTCCTTGCAGGATCTATACACTAAACAAGGTAAGACGCTTACCAAACCATTCCCTTAACCCCCGACCAGGTAGCCAACATATCTCCATATAGACCGTGGAGATATGAATGGTGTAAATCTTTTATTTTATATAGACAGTAAAATAACGCCAAGACACCACGGAAAAATGATAAGGAAGTTTCACCTTCAACATAAGAAACTAGTTATTAAAGTTATTAATACATAATCAAATAAAAAGTGCGAAAATATTAAAAATAAAAAGTATTACACTAAATGCTTGTCTTCACCAAGTGATATAAGAGACTTAGGCAAACATGGCCTTTGATTGTCAAGAACTCTTACTATCAATCTTGGATCCCGAGACTACTACACACACTCTATGATGGATGATGGTGGTGGATGTGGGTTGTGATGGTGGTGGTGGGTGGGTGAAGTGTGAGAAAGGTGGTTTGCCAAGTGATGCCTTTGAAGTGAACCAAGCACCTCTATTTATAGCCTACACAGAAGCCCGAACACGGCCCCGTGTCCATTAGGCACGGCCCCGTGTCCACCCATCTTCGCTTTCTTCATTAAATGCAGTTTGTCTGCATTAGTTGACCACGCCCCCGTGTCTTCTGGGCATGACCCCGTGTGCATAAGCGTATCTGTACTATCAAGATTTGCTTGGATACTGTGAATCTTAGCGTTGACCACGGCCCGTGTCCGTTGGACACGCCCCCGTGTTGGGTGATAGAAGCTTCTACAACTTTGTCTTTTCTACAGACACTTGGGCACGCCCCCGTGCTCATTGAGCACGGGGCGTGTTCAGCCTTCTGTTCCCTTGTTTTTGCTTGGGAATATGCTGTCGAGGGGTCGGGCATGCCACGTTTATTACTTTTCTTGTAATATTGTTAGATTTGGCTGCATTTTTGCTTCTTTTGTTCATCTGAGCTCATTTAATCCTGAAAATACAAAAGGAAGACAAAAGCACACTTTTTCCAACATTAGTACTAAAAAAGAGTTAGTTTTGTGCCTTATTTGATGTAATTTATATGTTGCATTTTACACACATCAAATACCCCCACACTTGAATCTTTGCTTGTCCTCAAGCAAAACTCTTTATAATGTGGCTTACACTCCCAAATGGAATGGGTAGAAGAGAAGGTTTTGGGCTTGTCTTTGAGTGTCGGGAATCCAAGATTTTTATTAGGCTTTATTTTTATGTTATTTACAATCCTATTCGTTATAATTTATTTAGAACATTACATAAGAGAAATTATTTATTTGGGCATAACATGCCTTTTTAAAATTCCAATTATATACAAGTTCACATACCTCACGGGATATCACTCAACACTCGGCCGAAAATATATTTGTGAAACACTCGAGACCGGCATGGAACTTACTTCTACCATATGCTTGCCAAGCAATCAATCCTCCTCCTTTTTAACTATAAACCTTTGTAAATATCAAGAGGACTTTTGGGGAAGGGTTAGGCTTGGGTTAAAGGTAGGTGGTTTTGGGTTAGTGGTTAGTAGAAAAGGGCGAAAAGCGTAAAAAGCGTCGGTTTTCGTAAAACTTTTTGTTTTTGTGACTTTTTATTTAAATGAAGCATTTTCAAACAAAGTTTCTTTTTGATGAACTTGTTTGTTTATTGCTATGCTCCATATTGATTTTTTTTATAAGAATGTCACAAGAAAAACCGAGCATTTTACTAAAATAAAGGGTTTAAAATAAAAAGGGTTTAGGCTCAAAGGGGTTAACTAGGGGGATTTTGGGTAGGTGGTAAAAAAAAGAAAAATAATGGTATTGAAAGAAAAAGGGTTAGTCCTAATGCCTCCATCATTTACTTACTTGGGTTTAAGTTGGTAAGGACCGGGAATGTATTGTCATGGCAAGTTCTAGATTCGTAAGAAACCAAGCGGCTATTCACACAAGAAACGAAAAATGAGCATTTAGTTTAAAAGATGTGTATTTGTATGCTCAATAAAGGCTCAAAACTCACTTTTTGTGGGAATGGGTTTTTATGTGATCAAGTATATATAATCAAATTTTAACTAGATTTGTTATGTCGTTTCATAATTTTCTTATGTTGGTTGTTTTTATCAAGATGCTATCGGTTGTAAATTTATAAAAATATAACCTTTTTAGAACTTGTTATTCCCAATTTAAACCAATACAAGTAAAAGAAAAACGAAAAGTTTTTGAAAAAAATTTGGGGTGTTTAGCGGTTCCAATAGAGTTTTGTGTAAGGCTTGTAATTAGGACTTGCAAAATTCAAGGTTTTAGCATCCCCCCACACTTAAATTACACATTGTCCTCGATGTGTCCCAAAAAATAAGTTTTTAGATTAATTGAATGTGTAAAAGGTGTGTTAAAAAACAAAATTTAATGTTACTGGGCAGCTGGACACGGCCCCGTGGTGTCCGGGCACGGCCCCGTGTTTAGATTGCCAGTAACAGAAATTATTAGAAAGTAACAGAAGGTTGGGCACGAGGGCGTGTTCAACGAACACGCCCCGTGTCCAGTTACCTGAACTGGGCGTTTTTCTGCAGACCTTTCAGCACGGGGCCGTGTTGGCTGGGCACGGCCCGTGCCGAACTTGCTGTAATGAGAAAAAATTGTCGGGAGGCTCTATTTTTGTACATGGGGTGTTGGTTCTAGTTTCCTTTAGTATCCTTCACCATTCCGAGTGCGTTTTATTCCTAAAAAATAAAACTAACTAGAAAGCATAAAAATTAATCTAAACTAAACTAAAGATAGTTTCGTGGAATGCCTCCGTGGTGCGCCACGTTTATAAGGGTCCTTGGCTAGACCCAAAGCCAGTCATATGTTACCCAAGTGGGATGTTTTGCATCCCATGTTGCACCGTCGGAGAGCATCATCCAAACTTGAGTCTATGACATTCATGTAATTGACCGGGTCATCGTCTTCTACTCTTTTACCAACTTTGAACTTCATTTCCTTGTCCCCAACCCTCAATGTTAGTGTTCCACCATTCATGTCTACCACTGTGTGGGCTGTAGCTAGGAATGGTCTTCCTAGAATGAGTGGTACTTCGGTATGTTCCTCCATATCTAGTATGACAAAGTCGGCTGGGAAGACAAATTCTCCGACTTTAACCAATAGATTTTCAGCGACACCTTGTGGATATTTGACGAACCTATCGGCGAGTTGTATGCTCATTTTTGTAGGGCTTGTTTTCCCTAGGCCGAGTCGGTCGAACATTGATGTGGGCATGAGGTTGATGCTAGCCCCGAGGTCGGCTAGTGCATTGCGAACGGGAGACTCCCCAATCGAACAAGGGATGGTGAAGCTTCCGGGATCGATCTTCTTTTGCGGGAGTTTGTTGAGTAGCAAGGCGGAGCATTCTTCGCTTAAATTAACTAATTGCAATGATTCAATTTTCCTTTTGTGAGTGAGTAAGTCTCTCATAAATTTTGAATATTTAGGCATTTGGTTTAGGACTTCAACAAATGGAATATTAACATGCAATTGTTTTAGTAAATTTATGAATTTTGTAAATTGCTCGTCGGTCTTTTGTCGAATTAACCGACCGGGGGATTCTTGATGGGATCTTGATTTGGTGGAGGAGCCGTCTCTTGTTGGGGTGTCGGTGGAGTTGTGGTTTGGCTAGATCGGCTCTTTTCAATTGGAGGTACTGGAGCCTCCTCGGGACCCACGGTACTGTTTCTCAATGTGATGAGATGTACTTGCGCCTTAGGGTTGGTTTCGGTATTGCTTGGTAACGCTCCTTGTGGTCTCTCGGAGAAATTTTGGGCTAGTTGGTTTTTTTGTTTTTCAATATTTTGAATACTAACTTGTTGATTTCTAAAGTTCGATTCCAGTTGTTGAAATCGATCCGAGTTTTTCTTTTCGGTGTCAGAGATGAGGCGAGATACGGTATCTTCAAGCCTCTCTCGTCCCCTTATTGTTGTTGAGAGAAATTTTGTGACTCGTTTCTTGGTTGTTGAAAGTTTGTTCGTTGGTTTAGATTTTGTTGGTTACTACTAGTGTCGGGTTCTCTCCAGCCAAGGTTAGGGTGGTTACGCCATCCTTGGTTGTAGGTACCCGTTGGAGGACTTGACGGCCTAGGTCTATTATCAATGTAGTTTAGCGATTCTGTTTGATTATCCATTTCTTTCATACAACTCCAATTTTCATGTGGCCCACCACACCCTTCACAAGCCATAACCGAGACTGTTTTTGCTATTTCTCACTTGTTTTATTTTTTAAGAGAGGGCCTCGATTTGGGCTTGTAAAAAAGTGCTTTCGTCAACCTTATGGGCGCCCGGGGCAATAGATTTTGTGCCTCGGGGAGTGTGCCACTGAAAATTGGTTTGAGCAATTTCCTCAATTTGATTGTAAATTTCATTTGGGCGACGATTACCTAAGAGTCCCCCGGAGCTAGAGTTAAGTGTTTGTCTTGTGTGTGGCAACAACCCATTGTAGAAAGTGGATACTTGTTGCCACACCGCAAGACCATGATGAGGACACTTTCTTAGTAGCTCCTTGAACCTTTCCTAAGTTTCATATAAGGATTCCCCGTCCTCTTGTGAATATGTGTTAATTTCAATTATTAATTTAGCCGTTTTAGCAGGAGGGAAATACTTATATAAAAACTTTTGGGCTACTTCATCCCAGGTGTTTACCGAGCCAACTGGGAAGGTATTAAGCCAAGCCTTAGCTCGGTCTTTTAGTGAAAATGGAAACATTCGAAGGCGGATGGCGTCATTTGATGCTCCATTGATCCGAAAAGTATCATATATTTCCAGGAAGTTAGTAATATGTAAATGGGGATCTTCGTCCGCAAGCCCATGGAAGGTTGCGGAGTTTTGGAGCATTTGTATCAAATGCGTCCGAAGTTCGAAGTTGTTGGCCTCGACATTCGGTGCATTGATAGCGGCGCTGAGATTACCTACGGTGGGACGTAGGTAATCCATGAGGGTACGTTGATCCGCCATTGGAAATGGGTCCCCGAAACTTTCTCTTGGTTTTTAGCTTTAAGTCTTTTTCTTAGAAAGCGTTCGGGTTCGTCTAGAGGTTCTCTTATGTCTCTATTAGAACTGGAGCTCATACACTGCGTAGAAAGTTCAGATGTGGCGCCTGGGTTCCAAGTCCTGCAATAAAAACAAAGAAGAACGTCGGTCAGAAGTTTCACCACGGCCCCGTGCTCAGATGAACACGGCCCGTGGTCGGAGATACAGTTATTGTTTTCCGGATCCCTGTTACTGGGGAGCTTGACACGGCCCCGTGTTGCACCGACATGGCCCCATGCTCAACTCTCTGTAACTCGGAAAATAAAAACTGCCAGTAACAATGCTGGGCACGGCCCGTGTCCGACCAGACACAGCCCGTGCTGAGCTCTGCAGAAACTGAAAATTTAAGAAAAATCCTAAAAAAACAGAAAAAAAAAATGATTAGGCCGTTGATTCCTAACTTTCTTAAAATCCTTGTGTCCCCGGAAACGGCACAAAAAACTTGATGCGTGTCGGTGTATATATATATTTTTATGTATATTTTTAGCCCTTTTTACACTTTAGTCAAGTTTTAAATTTATAAAACACGATATTTTACTAACACTAGACACACATATGGGCAAGTGCACCCATAGTGAGCGTAGTATAGCGTTGGTAAGATACCGAGGTCGTCCAAGAACACAAGACTTTTAGTACCGGTTTATCCTCAATGTCTAATCAAATCAAAATTTTTAGTTTTTATTTTCATGTTTAAACCTTTTTCTAAACTTTTGATTTGATTAGACGTTGAGGATAAACTGGTATTAAAAGCTCTTGTGTCCTTGGACGACCTCGGTATCTTACCAACGCTATACTACGCTCACGATTGGTGCACTTGCCCATATGTGTGTTTAGTGTGAGTAAAATATCGTGTTTTATAAATTTAAAACTTGACTAAAGTGTAAAAGGGGCTTAAAATATACATAAAAATATATACACACCGACACGCATCAAGTTTTTGGCGCCGTTTCCGGGGACACAAGGATTTTAAGAAAGTTAGGAATCAACGGCCTAATCGTTTTTCTTATTTTACTGTTTTTTTAGGATTTTTTTTAAATTTTCAGCTTCTGCAGAACTCAGCACGGGCCGTGCCCGCTGAACACGCCCTGTGCCCAATCTTTGGTACTGGCAATCCTTTTTTAAGTCAGACAGTAGTTGAACACGGGGCCGTTCCAAATCAACACGCCCTGTGCCCAAGTTTCAGATACTGAAAACAGAACCGTAAGATACCGACGGTTGGTAATTTATGACACAACCATGAGTGATACTGATATTTTTTACTTCCGGCCCTCTTATGGTGCGTGGTGTCAAATATGTGGTGGCAATCATGAAGATTTAAAATATTATTTTTTAAATTACAAGCCCCACTATATAGACCCATTGTTTTCCTGTAGCCTTAAGAGGGGCGAAAGTAAAAATAATCCATATCTCTCCCTCGAATGCTCTCAATCATCCCTTCTAGGAGAAATACTTCTTGATGAATTATTTAAAATGGAAGATCTAATTCTTAATTGGGTAAAAGAACTTGAGTTGGATATCATTAATTCACCTCAAGACGATACCCAAGAAGAATTATTGAGATCACATTCGGATAAAAACAACTTCGTTGTTCCCGAAATCACCTCTAACTCTTGCGAAGACTGGAGCGATTGTGCCGTGAAGGACTCCCCATCGACTTCCTTCGATGCATACATAGACCTGAGCGATTCGGCATACACCTTCTTTAACGAGAGCCAGGGAAAGGGTTGGACTTGTCCACCTACATTTAGCATAGGAATCACCCTCACCGATAACCTCTTACGTTCTCGTCTAAATCTTGAGCAATTAAGGTATCTCAGGCACTTCGGTGTTGTTCCATCCAGTAAGGAACCACCCGATCCGGATAAATTCCTTATAAATAGACGAAACTTCATAAGCAGCCTCTAGACACGGGACCGTGTTCAGGTCAGCACGCCCCCGTGTCCACCAAAAGATTCTCGTCTGACTTTCGCTCAGAATACGGACAAAATGTGTCAGGATCTTGTCTGCACACGGGGCCGTGTCCAGCCGACACGGGGCCGTGTCCAGCAGGCTGTCGTTTTCTATAAATGCAGCCAAGATTCCTACACATTTGGACCACTCCAAAGACAGAGATTTGGTGGGATCTTCACACATACCATCCTAAATTAGTGTTTGGATGATGTTGTAATGGGTAAAACGCACTCGCGATGGTGAAGGATACTAAGGGAGACTTGAACCAACACCCCATGCATAAAAACAGGGCCTCCCAAAAAAAATTCTTCATTACAGCAAGTTCGGCACGGGCCGTGCCCAGCCAACACGGCCCCGAGTTGAAAGGTCTGCAGAAAAACACCCAATTCAGGTAAATGGACACGGGGCGTGTTACGCCCCCGTGCCTAGCCTTCTGTTACTTTCTAATAATTTCTGTTACAGGCAACCTGAACACAGGGCCGTGCCCGGACACCACGGGGTCGTGTCCAGCTGCCCAGTAACATTAAATTTTGTTTTTTAACACACCTTTTACACATTCAATCAACCTAAAAACTTATTTTTGGGACACATTGAGGACAATGTGTAATTTAAGTGTGGGGGGATGCTAAAACCTTGAATTTTGCAAGTCCTAATTACAAGTCTTACACAAAACTCTATTGGAACCGCTAAACACCCCAAATTTTTTTCAAAAACTTTTCGTTTTTCTTTTACTTGTCTTGATTTAAATTGGGAATAACAAGTTCTGAAAAGGTTATTTTTTTATAAATTTACAACCGATAGTGTCGTGATAAAAAGAACCAACATAAGAAAATTATGAAACGGCATAACAAATCTAGTTAAAATTTGATTATATATACTTGATCACATAAAAACTCATTCCCACAAAAAGTGAGTTTTGAGCCTTTATTGAGCATACAAATACATATCTTTTAAACTAAATGCTCATTTTTCGTTATTTGTGTGAATAGCCGCTTGGTTTCTTACGACTCTAGAACTTGCCATGACAATACATTTCCGGTCCTTACCAACTTAAACCCAAGTAAGTAAATGATGGAGGCATTAGGACTAGCCCTTTTTCTTTCAACACCATTATTTTTTTTTACCACCTACCCAAAATCCCCCTAGTTAACCCCTTTGAGCCTAAACCTTTTCATTTCTTATCCCACAAAACAAACACCCTTTACCCACCAAAACCCTTTTTATTTTAAACCCTTTATTTTAGTAAAAAGCTCGGTTTTTCTTGTGACATTCTTATCAAAAAAAAATTCAATATGGAGCCTAGCAATAAACAAACAAGTTCATCAAAAAGAAACTTTGTTTGAAAATGCTTCATTTAAATAAAAAGTCACAAAAACAAAAAGTTTTACGAAAACCAACGCTTTTTACGCTTTTCGCCCTTTTCTACTAACCACTAACCCAAAACCACATACCTTTAACCCAAGCCTAACCCTTCCCCAAAAGTCCTCTTGATATTTACAAAAGTTTATAGTTAAAAATGAGGAGGATTGATTGCTTGGCAAGCATATGGTAGAAGTAAGTTCCATGCCGGTCTCGAGTGTTTCACAAATATATTTTCGGCCGAGTGTTGAGTGATATCCCGTGAGGTATGTGAACTTGTATATAATTGGAATTTTAAAAAGGCATGTTATGCCCAAATAAATAATTTCTCTTATGTAATGTTCTAAATAAATCATAACGAATAGGATTGTAAATAAACATAAAAATAAAACCTAATAAAATCTTGGATTCCCGACACCAAAGACAAGCCCAAAACCTTCTCTTCTACCCATTCCATTTGGGAGTGTAAGACACATTATAAAGAGTTTTGCTTGAGGACAAGCAAAGATTCAAGTGTGGGGGTATTTGATGTGTGTAAAATGCAACATATAAATTACATCAAATAAGGCATAAAACTAACCCTTTTTTAGTACTAATGTTGGAAAAAGTGTGCTTTTGTCTTCCTTTTGTATTTTCAGGATTAAATGAGCTCAAATGAACAAAAGAAGCAAAAATGCAGCCAAATCTAACAATATTACAAGAAAAGGAATAAACGTGGCATACCCGACCCCTCAACAGCATCTTCCCAAGCAAAAACAAGGGAACAGAAGGCTGAACACGCCCCGTGCTCATTGAGCACGGGGGCGTGCCCAAGTGTCTGCAGAAAAGACAAAGTTGTAGAAGCTTCTATCACCCAACACGGGGGTGTGTCCAGCGGACACGGGGCCGTGGTCAACGCTAAGATTCGCATAATCCAAGCAAATCTTGATAGTACAGATACGCTTCTGCACACGGGGCCGTGCCCAGCGGACACGGGGGCGTGGTCAACTAATGCAGACAAACTGCATTTAATGAAGAAAGAGAAGATGGGTGGACACGGGGCCGTGTCCGGGCTTCTGTGCAGGCTATAAATAGAGGTGTTTGGTTCACTTCAAAGGCATCCCTTGGCAAACCACCTCTCTCACACTTCACCCACCCATCACCACCATCACAACCCACATCCACCACCATCATCCATCATAGAGTGTGTGTAGTAGTTTCGGGATCCAAGATTGATAGTAAGAGTTCTTGACAATCAAAGGCCATGTTTGCCTAAGTCTCTTACATCACTTGGTGAAGACAAGCATTTAGTGTAATACTTTTTATTTTTAATCTTTTCGCACTTTTTATTTGGTTATGTATTAATGACTTTAATAACTAGTTTCTTATGTTGAAGGTAAAACTTCCTTATCATTTGCCCGTGGTGTCTTGGCGTTATTTTACTGTCTATATAAAATAAAAAGATTTACACCATTCATATCTCCACGGTCTATATGGATATATGTTGGCTACCTGGTCGGGGGTTAAGGGAATGGTTTGGTAAGCGACTTGCCTTGTTCAGTGTATAGATCATGCAAGGACCTGGGTCAAGCTTAGTAGGACCTCCTTCAATACCCACTGGTATTGGATGACGGGGGTTCGAATTTCTTGATCCCCTCATATGTAAACTACTATTAAGACATTAACCCGGTTACTTAGGATTGTATCCCTGCTGACTCAAACTACTTAGCCAAGGGTAACGTCATCTTCAAAAGAGGGGCCTACCACATTACGCATTAATAACTTAATTAATTATCTTTCAATAATCCAACCCTTTATGATTGTATCTTTGCTGACTCAAACTACTGGGTTGAGGGTAACGTCACCTTCAAAAGAGGGGCCTACTACTATAACTAAGATAATCTCTTAAAAAGTGCAAAAGTGCGGAAATAATCAAAGGTTACATTAAAGGCGAGTCGGATCCAAGTGATTCATCTTGTCTATCTGTTTTTATTTTTATTTTTATTTTCAGCATTTTTAGTTTTTATTTTCATGTTCAAACCTTTTTTCTAAAATTTTGATTTGATTAGACGTTGAGGATAAACCGGTACTAAAAGCTCGGCAGATTGTGAAAGTGGAAATTTGTGGATATATGGCCACATTGCAACATAACAAAATTAGGTGTTGATAGTAAAAACGGCCACTGCTTATACACACTCCTAAACCAGTCCGCATACTTTTCGGGTAGCCTAATTAAAATCTCATATACAATTATATCAATATCAGAAAGGTTCACCAATTATAATAATAATTATAATAATAATAATAATTGTAGCAGTTATAAATAATACAAATAGCAGTGATAATAGTAATGCTAATAAAACAATAATATTAATTTTCTCATATCTAAAGAAAATATGGTATTGTTATTTACTAACTAATATTACGCTTATATAAATTCTAGATATAAAACTAGGGTGGAGATACAATAGGAAGTTTATTTGGCTAGGAAGGCTAGGAAGTGATCTTGATCATCCATTTAGTTAATCAATGGCTAAAATTAAATGAATGAAATTGAAGAAAAAAAAGAGACGCGTGGGTTTGTTAGGGGCATTCTAGTCAATCCAGCATAATAGTTTCTCTCTTCTCCAATTCCCCCCCCCCCCCCCATTTTTTAAACGTTAATAACTTTTTCATACGACAATATTTTTTTATAAAAATTGCACCAAAAAAACAAGCGTTTTTTTATCTTTAAAACGAGTATACTATTGCTGTATTTTCGAAAGAAAAAAAATTGAAAACCCAGTTGCGTAAAACGCAATAGAGAAAACCCAGTCGCGTAAAACGCAATGAAAAAAAACGTAAAAAAATGACTTTTTCTAAAACGCAACGCACCAAAAACACAAAGAAATGTCTTATTTCTAAAACGCAATGACCAGAAAACACAAATAAATGTCTTATTTCTAAAACGCAATGGACTGAATGTGTTTTACCTAAAACGCAATGCACCCAAAACACTTAAAAATGTCTTATTTCTAAAACGCAATGGCCAGAAAACACTTAAAATGTCTTATTTCTAAAATGCAATGGCCAGAAAACACTTAAAATGTCTTATTTCTAAGACGCAATGCCTAGAAAACACATAAAAATGTCTTATTTCTAAAACGCAATGACCTAAAAACACAAAAGAAACTGTTCTCTCTAAAACGCAATGAACTGAATACACATAAAAATGTGTTTACCTAAAACGCAATGAGTAAAAACACTTCAAAAATGTTTTATTTCTAAAACGCAATGACCAGAAACTGTTGTTCACAGAACCAGAAACTGTCTAAAACGCAATGACCAGAAACTGTTGTTCACAGAACCAAAAACTGTTTTTCACATAACCAAAATCTAACTAAAACGCAATGACCAGAACCTGTTGTTCACAGCTCAACCCCAGCCAGGGGCTCTGCCCCTTGGACCCCGCCAGGGGCTGCCGCCCCTGGGACCCCGCTACCAGGGGCGCTGCCCCCGGACCCCCGCCAAGATCGTAAAACGCAATGACTAAATCAAAAACCAAGATCGTAAAAATGAAATTAAAGAATTTCTTACATGGATCGAAGTGATTTCTTCAACAATTGACAAAGTTTGAATGATAGAAACACTTATCAGCGCTCGAATCGAACGAATCGAGTGATTATCTCCAAAATCACCGGGAAAACACAAGATTTTTTATGAAATTAAACTGGGTTTTCTTCAAAAAAGCTGAAGAACATGTTGATCGGCTGTTTGAATCATTGATTTGTGATGAAAATCGCACTATAATGTAGTGATTATTGAGATAGAAAGTGAAGAAATGGTTGAAGATGGTGGGTTTTGAAAATGGTGGGTTTTGAAGTTACTGGGTTATGAAAAGAAAGAAGAAAGGGTTGGATTGACTAAAATACCCTTCCTCTTTATTTTAAATGTTGTCACATGTCCTAATCATATTGCTTCCTACACTTCCTAGCCAAAATAAACTTCCTATTTGATCTTTTCCCTATAAAACTATGTAGAAAACACTTTGTTAGATAATGATATTCTTATAAAAAAAAATTAAGTTTTTTTTTTCTTTTTTTTAATTCTTCTCGTAATGATTTCCTTAAAAAATTTTAAACAACTTTTTTTATAATTTTATTTGAACGGAAAGAAGCTATTTAATAGACAGCTTTTTAGAATTCATATATGTATTTTAAATTCGTGTTAATTATTTATAAACGTTTTGTTTTTACTCTTGTTTAAGCTACAAATATAGTTTTAAGAAAGTTTTTAAATAGTTTAGAAAATGTAATAAGTAAAAATATTTTTAATAGCATATATATGTTTTACAGAACATCAAGACTAAACAAAATGTTTTGTAAATGATTTATTTATATCATTTTAAATATGTTACCGATAAAAGTTTAGCAATAATTTGTTAAATCATGATATTTTATGTAACTTAAATAAAAATGTTTAAAAACTTATTTTATAGCTATCTATTTTTTTACATCTTACACCCACAACAATATTGATCTAAAATTACAATGTTTGATAATGAGCTTTAAAGATACTAATTATTATTACTATATGTTAATAGAGAAACTAAATGAACAGTGGTAGGAAGGTTAGTCACCTACCTGCCAACCTGCTTCATTTTTTAGGTTTATAACACCTGTCTTTCTAGGTGACAGGTGGTTTTTACAAAACCGCACACCCCCGCTTAAAACCCCAAATCACCTATCTACCCTTCATTTTACACATAATTTTCACATAATACAAACCCTAGAAAGAAGGGTGGTAGAGATATATACAGATGTCTACAGATAGAAAGAGAGTTTGGGAGACAGAATCGTGATGGAGTGGTTGCTAACCACCGCCACCTTTGGCGGCACCACTCGATTCCGACACGTCAGCGACCCCAACTAACGGTACGATGGCTGAGCGTTTTAGAGAGAGAGAGAGAGAGTTGTGTAGACGACGGCCTTGACGACGGTTAGCATTCCGACCAAATCAGAACAGATTCCGGTAAGGTCCGAACCCATTTGCATGCTTCATTCTTTGTTATATCGGTTCAAATGAGTCTTGTAATGATCATATATTCTGATTACGTGAACAAAGTGTTCCGTAAAAGGTACGGCTAGGGTTCTAGGGAGCAGTGCCGGCAAGGAGAATCAGTTGATGATCCGGTTAGCAGATTAAAGCATGTACGAGAGTTCTTTAAGTGAATGGAAACTCTCCAGGTCGACTCTACATATATGGTAAGCCACGAAATACTTCTGGCCACATATGTGAATTTTGGTTATATAATCAAGTCTAAATGTGTAGAAACAGTGACGAGGAGTAGGGCACCGTTGGAATTGGGGACTGGTTAGGTGAATTTGATTTATGGGTTTGGTGTGTTTTAAGGATTTGTTTTTTGTTAATCACAAATGCATCTTCATTGTTGCAAGAATAGACCCCTAATATGCTGAATTTTGGGCAATTGCAGTTCATGTTCTTGACCAAAAAGCTTCATTGTTAGATGAAATCATGTTTTATATTTGTTAGGTTTCTTTATTCATTTAGTTTTAACTTAAATGTTAAGTTAAAAAACCTAGATGTGATCATTTTAAAGAGCTGACTGCAACAATTAAAGAGTTGATTTGCATTTTTTTTACCTTGCAGTTTACTGAAGATAGATCCAAACTTCCAACTGCATGCTTTAATCTAGAGAGAGAGAGAGATGGGAGAAAGAAGGGTGAGAGAGATATATACAGATGTCTACAGATAATATCTTTGTAATTTCTAGTTTTTTAAGCATTAAACTTTAATTTCTGCAGTTTTTGCCGATGAAACTTGCTACCATTAATCCTCGAATGGATTTTAACCTTGAAGGACTCATGGCAAAGACGTCAGATATATTTCAATAAAACATTAGTAGCATTTTCCCTATAAAACAATCTTAAATGATTATCCTAACGGGCGTTTATAACTTTATATTAATTAGGCGATGAAATCGCGCTTGGGACCTTTTGGCTCGCTTGGTACTGACATGGCAATGCCGTGTGCTCTTAATCAATCACAATTGGCAATTATGCAAGGTGGTATTTCTGGTGTTGGAAGAAGTTCAGATGCAGGAAGAAGAACTGTTAATTCCCATTTGATGTCTATAAGTTGAGGATTTAAAGATCCTGCTTCACTGGTAATTTGCTGTTTATTTTAATAAATTGTTTTGTCTATTGTTTATTTAAATTAAAGTAAAGTAAAAGCTGAGCCGACTCGACCCGAAACCCTTTCTGACCCGGACCCATTCTGACCCGGACCCGTTCTGACCTGACCCGTTTTGACCCGAACCCATTTTGACCCATGACCCGACCCGACCCGACCCGTTTACCAGCTCTAAATTATATCATAATCAAAATGGCCAACAAGTATGCATAACAACATGATTGTATAACACTTGTAAATAATTGAAGTCTCGCAAACCGATTTGATTCGTCGTTATGAAGTTGGTTTGAGAATATATGTTTTGAAACCTGCTAAAACAGAACCAAATGGATTATCACCGGTTTCAAACTCTTCACATCATTATATTTATGAACTGGTTCTAGATCAGAACCATTTATTTTAAATTGTTTCACATTACGTTTCAGCTACTGTTCTTAATCTTGGTTGTTTTGTTGTGGTTTTGCAGTTGTAAGTGTTGGCAATCATGATTGTGAAGTAATACTTTTGCGATATCTTCACTTACAGCAAGGTGATTGGTAAGAAAGTGTGCAAGTATTTATATATTGATGACCATGTGTTTATAATCGAATTTGATTTATGTTATAAATAATTACAAGACTTATCAAATGAAATAATATTCCTGGCAATTATTTACTATTCTGGTGGTGGGGGTTTTCAAAAATCCATCTCCACATCATATTCTCCAACTCCAACGCCTTTTTCACCTCCTGCCACATCATAAAGTGTAGGGGTGACCGGCAGCGTCCCTGATGGCGGAGGTCTTCACACTTGTGTGGTAGCTCTCCCTGCTCTCAACGCGTGCCATGTTTAAGGCACGCATCTCCTTTTTAACCCCATCACAAACCTACCATAGAGAGAGAAGGAGAGGGCAAACGGATGGTTCCGGTGGCTAACCCATCACCGTACCCGCCATCGTCGATGCACCCATATCCGGTGTGTGTGGTGTTGGTTTCCTCAAACGGCGGTTTCAGGTAGAAACACGGCCATCAGCGGTCACTAGCGTTTCACTGAGGTGTCTACGACAGCTGTTCCGGTCATGCCCTTTTGCATTGCATGTAGGTCAAACGATTTACTTTTTTCTTCATAGATTGTGTAGATTTATGGTTGTATTCTTTGATATGCTATTTGTTTATATGGATTGACCACGTTATTAGCAGCAGAGTATTGCAAGAGTTGTGCTGTGAGAAAATGACAGAGACTTGGTTGTTATGTTGTTCATTTGACAATATCTGAAAATGTAGAGAATAGGATTTCAGGCACCTTATGTGTGTGCCGTTGTGCAATCAGGTAAAGAAATCATCTGGTTTTATGTTCTTTTTAGTGGTTTGGTCAAGGTGTAAGAAAGTAAAACATATTTTGGTTTACTATATGTTTGGAGGCTCTTAACCTGGTCATAGTTAGGTGATTCTTTACATCTTGACCAAACAGAGTGGAAAAACCAAGTAAAGTCATTGTTTAGTTTTAAATCACTATAATCCATTAGACCTTGTCTATGGTGTTGATTAAGCATCGTGCAAAACAAAATTAAAAAGATTACTTAAATGGCTAATATCATAATAACTTGGAGATGAAATGTGAGGACTTTTATAGGATTATACAGCAAATACTTGATGATCCCCCAAACTTGTATTTTAACGGATGTTTTTTATGTGCAGGTCAAATGGGATGGGTTACAATGTTACATTGACTCAATAAAAAAAACAAGCAAATTAGAATCCCTTTTGGGAATCCAGCACTTTTGAAACCATATCGAAGGCTGCGTACTTTCTTTTTGAGATAGAATGCCTTCTTACTTCATTTAATTTAGGCATTTAATTTTGTTATAGTGGAATATACATACAACTTAATCGAATTGGTTTCTTTCGAACAATTTTTTTCGATCGATATAAATATCATGTGTTGATATCGAGTGGTGGTACGATAACCAACTAAACGAACGGATGTTGACCAAATTTTTGCTGCGTAGCACTGGGAAAATCCACAGGCGCAACGCGCCGGGGTTGATTGCACTAGTTTACATAAAATTTAGAATGGTTTGACTTGTGATCTTTTACAACTTAATAAAACAAACATTTTAATAATAATTTACATAAAATTTAGAATGATTTGACTTGTGATCTTTTACAACTTAATAAAACTAACATTTTAATAATAATAATTCCAGCTCATAAACAAATTGGTTCATAACAGGGAAGTGATTCAGGGCTAAAAGTTCAATGATAAGATATAATTAGATTAATTTATTAATTTCTTTTAAATTTAGGATTATCTCTTACTAAGATTTCAGGATTTTTTTTTTAATTTAGGATTAACTATGAAACTAAAGAGATTATGTTTTAGGTGGGAAAATAGAATTCTAGCCTCAATGATTGCCATATATCTTAAACTAGGTTAGAAACTTGTGTATTACACGGGGTTGTACATTAAAAACGCTATAATTCAATTTTTTTTACCAAACATCTTATCACCGAAATTACATATTGTTACATGTAATAATGGTAAAATAAAAGGTATAATAATATATCACAAAATTTAAATGCCTATTTATATAAAATGCAATATATAGCTGGTTAACTCATCAAGAAGCAATCTTAAAAAAAAACTTTTTTACGTATAAAGTATGTTTCTAAAAGTATAACTTTGAAAAACAATTAAATAAAATTTAAAAAAAGTATAAAAGTATACCTCCACATATTTTTCAAGCACCTCATTTGCATTTTTTTAATTATTTTATTAGTCTCAAGTATACCTATAAATCTATAATATTACCTAGTTAAACTATACAACTTTTGGTGTACATTTGACGAGGTTTTGTTTTTTAAAAGAGTGTAGTTGACAAAATTATTTACCAAAATGACTTGTTTCAAAAGTATTTATCAAAATGGGTTTTTTTATAAAAAAAATAAAGAAATACTAAAAAAGCCCCTAACCATCCTATCTTCTTCCTTGTTAAATCTGGGGACTCCATGGTTATCGCCACCAAATCACTACATCCTTTTGAGAAAAAAAAAAACTCTACATATGTTGTTTTTTGACAATGAATCTCTTGTTTTTCGTAAGATTTGAACCCAAGATCTCACACTTAAGTGATAAGATTGTAATGAATTAATGATTTTTTAACTAAGAGTGTTACTACAATACTTGCATGCATCATAATACCTTAAGAAACACATTTAAAGATATGCATAATTGAATTTAGGTAATTACAACTGATTTATAATTTACTTGCAGTAAATATATTAATTAAATCTAAATGTTGACCACGTTTACAAAATACCAAATTTTTTTGAAGAAAAAAAAACATTTCTTACTAAAAATTTAAAATCAACTAAATCAATCAATACCATCAATTATTGTTTTAATCAAGAATAAATAAAAGGGTTAATAAAATGTAGGAATACTCACAAAATGACATGTGGCAAAAATAGTCCTAATAAATAACAAGTGGCAAAAATTAAAGAAGGAAGCCTAAAAATCATCCATGTGTACTTTATTTTTATTTATTAGTATAGAGATTGGTTTACTTTATGTATAGATAGATACATATAGGGCCGTTCATATCGCTCGCCGCTCGCTCGACGCTCGTTCGAAAACTGCTCGGAAAATGCTCGTTCGATTTGACGCTCGGTTGTAAACGAGCCAAGCATGAGCAAAGGTCTGCTCGGCTCGGTTCGGCTCGAATTATTATTTTAATTAGTATACATATACATATACCTATACACATACATATATAAACATGTATATACACACACATATATATATACACACACAAAAAATATATATATATTATACATAATACACGTACACCTATATATATACACACTTACACATACATATATACTTAAATATAAATTAAATTTATAGTTTTATACGTACCACTCTGTTTGATTTTGGTCAACGATACACAAATTTACAAATATATCTATACGTACTAGACCAACCACGCCAATAAAAAATTAATACTAAAACTAAAAGTTAAACCCTAAACCGATAAAAGATAGATTGTTCATCGCCTCAATGTTTCATGTCGTTACCCTAATTCGATCGTCTCCTGCTCTCAACGTAAGTGTTCGTGCAATATGATTATCGTCTCGTCGGCACAACATTGTTATTAATAAGAAAAATATTGTTTCATTAAACGTGCATATTTTTAAAGACATAAAAACTTGAGACCCAACATTGTCACTATCTCTCTCAGCAAATTTAAATCGGGCGACACAGTTGTCCAATTCGCTCGAATTTCGCTCGACGCTCGCTCGGAATTTTTATTGCTCGAAAAATGCTCGATTGATTTGAGGCTCGGTTTTAAATGAGTCGCTCCGCTCGGTTCGGTTTGTAAACAAGCCAAGCACGAGCAAAGGTCCGCTCGGTTCTATTCGGCTCGGCTCGTGAACAGCCCTAGATACATATTAGAGATAGAGAGTTAAGTTAGGAATTAGAGTATGGGTTATATGTTGAACTAGGCCCAAACTAAGTTCATGATACCAAGTGATAAGAGTTAAATCTGGATAAAACCCACGGCCCAAGCAAACAACAAAAACAAAACGACGTCGTAATCTGACTAATATCCATCGACTTTTGTCCTACTGTACTTTCTTTGCTGCACTCCTCGCAATTTCCCTCTGTTGCACTCTCCACCTGCAAAGCCAATCGTCCGATCTGATATCAGCGTTTTAAATATCTCCGGCACCGTCCAAGTATATTTATTTAACCTAATTTCACGATCTCACTTTTCATTACTATTCAAATTTCACTTTTTCTTCTTATAAAATTAAAAATATTAATATTAATGTTGAACTTTGTAATTATGAATTAGACTTTCAATGGCTCCCGCTGTTCCTAGATCCGGTGATGCTATATTCGCCAACGTTGAGCGTGTGGTAATGTTTCTGCATCTGAAATTGATGAATTCGTAAGATATTTGTACTCGATTTGTGTTTAGGTTTTGAAATTTGTGTCGTGATTTGTTAATTATTATTGTTTGTAGAACGCTGAGTTGTTTACTTTGACGTATGGAGCGATAGTGCGACAGTTGCTTACAGATCTGGAAGAGGTTGAGGAAGTTAATAAGCAGCTTGATCAAATGTATGTGTTTTAGATTGCAAATTTGTTTAAGAGTTAAATGCTATTTTAGTCCCTGTGGTTTGGGCATTTTGCCAGTTTAGTCCAAATGTTTCATTTTTCGCCTGTAGGTCCAAAAAGGTTTCAAAGTTGCCATTTTAGTCCACTGGGTTAACTTCATCCATTTTTTCTGTTAACGAGAGGGGCAGTTCGGTCATTTTATATGGCCGAATTGCCCTTCTTGTTAACAGGAAAAATGGATGAAGTTAAGCCAGTGGACTAAAATGGCAACGGTGAAGCCTTTATGGACCTACAGGCGAAAAATGAAACCTTTGAACTAAACTGGCAAAATGGCCCAAACCACGGGGACTAAAATGGCATTTAACTCTTTGTTTAATTTTAAACCTTATGTTAGGTTCAGTTGTTTTTTGTTTGATTAGGGGTTACAATATTGGAATCCGGCTGATCGATGAATTTCTTGCGAAATCTAATGTGACTAGATGTGTTGATTTTAGGGAAACCACTGAAGTCGTTGCCAAGGTATTGTTATCTTCTCTCATGTCCTGTTTGTGTGTGTAGTAGGAAACCCGCATGATGCGGCAGCGGTAACAATTTACAATGCGGTGCTTTAAAGCTTGAAAATTACATAGGTTTGTTGGGTGATTAACAACACCCAACAAGGTACTTAGTTTAGAATAAAAAATTAAGTGGTTGTATGTGATTTTAGTTTAGAATTTAGATACCTGTAATGATAAATGCATGTAATGGTAAATGACTCTGCTTCCGATGATTGGCCAACAAACTAATAATGCCTATTTTTTTACCGAAAGCCAACCGTACCCGGATTGATCAAAAAGCAAATTTCAGTCTCAAAACAAGCAAACAAATCATTCAATTTTTAAGAAATCTTCATATCGATTTTGAATTTTCAACTTGAAAATTTTGACTCTAAACAAATTTCTATTGTTAACAAAGTAGCTGCACAAGGAGCAAACAGCCATGCACAATCGGGTCGACCCTAGTAGCTCATCTGATCTATGGATATTATCCACTTCCTCAGCATTGTCACACGAGCCCTGGTAAAAACTATAGGATTGCTACATTGCATCTCA
Source organism: Helianthus tuberosus (assembly GCA_030545235.1). NCBI lineage: Eukaryota > Viridiplantae > Streptophyta > Magnoliopsida > Asterales > Asteraceae > Helianthus > Helianthus tuberosus. The sequence goes on along the minus strand of CM060411.1, from coordinate 43,319,027 downwards.
TCAGAAAAGTTACTGAAAACAGAGAAAGAATCGCGCCATTTTTTATCCAACGTTTTTTGTTCTTGTGCCTATTACCAATCCCGTGTTCGACGCAGTCATGCATCCATGACTCATTTCCTGTAAAAAAAACGTTGTAAGATGTGCATTAAGAGTTGTAAAATTCTTAAAATTAAGTTCTTTCTCCAATCTCCATTATATAATAGTATCTTTATAGTATAGTTGTCAAAGGCGCAAAGGGAGAGACTTGGGCCTCAACGTAAGGCATTTAAAAAATGATGGCTTTATAAGCGAGACACATAGTATAAAAATTCAATCTTTGGGGCTTTAGACATATTTTAGGCTTGTTTAGGTCTAGTTTACGTTGTTGTAGGTTGATTTCAGGTTTGTTTAGGGCTGGTATAATTGTTTTTGACCCGTTCATATGATTTTTGGTTGGAACTTGGCCTGAAAAAAGCGCCTGAGGGCCTTAAAGTGGGGCTTTAGAAGTGAAGCGAGAAAGTTGCGTTCGACTTCAAAAGTGCGCCTAGGTGAGCCTTGACAACAGAGATACATAGTGTTAGGATCAAATGCAAATAGGTTTTTCGGTGCAAAGCATTCAAGCGAAGGAAAAAAAAACACGTGGTGGCATTTTTTGTAAATAGTAACTAATTACATTATTTGTAGTTATACAGTAATCAAAGAACACGTAATAGTTACACTAGTGCCTTACATGGTAAAGCTATTTGTACTGGATCCCACCCATCCATATATATATGTGTGTGTATTTTCCCATTTTGGGGCTATATGGGTAGTGCATAGTTTATCAACATTGTTACGAACTTGAGTTATGGACTTTTGGGTGACACAATGTGTGTAGAAACTATTTTCTGCAATGTGAAATATGTTGTCTCTGTGTTTTGATCGTTCAATAATATGTGTTATACCCAAGTTACGTGTTCTTTGATACCCATTTTTATGGTCTCGATTGATGTCTCCAAACAGGTTGGCTTCAAAATGTTTTTAGGGGTAACGGCATCCGTGAGTAACTGGGATACAGAGGGAACTTGTTGCAGTCTCATTTTGGAGGATAACCCGCTTGTAGACTTTGTTGAGCTTCCAGACACCTGCCAAGGTTTAAATTACTGCAGCATTCTAAGTGGAGTTGTTAGGGGAGCTTTAGAGATGGTATGTTTTATCTAGGGCTGGCAATTCTGACACGAACACGATAACATGACACGAACCTACACGAAGTTAACAGGTTTCGTGTTTTACCTTAACAGGTTTCGTGTCTAAACAGGTTGACACGATAAGGCATGTTTAAATTTCGTGTCTAAACAGGTTAAAACCCATTAACCTGTTAAGACTCGTTAGTGACCTGTTTATAATTTTAAACTAAAAATATATCAAATATGTGGCGTGGGGACATGTGGAGTCAGAAGGATATACCCAAAATTTTGAAATCCATTCCTTCACTTCACGCTCAAAAATAACCAAACCCTAATTTCCTAATTCAGTCGCCGCTCACCCCTTCGACCTTCATCGCCGGCCATCCCTTTGACCTTCATCGCCGCTCATGCCTTCGACCTTCATCATCGGACATTGGCTAATCGACCTTCTCTTCAACCTTCATCATCGGATAGCGTGAAAACAGTTGGGTTAAGGTAAGACACTTTAATCAGAATCTCGTTTTGTTTAATCAGAATCTCATTTTGCTTAAACAGTTGGGTTAAGGTAAGACCTTCATCATCGGACATTGTCGTGCCTTTTGTTTGACCGCCAGCTGTCTGATGATATGCTTAATCAGAATCTCGTTTTGTTTTTGGATATAGTTGCTGTTTCTTGATATGTAGATTTTTATTTGACCGCCAACTGAGTTTTTGTTTCTTGATATGTAGATTTTTGTTTCTTGATTAATTCTACTGAAAAAATTACAATCAATCAGATTAAGAACTCATGTATTGGTTAAAATTAAGAACTTGCTTCCAACTCATGTATTGGTGGTTGACCTGAGCACAGTTTTCAACATAATTAAACTTGATAATAAGCACTGGAAATGAGAGCAACTAGATTAGAACTACAACTCCTTGTTTGAAAAAGCATTACTTCACATTTATGGAATCTACTTCATTTCAGCTTCCTTTTTTAGTTGATTGACAGTTAAATGTGATGGCTTTTATTTAGATTTGTTTCTTAAATTGTGTTTTGTTTTTGGATATAGTTGTTGATTTATTAAAGTCATGAGTGATTCACAAAATAAAGTTGGGAAGAAGTATGTTGTTGGTTTAACTTTGATAGCTTTTCGTTCAATTTCCTTATTAACTTTTTGAGTAACTTTATGTATTTTTTTTCTCTATTATAGATGGATATGGATTCTGATTCTATCAAAGTCGACCTAGAAAATGATAGCACTATGAATTTGGAAGATGATGAAGTTGGCTCTGTGGAGGTAGAGGATAAAAATGATAGTGGTGTTAGAAAACCCAAGGTAAAGAGATCGCGAAAGGAAAGATCAGTTGTTTGGCATTACTTTACCAAACAACAAAACAAAGCTTTAGGCGGAAAGGTTCCACCAAAGTGCAACAAATGTGATCATGTTCTCATGTTTGATAGTAAGCAAGGTACGGGAAATTTTACTCGACATATATCAAGCTGCTTTGGTACTACTTATAAAGATGTTGGTCAAATGCTTTTAGATACTGACATGATGTTAAAGAGATCTAGTTTTAGTCAAAATACATTTCGTGAAATGCTTGTAGCTGCAATTGTGATGCATGAGTTGCCTTTGTCATTTGTAGACTATAAGGCATTTAGGGATTTGTTTAAGTATTTGCAACCCGATGTGAATATCATATCTAGAAATACGATAAAATCAGATATACTGAAAATGTATAAGAAAGAAAAGGAAAAGGTGAAAGAGATGCTTATGGAATCACCTGCCAGATTATGTCTAACTTCAGATTTATGGACTTCTATTGCTACCAATAGGTATTTAGCAATAACTGTTTATTTTATGGATAAAGATTGGATTTTGCAAAAAACAGTTTTATCATTTTCTTTTATGCCACCGCCTCATAAATGTGGCCTGTGATGGTAGAAGGGATGATCCAACACGTGCTTCAAATGCAAGTAAAGAGGTTGAGGACACAATGGATGATTCTACGCATGCCTATGGAATGAGCGTAAGGCTTAAGGTAATTTATTTATATATTGAGTTTAATTATTGACTAACTAATTTCCTAATTTTTTTTTAGGATTTTGATCAATTTCAAAGTAAAGATTTTACAATTAACAAAAGATCAGAATTGCAAATGTATTTGGAGGAGTTAAGGGTTGACAGAAGCTGCGAACTTGATGTGTTAGCTTTTTGGAAAGCCAATGAGTTTAGATATCCCGCACTTGCGAGAATGGAAAGAGACTTTATGACCATTCCGGTATCTACTGTCGCATCAGAGTCTACATTCAGTGCAAGTGGAAGAGTACTTAATGAACATCGAAGTTCACTTAGCACAGATACTGTTGAGGCTCTCATATGCACAAAAGATTGGTTATTTGGAGATTACTGTAATGTCTTTTCTCTTGATTTTTCTATGTTTTTTTGCATGGTATTCTATTAATGTTATTATGTATGTTTGTTTGTACTTTGTAGGTTCGAACCAAGTTATTGTAGATGAGCTCACAGAAGATATAATGTCGCTTGACATTTACCGTGAATCAGATGCTTCAAATGCTGTGAACAATCCTAAGGTGGTGGCATAAAAGTAATTGAAGCATTTGGAGTGGATACCTTAGGATTCTTCACAGAATTTGAAGCATCTGATTCACGGCTAATGTCAAGCGACATTATATGTTCTTTCAACTCATCTACACTAACTTGGTTTGAACCTACAAAGTACAAACAAATAGACATAATAACCTTAATAGAATAACATGCAAAAAAAATACACAGAAAAATCAAGAGAAAAGACATTACAGTAATCTCCAAATAACCAATCTTTTGTGCATATGGAGCCTCAACGGTATCTTTGCTAAGTGAACTTCGATGTTTATTAAGTACTCTTCCACTTGCACTGATGGTAGACTCTGATGCGACAATAGATACCGGAATGGTCAAAGAGTCTCTTGCCATTCTCGCAAGTGTGGGATATCTAAACTCATTGGCTTTCCAAAAAGCCAACACATCAAGTTCGCAACTTCTGTCAACCCTTGACTCCTCCAAATACATTTGCAATTCTGATTTTTTGTTAATTGTAAAATCTTTACTTTGAAATTGATCAAAATCCTAAAAAAATATTAGGAAATTAGTTAGTCAATAATTAAAAACAATATATAAATAAATTACCTTAAGCCTAGCGCTCATTCCATATGCATGTGTAGAATCATCCATTGTGTCCTCAACCTCTTTACTTACATTTGAAGCACGTGTTGGATCATCCCTTCTATCATCACCGACCACATTTATGAGGTGGTGGCATAAAAGAAATTGATAGAACTCTTTTTTGAAAAATCTAATCTTTATCCATAAAATAAACAGTAATTGCTAAATACCCGTCAGTAGCAATAGAAGTCCATAAATCTGAAGTTAGACATAATCTGTCAGGTGATTCCATAAGCATCTCTTTCAACTTTTCCTTTTCTTTCTTATACATTTTCAGTATATCGTATTTCTAGATATGATATTGTACATCGGGTTGCAAATACTTAAACAAATGCCTTATATGCATCACAATTGCAGCTACAAGCATTTCACGAAACGTATTTTGACTAAAACTAGATGTCTTTAACTTCATGTCAGTATCTTCTTTAACTTCATGTCGGTATCTAAAAGCATTTGACCAATATCTCTGTTAAGTAGTACCATAGCAGCTTGATATATGTCGAGTAAAATTTCCCGTACCTTGCTTACTATCAAACATGAGAACATGACCACATTTGTTAGAATCAGAATCCATCTACAATAGTGCTATCATTTTCTAGGTCGACTTTGATAGAATCAGAATCCATATCCATCTACAATAGAAAAAAAATACATAAAGTTACTCAAAAAGTTAATAAGGAAATTGAACGAAAAGCTATCAAAGTTAAACCAACAACATACCGGTGTTTTGCCCTTCTTCTTCCCGACTTTATTTTGTGAATCACTCATGACTTTAATAAATCAGCAGCTATATCCAAAATCAAAACACAATTTAAGAAACAAATCTAAATAAAAGCTATCACATTTAACTGTAAATCAACTAAAGAAAGAAGCTGAAATGAAGTAGATTCCATAAATGTGAAGTAATGCTTTTTCAAACAAGGAGTTGTAGTTCTAATCCGGTTGCTCTCATTTCCAGCGCTTATTATCAAGTTTAATTATGTTGAAAACTGTACTCAGGTCAACCACCAATACATGAGTTGGAAGCAAGTTCTTAATTTTAACCAATACATGAGTTCTTAATCTGATTGATTATAATTTTTTTCAGTAGAATTAATCAAGAAACAAAAATCTACATATCAAGAAACATAAACTCAGTTGGCGGTCAAATAAAAATCTACATATCAAGAATCAGCAACTATATCCAAAAACAAAACGAGATTCTAATTAAGCATATCATCAAACAGTTGGCGGTCAAACATAAGGCACGACAATGTCCGATGATGAAGGTCTTACCTTAACATAAGGCACGACAATGTCCGATGATGAAGGTCTTACCTTAACCCAACTGTTTTCACGCTATCCGATGATGAAGGTCGAATAGCCAATGTCCGATGATGAAGGTCGAATGGATGAGCGGCGATGAAGGGGTGAGCGGCGACTGAATTAGGAAATTAGGGTTTGGTTATTTTGGAGGGTGAAGTGAAGGAATGGATTTCAAAATTTTAGGTATACCCTTCTGACTCCACATGTCCCCACCCCACATATTTGATATATTTTTTAATTTAAAATTATAAACAGGTCACTAACAGGTTTTAACCTGTTTAGACACGAAATTTAAACAGGTCTTATCGTGTCGACCTGTTAAGGTCAAACACGAAACCTGTTAACTTCGTGTCGTGTTCGCGTCAAAATTGCCAGCCCTACATTTTTCCCACATTAAACTTAGAATAAAATGACATTAAATTATTAACACTTTTTCGTCGCGTTTGTAGGTGTCGATGAAGACTGAAGTCACATGGGTCAGGGATATGCTTAGAGGAGATGATGCGTTTGAGTTTCAGGTGAAGCATCTTAAACAAGTTCCAGAGGAATATCCGTACAAAGATGACGAGTAACATGTTTTCTTTAATCGTTATCTTTATTAATGTATATGCATTATGATTTTTGCATTTCCGTTTTGGTTTGTAATAAAATGATAACGTATTCCTTAAGTACTTTTGACTTATGTTTTATTATGCTAGAACATGTTTTGTTTCGAGTGTTGCTGTATTGAGGATTTGGATAGAACTATTATTGTTATATGATTGTTGATGTTTGCTTTGGCAAATCTGAAGGGGTTGGGTTCCAGCATGTGAACAGATGGATTCATCCTTTTAGATTACTCATGGACATGGGCGAAGCTTTTAAGGAGGGGGAGGGGGCGATTGACCCTGAACTTTTTGCTTAGTAGTGGAGAGTACGTAGTTTTCGCATAGAAATTTTTGGGTATATACGTTTTCGACCCCCCAGCTTTATAGAAATTTTTAGGTTCGGTGACTTCCGCCCCCTCGGTCGGAAATCTCAAGCTTCGCCACTGCTCATGGGAATGACAAGGAGACGGGATCTTGTGGGTCCCGACTCATGTTGCCATGCATCAGGGGGTCACGAAAACAAGGACAAGGACGGACGAATTGGGGGTGACATTTTGTTCTCACTCCAATTTAATGAGGTATGCCAAAGCTATTAAGTTTGCTATACATTTGGTTTCTTATTAATGGTGTAATTTTTATTATATGTTGGTATTGCTTATATGTTATTATAGATTAGCACATTATATTATTTCAACCTAAAGTAAGAATATATATGGATTATGGGATAGTCTACTGATGTACAACTAGTCAAAATTAAGCATGGTTTTAGGCTCGATTAGTTCTGTAGGTTGCAGTTCAAAGAGGCAAAAACCAGTCCTGGCTCCTGGGCAAAACCTGGTAATTCAATGTCCAAAAAAACTTATCATAATAAAATTCCATTAAGAAAGGAGGGTTCTTATAATTCAATGTTCCAAAAAATTCAAAAAAAAAAAAAAAACATTAGTTTTTTGTTCAAATTGGTTTTTATGTTGCATTGTTTCAGGCATAGTTATTAAAGGCGTTAGGCGCACTCAATGCGCATAGGCCTCGCCTGGGGCTTAGGCGCAAAGCGCAAAAAAATCGAGGGCCTGAGAAAAATAAAGCGCATAATGAAAAAAAATTAAAATATATTGTGTATTAGAAAAAGAATACTATTCTTCAAATAAAATAAACAAAATCTATTATATAACACTTTATATCATCTATTTAGTACCAAAAGTTCTAAATATTAGTGTATTAGTGTAGACAAGTAGTTTCCTTAGATAAAAGTAGAAATTTGGCTAGAATCTTGTCAGAATTTAGAGAATTCGGCCGGAATGGGTGCCTGTACCATCAACTCGAGAATTAAAGCGCAATTTCCTCGACTTAAAGCGCAACTGCCTCGCCTTGCCTGAAAAATGGGCCTAGGCGCAAGAGGGGATGGCTTTTAACAACTATGGTTTCATGTATAAAAATAGAGATGAGTAGAAAAAACCGAATAACGCAACGAAACCAAAATAAGTTATAACCGATTGAGGCATATGGTTCGATTATGATTTTTTTGGTTTGGTTATATATATGTATACATAACCAAATTAACTGAATCGAACAAACATTAAAACCAATCTTTACTCTTTTTTTTAAATAGTGCCGCCTCTAAATTTTTTTTTTAGTTTTTCTTTAATAAACAGCATTTTAGGTTTTCGTTTTTTAAATTAAAAAAGATTTATGATATGGTATTTTATTTGATTCACCTATGGTTAACTTAATTAACCGAATACTCTTTTCCAGTAACCGAAACCAGTCGGTTATGAAAATCTAAAAACCAAAGCATCGGTTATATGTACATTCTTAGTCCATTACCGAATTGACCCGAACCTGATCACGCCTCATTATTAAGGGAATCAAGTGAAGAACCATAAGGCTGGCTGGTTCAACCCTTCTTTAGTCTGGTCCCAGCTGGTTAGTTTTAAACTTTTTGTCTGTTCAGGCTGGTTTTTGAGTATGGCTGGACCAAGGAACTTGCTTCACGTGGATCATGCAACTCGCATTACGTGCGTTTAAGATACCTACCTAGGCTGCGCCTCGCCTAGACAGCACCTTGTGCGCTTCTGACTGCTTAGATACAATTAGCCTTACCTTTGTCGAATCAAAGAATCTAAAAGAAACAAGTAGATCAAATGAAATTATTGTGACATTTACCAGGTTGTTGACCACAAATGTTTCATACAGAACATGGGCACAAAACTACAATACTACCCCTGTATTATTTCCTCCTATTTGCATATCCACAATTCATACCTCTTCACACCAAATTTTACATTTAAATTCCCCATTTTCCCAATCTTTTAAAGGTTTAATTTACAAATCTGGTTACCATTTTATACCAAATTCATTTAGCCACAATGTTTCATTGCCGGAAAGGCGAGTTGCCGCCCTGCATCTTCACAAGATTCCAGTAAACTCCACCAGTTACAGACAGAAGATCAGCATGACACCCTTGCTCCACCACCTTCCCATCATTAATCACCGAAATGGAATCCGAATTTTGTATTGTTGAGAGACGGTGGGCCACCACAATACACGTGCGCCCCTTCATCATCTTTTCGAGTGCTTCTTGAACTAAGCTCTCTGACATGGTGTCAAGCGCACTTGTTGCCTCATCTAACAGTAGAACAGCAGGGTTCTTGATAATGGCTCGAGCCAACGCTATTCTTTGTTTCTGACCCCCCGATAGTTGCACGCCCCTTTCGCCGCAATATGTTTCGTACCCGTCTTTCATCCCACTACCATCCACAATAAAACAAATATGATAACATGTATATGTGTAAAGTTAGTCAAAGTCAACTATTAGTCGAAGGCATAGTTATTAATAGCGAGAATGGTGCTCATCAAAGTCAACTATTTGTCGAAGGCATCATTATTAATAGCGAAAATAGCGCTCGCTTTAGCGTCTAGCGTGGCGATGCGATTGCAGGTCGCAATCTGATTTTGGTGCCTCCATAGCATGGAAATAGCAGGATTCTAGTTTTTTTTAATATAAATAGTGATAATATATGCCTATAAAATAGCAGAATTTTCATTTTTTAACTATACCAGGGTATTTTGATAAAATACCTATATACCTATTGTCCACTATTCGCTATTAATAACTATGGTCGAAGGTAAACTGACTTAACCAATTTGCGACTGGACTAATAGTTGACTTTGACGAGCTTAACAATCCGAGTTTAAGATAAGCATGAGTAGAGTCCTTACCTAATGAATTCATGAGCATTGGCAAGCATCGCAGCATTCCTGATCTCGGATTCTGTAGCGTTTGGCTTCCCATAAACAATGTTTTCAAAAATGGTACCTGAAAAAAGGGTAGGCTCTTGACTCACTAACGCGATATGTGACCTCAATCCTCTTAGGTTATACTCCCTTATGTCTCTTTCATCAATAAAAACTGTCCCTTTCAACGGATCGTAAAACCTCTCTATCAACCCAATGACGGTAGATTTACCCGACCCACTCGGGCCCACAAGTGCGACAGAACTTCCTTGCCTTATCTTGAGGTTCAATCCTTTAAACACCATATGATCCGGTCTAGACGGATAAGCAAAAAACACATTTCTTAACTCCACCCGACCCCGAATATTCTCTTTTATAGAATCACGTCCCCGTGAACTATGAGGATCGATCTCGGTTTTCCTATCGAGAATTGCAAATACTGAACTAACAGCATCACTTCCTCTTGATATATCTTTAGTCATCCTCCCTGCATCAGCTATTATATATGCTGTTAATAACAACACCAAAAACGCTTGAAAAAGCCGCTCGGGAACGATTAATTTTTCGATTAATAACCGACCACCATACCAAAACGCCAAAGTAGTTGAGGCTGTTGTCAAAAACTGAGATAGGAAAAGCCCGATCGCTGAGTAATACGATTGTCGTATACTCTCCTTTTTTGGGCCTTGTAACGTGTCCTTAAAAAGACTAACTACCCTTTTTTGTGAAGAAAACGCGGTTATCGTTCTGTGGTTGATAACGGCTTCACTCGCGAGTTGACTTCCTTCCATTTGCGCCTTTTGAGATTTTCTCGATAAACTCTTCATTAAAACTCTTCTAGCGTACAAACTTCCGATCAAAAACGGTTGTGCCATTAATAACACAAGTGTCAACCTCCATGACAGTACTAACCCCAAACTATAAGCGAAAACCGCACTGAAAACTGCTTGCGTTAACAGCGACAAACGGTCTCCAACTAGTGACCTAACCATATTAGCCTCTGATGATAGCATCGCACAAACGGCTGCACTCGTGTTTTCGTCTTGGTCAAACCACCCGACTTCAAAAGTCAAGATCTTCTCGAGAAGCTTCTCGCGTACACGCACGGTTAACTTCTCCCCCATTATAGCAAAATTGTAATATTGGATGACACTTGAAAAAAAGTTCAACACGCCAACAGCTAACAACACAAACGAGTAGCTTCTTGCGTGTTTAACGATGGTAGATTGATCAAACTGAAAGTAAATATTAATCACGGCTCCTACGCAATACGCGTTAATGGGTTGAACCGCACCGGCCGCTATAGCACCTAAGCATCCCCATAGCGCCGGTACCCACTCAGGTGCATTCATTTTCAACAAACGGAACTGCGAAGGAGTTTGGTGAGACGGTTTCTTCAAGTTATCATCATAGTCGTCATTAGAAGCATCGAACTGAACCGAATATGGTGAACCCATGGAGAACGCCGGGCTGAACGGGTTCATTAACGGGGTGCCCGGTGCACTTGATCGTACGCTAGCTGGGCTGGCTGCAACTGATCTTCGTGGGGTTTGGAACTCGGTTCCATGGCTCGATTGTTGCAACTGCACCATTTTGAAGTATTGACCATCGGTTATTTGCATGAGCTCGTCATGTGAGCCTGATTCGACTAGTTTCCCTGACTGAATCACATGGACCAGACTTGCTCGTCTAATTGTCGAGAGACGATGTGCTATTACAATGCTGGTTCGCCCGACAGACACCTGGTCAATGGCTTTTTGCACCACTCGCTCGGACTCTGAGTCAAGTGCACTTGTTGCTTCATCTAGAAGAAGGATTTTAGGATCTCGTATTAGTGCTCGAGCGATCGCGACTCGTTGCTTTTGCCCTCCTGATAGTTGAACTCCAAATTGCCCAACCTGTTTGGAATGATGTTATATAAAAACAATATAAACAATTACCTAAGTTACATGTTTACAAGTGTTTTATTTAACCGTGAGAACCTGTTACTGGAAAACTTACGTTAGTATCGTATCCGTCAGGAAACTTAACAATGAAGTCATGAGCATTAGCATCCTTAGCTGCTGCTACAACATCATCAAAAGATGCTCCTTCCTTCCCAAACAATATGTTTTCTTTAATTGAGGTTGCAAACAGAATTGGCTCTTGATTAACCAACCCCATTTGTGATCTCAACCATTTTAGATGAAGTTTATCTATCTTGTGTCCATCCAAAAGAATCTCACCCTCTATGGGATCATAAAACCTTTGAATTAGTGATATAATTGTTGATTTTCCCGAACCACTACCGCCAACAAGACCAACGGTTTTATTAGCCGGTATTTTGAGAGTTAAGCCTTGTAGGATCGGCGTGTCGGGCCTTGATGGGTAGTTAAAATAGATTCCTTTGAATTCGATTTCGCCTCGCACATATGATAGAGCCTTTCCTTTCTTATCTTCGGAACCGATAGTTGGATTTTTGTCAATCATTTTGTTTATTCGGGTGGTAGCGCCTTTCGATTCTAAAATGGCGATAATATCTGGGAGTGCGACCAGGACAAACCTGCGAGATTACAGGAGTTTTGAGTTCTAAATTGGTTTCTACGAGTTGTCGAGTTGTGTTTTATCTTAAATTCGTGAAAACGGGTAAAATAAGTACGTCAAAATGGGCGTGAAAACAGATTCAGGTCAAAACGGTCGTTCTAAAAAGCATTAATGTGCCTTGTTTTTACCAAAATGGGCTCGTGTTGAAAATGGGTCTTTTTAGAAAAAGAAAAAAAAGTATCAAAATGAGTTTACTCGTTATATTTGTTTGTGAAGGGTTTAAATACAAAAGGCCCTTAACGTGCGTAATTAGGGTTAACCCAACCCATGCGTAATTATGCAAATAACGTGCGTAATTAGGGTTTAACCCAACCCATGCGTAATTATGCAAATAACGTGCGTAATTAAGCCTTGATTGTTTTATCAAAGTTGATTAGAAGATACGGGTCAAAAGTGTAAATAGTTTAATGTTAGTTTAGATGGCGGTTACAAAATAGAGGGACTAAAGGTGGCAAACCAGAAAATGATAACCCCCACCCCAAGGGTTGCGAAACCCCTTGGGTCGCACCTGTTGGGTCGTCGGCTTCAAGGGAAAAAGGAAGAGACACGTCAGTTTGAACTTGTGGACAAGAATCAACATACCTCTTCATATTCAATTACAACCACAAGATCCTAGAGACGCGACTATTCGTGAAAGGACACGTCTCTACACTCACACCCATTGAAGTCTATAAATAGATTAGGGTTTGCAGTTTGTTTTTGTACCTTGAAACAATCAGATTCAATTGTTAAGTTTATTAATACGATTGTGTATTAGGGTTAATCCCTCTCTTCTTGTTCTTTGTTCGATTGTTATTTTGTTCTTGATTGATGGGTTGAATTTATGGTCTCCTAGGATCTATAACCACCAATATAACGTGCGTAATTAGGGTTAACCCAACCCATGCGTAATTATGCAAATAACGTGTGTAATTAGGGTTTTACCCAACCCATGCGTAATTATGCAAATAACGTGCGTAATTATGTATTATAAGGTGCATAATTATGCAATAACACGCGTATGCAAAGTTAATTACTATTGTGCCACAGTGTTCAATTGAAAGCCTAGATTAGATCAGATGTGCGGTTGAGATGCTCGTGTATATATCACACGATAAGATGGTCTTGTACGTTAACCGGCCCCTTATTTGTTTTTATGGCAGGTAGGGGTTGAACCCCATTTTGACCCACACATTTGACCACCTATATGGATAGATAGTCAAGTAAGAAGAGCAACTTACACTCCTCCCATGAGCACATTAAATCCAGCTACAAAAACATCACCACCTTTTTCTCCATGTTTAGTAATAAGAATAGATCCAAACCAAGCCTGAAACGCCCAATTTATATAAATAATACCCATGCTTCCCAGCATTACTCCTCTAGCAAACCCTTGTTTTATTCCTAGTTTCATCGTCGTTTGAAGCGCTTTGCTAAACGTATCGGTTGTTTGACGCTCTCCGACGTATGAGTACACGGTTCTTATGGCCGAGACCGCTTGTTCTGCGATAGTGCCAGCTGTACCGTACGATTTAACCATTGCCATGCCTAAGCCCATCAAGTGCTTGCTCATTCCGAGTGCGGGTACTAGGAACATAATGGAGAACGGGATGGCGGATAATGTAAGTTTCCATGATAGTGTACACGCGAAGATGTGGCAGAAGATGACGCATGACAAGTTGGCGATGGTATCCGGAATCTGTTTTCGAAAATAAACTTAGTTAAAACGAAGATTCAAGATGTTTTTTTTGTACAAGATGGTAATTTCGACCCATTTAGTTATGAATTGGTCAATTCAGGTCGTGTTTGAGTAAGCTTATATTAAAAATCAGCCTGAAAAGGGTCTAATGTAGTCCAAAATGAATTCTGAATGTATATAAATATTATATACAATATATTATTTAGTTTTGCTGTAATTATCCTTACAAATATGATTTGTTTAGGTTTTCAAATCATGTCTACTAGTTGAGGTAGCTAATATATTTTATCACATAAAACCTCACAAATCATTTTATTCAAGTTACACTATTATAAATATACTTGACCAAGTATTTATAAAGTATATCACTAATATTGAGAAGAAAAAGAAAGTTTAGGATCAACCCAACATGTCTAACATGTCTTGGCCAATAAAAGATTAGATTTTGCCACCTAATGGTCTATAAATGTTTTGGTATAAACGAAAACCTTTTCGCCAATGGTGACTTGGATTGCATTAGAATCAGCCGTGATAGTCGAAACAACTTCATAAGTTGTGGAGGAACTTGCATCTTGGGTGTCGAAGAAACTAACGTCTTGTTTAAGGACGGATTTCAAGTACTTGAGTCTCATACGTGAAGTTTGCCTCTCTGCGGTCCTTGCCCAACAAAGTCCTTCTGCAAACACAAACACAAGTCTAAAAGTCATTGAACAACTAGATAGATATAAATAGTTAAAACGATTGTAAACGTACCAACAAAGGCAGATAGACCAACTGAAAGCGCAACATACATTAACCGAAGTGAATACTACAACAAAAACAAAACTTTTGTTAGCTTCGTGTAAAAGTTCTTGAAACCATGAATCATGGTTTGATCCAAAAACACATCCTTAAACCAGTGCGTTGGCCGATGACCTTGGTTTGAAATTTATTGAAACCGTAAATCATCATTTAATTTAAAAAGCATAATAACTAAACCAATGCGCGGGCCAATGAACTTTTTTAATAAAAAAAAATATTGAAACCGTGAATCATGGTTTTGTTCAAAAGGTATGATTTCACCAGCCGGCCCATGAACACCCCTACTGGCCAGTAACGCTAGTGGAATATTACCTTATTGACGGTAGAAAGAGTGACTTTAGCATGTGGGTCTCCGTAATCATTAATTATACCGCTAAGAACATACATGGTCAACGGTACTTGTAATCCGTCTCCAATGCTTCCAAGTGTGCCCCAAAACATCAAAAATTTGTCAATACCTTCTGCAAACCTAAAAATCCCATCTTTTTTCTTGTTTCCCATTTCTATTCCTATGCTCCAACTTCAATTCCAACTGCAGTCTAGAGTGGAATCGGTTGATGGTTACTTTTTTCTCCTTGTATACAACATAGTGATATAAGGAACCAAATGCCACTTATATTCAAACGGCATGCAGGATTGGGAATCTTTGATTCCCATCATTTAGTGCTCCAATGTCTTAAAAGATACACTTGTGTTGTTTTGCATTGTAGTTTCATGGTGTTTGACTTTTGACAAATTTTATAAAATATAAATGTTGATATCATCGAGAAAACTAAATTTTGATTATTTCATTCCATATAAAATCGAGAAAACTAAATTTTGATTATTTCATTCCATATAAAAATATTCAATTATAACATGTTTTGGGGTGTTTAGTTACTTAAAGTTTGGTATATACTTTTATGTAATAAAATCTCAATTTAGAGTTTAGACTATCTATGGTGGTTGTGAAAAAAAAAAGTGTTATCACCTAAGCGCCAAATAGACAAGAGAGGCATTACACGCACTAGCCTAGATGGCAGTAGCTATTAGAGAAATCATAACCAAACCATCGGTGGTGTTACTGTTTGGCTTTTTTGCTTGCCAACACTTGTTAAACCAACCACCGCCATAGCTATCATAGCCACTGTCTTTGTTGCCTGCACCATCACCACCATTACGGTTGTCATTGGTGGGGTCTCAACTAGGGCTAGGTTCAATGAGGAACACCAAAAAAAAGTGGGGAACATGGGAACCACTAAACAAATCTCATACCCAAACTTATCTTGTTACACGCCTCGAAAGTCTTGGGTTTTCTCTATGACAGACGTGTTCCATTGATTGAACAAGTATCACCTAAACCATACTCACCCCACATGAAAATTTCTAAACAAATCTCATACCCAAATGCTTATCTTATTACACGCCTCGAAATTCTTAGGTTTTCTCAATAGGTTACGGATTCGCCCATGAAGTTCAGGTGGTTTCTTTTTTGCCATCCCTAACCCCCACGGCCCCACCCCGAATTTAACAGATTTACAAACAAAATATTATTCTTTAGCTAACTAAATAAATCACAAATTTTTAACTCTTTTGATAAATTCTAGTTTTTCAAATTTCATTTTCGCTGACAGATCCTAATTTGTTTAAAATTCAATTTCAAATGAATTATATCAAATTCAAATGAGTTTGACAAATTTCACTTGTATTGAAAAAAAGTATGAACTAAACGTTCACTTAATTAAACAGTTCAGATTTTTGTCTCGTTTTATTATGTCTTAACGTTCACTTAAATAGTTCAGAATGTTGTATAATACATGTACACAAACAATGCATTCAAAGTGAAAACTTGATCCAGCCTCTACTCTTTAATTTGAGTAAATTACAATTTTGGTCTATGTGTTTAAACCAATTTAACTCTTTCAGTTCAAAAAGGAATCTTTTAACATATCAGACTCTAAGATTGCATTTTATAACGGTTTTAACCTCTAACACTAACTATGTTACTTTTTTCTAGTTAAACCTAAGGGTATTATGGTCCTTTTATAAGTTAGGGGCTTTTTTGTAAGAATTATAAAGTTCTTTTAACATTTTTATTTGTGTAATTATTTAATTTTTTTATCTCTTTATTTCACGACTATTATTTAACAAAATACGATTTAAATATACAAATAAATACATATTTCTTTAACAATTTGTTTTTTATAAAGGTCATTTTTAAAAACATTTTTTTAACCTTTTAAAACCCACTTTCATTTTTAAAATCGTTTCTTTTTAAATTGTTTGTTTTTAAAATCGTTCTTTTTAAAGTCTTTCGCTTTTTATTAAAGAAAAAGATTGAACAGTTCGTTTTTTAAACTTTTTTAACAATTCATTTTTTAAGTTGTTCATTTTTAAAACCGTTTATTTTTAAAGTGTTCCTTTTAGAATCATTTATGTAAAGCATTACTTTTATTTTTAAAGCGTTATTTGAATCGTTTATCCTTTTTAAAATCCTCCATTTTTTTGAACTGTTTGTTTGTTTGTTTGTTTGAAATTCATTCATTTTTTAAACCTTTTGTTTGTCACACCCCCAAAATACCACATGCGGTAACTCCGCTAGGCATGTGACGTACCAGGATCTAGCCACCAATCATATTGAACTAACCATAAGATATTTAACAAAATTTCCATTCATTAAGTGAAATATTCATAAAACATATTCCAAAGTAAATAGTGTCAGCGGAAGCAAATAGTAAAACATTGTTCAAATGTTTCAAAAACCAATGTATGCGAAATCAATAAACAAGTCTTGTAAAACCAAGCGACACGCCCCATGACCACTCCAGCCATCCAGATAGCAAGTTCCTCATCCGCAGTACCTAACGACCTGCGAGCATGCAACAAGTGTATCAAACAACGCTGGTGAGTTCACAGTTTTACGAAAACGTTAATTACCAAGTGTTTAATCCAGTTTGTTAACAAATCCGAAAGTAATGTTGATAATATCTCGATACTGAACAAGACGGCTCCTGATGTATGTTTTGCCCGTTCCCCTGTGCTCCTATCAAAGCACTGGGCATGATTGGGTCATTAGTTCACACCCGTCCTCTCCGGTACGGGGTGAGGGTGCCAAACCTAAGTAGCGCTACCAACTAATACCCCGTTACCTCTCCGGTAACAAAAAGATGGGACTTAAGAGTGATAGGGTGAGAGTATTATCCAGCATTCCAGTTTTACCCAAAAGACTTATCTCTCCCCGGGATACCCACTGACTGTCCCAACCACCGGGACGCATGCTCAAGAGTAGTGAGCTCACCTTAGCTTTGCTTGGTATGTTTTAGTTACCCGTCCAGTTGTTCAACCCCAAACCCTACCGTGGTTACCAATCATCATTAGTTACATAATCAAACAAGTCATGTATTTACACACAGTAAGTCACATAATCGAGCATAGTTTATCACAAGATCACTACGAATCATATATCAATACTCAGTTTTACCCATGCTCGCATCTCATGCGAGAGTCTTATGATAATATTCCACAGTCACAAGCATACAATACTACAATAATAACATTTCACTATTATTCAAACTGTTTACCGTTCAGGCCATCTATCACCTCGGTGAAAGACCCTGATGATGAAATACTCACCAGAGGTGACGAATCACCTATGTTTCGTCGACAACATTGGTGGCGAATCACCTGTCTTTCGTTGACAACATTGGTGGCGAAACACCATAGAGATTCGTCAAAATCTCCCAAGTAACTGCTAACACATTCCCAACGGGTTTACGGATCAAACATCAATTTCTTACAAGTTCTACAAATTCTAGTTATTGTTCAATCATCGACTAATAATCTCACAACCTTAATATCGCAATACAATACCACAGATCTCACAAGTCTTGATTACATGGTTCCAATCCAACTAATAACATGTCATTCACAACAAATCAGACTATCAGTTTCATGGCAATCAACGTATTTAGACCATCAATCATTCCTCAATAAAAACCCTACAAGTTCTATAGACAATTTCATGCATCATGTATCAATTATCAATCAATTAAACAATACATTTACTAACCGGTATGTAGATTAACACGAGAGATTTAAAAGATCGAAGGTATGCTCGAACAAGACTGCCGGCGCTTGAAGGGTTGCGAGAGAGAGCTTCTAGGGTTTTCTTTTGTGATAAACTGTTACGTGTGATTTTTTTACAAGGGTTATGTTTATAACATGCTGGGCCTCAAATAGTTTGGACCGAAATAACCTGGGCCGAAGCCCCTTAATGACGAAAGACATGTTTCGTCGAGACCATGGGTGGCGAAAGACTGGTTTTTCGTTGGGTCCAGAGATGACAAAGAACTTTACATTTAATCTTAATTACACTACATCCAATTATATTAACACCACTCATACAATCATCAAACATAACACATAGCACATAAACTGTTAATCATACACATAACTACACTCGACACCACATGAATCAAATTGTAAGACAGGATTATGGAATCAGTGATGTGTATGGGAATGACCTTGAAATCTCGGATTGTCACATCATCCCCAACTTGAAAGAAATTTCGTAACGAAATTTGACAAGTTATCCGAAACAGCAAGACGTTAACTCAAGATGACTGTGGATTATTCGCGGATACCACATCATCCCCAACTTGAATGGGAATTTCGTCCCGAAATTTACTAGTTGTGCCAGACTTAGATTTTCCAGACTTAGACTTGTCATCAGGGAATAAATGTGGGTACTTGAGCTTCATCTGATCCTCGCATTCCCATGTGAACTCCGGTCCACGCCTTGAGTTCCAACGGACTCTTACGATAGGAATTCGACTGTGTTTACGGACCTTGACTTCCCGATCCATAATTTCTATTGGTTCCTCGAAAAACTGCAACTTATCGTCGATCTCCAGCTCTTGAAACGGTACCACAAGTGTTTCATCGGACAAACACTTCTTTAGTTGAGAAGCATGGAATACATCATGAACATTACCCAACTCAGCAGGTAACTCTAGCTTGTAGGCCACTTTACCAATTCGCTCCAGAATCTTGAATGGCCCTACATAACTTGGATTAAGCTTGCCGCGTTTTCCAAAACGCACCACACCCTTCCAGGGTGAGACCTTCAACATAACACGGTCACCAACTGCGAATTCCAAAGGCTTCCTACGCTTGTCAGTGTAGCTTTTCTGATGGTCGCGCGCTGCCGCCATACGGTTCCTGATCTGAACAATCTTTTCAGAAGTTTCTAGAACATGTTCCGGACCTGTGACCTGGCTGTCACCCACCTCAGCCCAACAAAGAGGAGAACGACATTTCCGGCCGTACAACGCTTCAAACGGAGCTGCCTGGATGCTAGTGTGGTAACTGTTGTTGTAGGAGAACTTGATCAGCGACAAATGTTTCTCCCAACCCTTACCAAACTCAATCACACATGCTCGTAGCATGTCTTCAAGTGTGTGGATGGTTCGCTCACTTTGACTATCCTTCTGTGGGTGATAAGCAGTACTCATGTCGAGTCGTGAGCCATACGATTTATGCATCGACTGCCATAAATCAGATATAAAACGCGGATCACGATCAGAAATAATAGAGGTTGGCACCCCGTTCCTAGAAACCACTTCCTTCAGATAAACAGCAGCAAGTTCAGAAAACTTATCAGTTTCCCTGATCGCTAGAAAATGTGCTAACTTCGTGAGTCGGTCAACGATCACCCAGATGGTATCGTTTCCGTTTTGAGTTCTCGGCAGACCAGTGACAAAATCCATAGCAATTTGTTCCCATTTCCACATGGGTATCTCTGGTTGTTGCAGCAGGCCTGAGGGTTTCTGATACTCCACCTTGACTTTCGCACAAGTCAGGCATTTACTCACATACGTCGCGATGTTAGCTTTCATCTTCGGCCACCAATACATAACTTTGAGATCTTGGTACATCTTATCCGAACCCGGGTGAACAGAGTATCGAGACTTGTGCGCTTCATCCATCACAAGTTCTCTAAGATTTCCAAACAAAGGAATCCATATTCGCTCCATGCAATAGAGAATACCATCCGATCTCTCTACAAGTCGTTTTTCCATGCCCCTTAAGTACTCTGCTTCAATGTTTTCCTCTTTCAATGCTTCGGTTTGAGCCGAACGGATCTGGTCAGGACGGTTTGTGTGAATAGTGAGCTGTAAAGCTCACACACGTTTAGGTTTCGTCTCCTTTCGGCTAAGGGCATCAGCTACAACGTTAGCTTTACCGGGATGATACTTGATGGCACAATCGTAGTCATTCAACAGTTCTACCCAGTGACGCTGTCGCATATTCAATTCCTTCTGGTTGAAAATATGCTGGAGGCTCCTGTGATCGGTGTAGATAGTGCATTTGGTACCGTACTATTAATGCCTCCATATTTTCAACGCGAAAACCACGGCCCCCAATTCTAAATCGTGAGTCGTATAATTCCTCTTGTGAACCTTCAGCTGTCGAGAGGCATAAGCTATTACTTTCTCACATTGCATCAACACGCATCCGATACCCTGAATAGAAGCATCACAATATACCACAAAATCCTCGGTACCTTCTGGTAAAGACAAGATCGGTGCACTGCAGAGTTTCTATTTCAAAAGTTGGAAAGCATCCTCCTGCTTGTTTCCCCAGGAATATACAACACCTTTCTGTATCAACGAGGTAAGCGGTTGAGCGATCTTCGAGAAATCCTTGATAAATATTCGATAATACCCAGCGAGACCAAGAAATTGTCGCACCTCCGAATGATTCTTTGGTGCCGCCCAATTTCTGATAGCATCAATCTTAGCAGGATCCACGTGTATTCCCGATTCATTCACAATGTGACCAAGGAAGTGCATTTCTCGTATCCAGAAGTCACACTTAGAAAACTTCGCGTAGAGCTGCTCCTTCCTCAGGAGTTCCAAAATAAGACGCAAATGTCGCTCGTGATCCTCCTTGCTCTTTGAGTAGATCAAGATGTCGTCAATAAACACAATAACGAAGTCGTCAAGGTACGGCTTGCATACACGATTCATAAGATCCATAAAGACTGTCGGTGCGTTCGTCAACCCGAATGGCATAACCAAAAACTCATAATGTCCATATCGCGTTCGAAAAGCCGTTTTAGGGACATCCTCTTCTCGGACTCTCATCTGATGGTAGCCCGATCTTAAATCAATCTTAGAGTAGAAACTTGACCCTTGCAACTGGTCAAACAAGTCATCGATACGCGGTAGAGGGTAGCGGTTCTTGACTGTTACCTTGTTGAGTTCTCAATAGTCTATACACATACGAAAGGACCCGTCTTTCTTCTTTACAAACAAAACCGGGGCTCCCCAAGGCGAAGAACTAGGTCGGATAAAACCTCTATCCAACAGTTCTTGAAGTTGATTCGACAGCTCTTGCAACTCTCCTGGTGCAAGACGATAAGGAGCACGAGCAATCGGAGCTGCTCCTGGCATAAGGTCAATCTGGAATTCCACCTGGCGATGTGGAGGTAAACCGGGTAACTTTTCAGGAAACACGTCAAAAAACTCACGTACAACTGGAAGGTCCTCGATCTTCCTTTCTTCAGGTTGTGAATCGGTAACAAGAGTTAGGATAGCGGGGTAGCCCTTTCGTAGACACTTCTGGGCTTTCATGGCTGAGATGATGCCGACCATGGCACCACTACGATGACCTTGTACCGATAGAGATTCCCCACTGGGGAGAGGGATACGCACGATTTTCTCCTTACAGAGAATTTCCGCTTGATGCTTAGACAACCAATCCATGCCAATGACCACATCAAAACTTCCAAGAGTAACGGGGAGTAGGTCAATGTCGAACACTTGACCCATGAGATCAAGTTTACAACCAAAAAGGACATGAGAAGCTTCAATCGATTTACCATCGGCTAATTCTACTACATGCTTATTTACAAGAGGTGTGGGAGTCAACCCTAACTGACGACTGAACCCCCAAGACACATAACTCCAATCGGCACCAGAGTCGAATAAAATAGAAGCAAATATGTTGTTTATGGAGAACGTACCAGTCACCACGTTGCCATCATTTCTGGCTTCCCCAGCTCTAATAGTGAACACCCTCCCGTGCACACCATTTCCACCATTGCCCCCATTGTTGTTGTTTCCGTTGTTATTGTTCCCATTTTTGTTGCCACCAGAATTCTGATTTAGTTGAGGTCAGTCTCGCCTGATGTGAACCTCGGCTCCACAATGAAAACATCCCTTACGATTTCCACGGTTTTGCTGGGGTTGTTGCCTTTCCTGCTGCTGTAGCTGCTGCTGTTGCGGGGCGTGCTGCTGATACTGGTTCGGAAGTGAAACCCTACAGTCCCTGGCCATATGCCCCACTCTGTTGCACCTGTGACATACTCGGGTACACTGCCCCCGATGGTGATAGTTGCACTTATTGCACTTTGGTTGTTTCCCCGCATAAGAACCCCGACCTGAACTGTTGCCCTGGCTTTGATTAACGGAGGACTTTCTGAAACTGCGATTGCTGCTATTGTCTGGCTGCTTCTGTGACTGATTCGAGTTCGTCACCTTATCTACATCATTCCATTTCCGCTTGCTATCAGTAACGGGCGTATTAGCTGTGGCTGTAGTAGCAGTAGTGGCAGAAACACGCGGTAGTAGCGAGCCACGCTCCACCTCCTGGTCTGTGATCTTGTGAGCCAAGCGGATAATCTGAGCTAAGTTGTTGAGGTTCGCTGCAGTAACTAAACCCTTGACCTGTGGGGCTAATCCCTTGATGTACAGCTCGATTCTTCGGTGCGGAGGTTGTGATAAATTCGGGCATATATTAGCTAACTCATGCGACCATTTCGTGTATGCCTCGATCTCAGACCCCACCATCTTCAGATCGTAATACTCGTTTTCCCGTTTCTGCACCTCATCACGAGGACATTACTCCTCCCTCATCAGCTCCTTAAAATCGTCCCAAGTGGTCGCATTTGCCATTTCTATACCCAACATCTGAACCTAAGCATTCCACCATGTCAGGGCTCCATCCTCGAGTGTGCCTGTAGCATACTTCACTCCATCCCCAGCAGGACAGTTACACATCGCAAACATCGATTCTGCCTTCTCAAACCAATGCAAAAGTCCCACAGCCCCTTCAGTCCCACTGAAGGTATGTGGCTTACAATCCATGAACGTCTTGAACGTACAAGCAGGTGGATTGTTCTGATTCTGATTTGCTTGCTGACCTAAGGACGAAAGAAAATACAATCCACAGGTAAGTGTTGTGTACACGACACAAGAATAAAGGGTAATTGGCACATATCGTACCAGCTTGGTAGGCTGCCAAAGCCTCAGCCACACGTGTGTTAATCAAATTTGTCAGCTCAGCCTGGGTCATCGCAATGTGACCACGTCCATGACCTCGTCCTCTCATGATTCTATAAAAGAGAAGAGGAAAAGGTCAAAAGTCGGGACAAGGTAGGAGTCAAACTCACAACAACTTCTACAGATTACCACGTACATCAGACAACAAAGCGGAACCCCTTTCACACTCGTTAGATCTTACTGGGACTCGCATGCACCCCACATTATTATTATGTGTGCACCCACAATAATAATACGATTTGCATGTTTATCTCAGCTCCTCCCAACTTATGCTATAAGGCTCCTCAAATTCTCACAACAAGACAGAACACCACAATCATAGACCACGAAAATCTAACGGAATATCACACTGTGACTCTAACAATCACATAACTCAGGTAAATGCACATGAATTCAGTCTGAAATGCTAGGTGTGTGCAATCGCATGCAACATTGTACATAAGTGTATACTAGATATACTATGCAATAAGTAAACGAGAGACGAACCTTGCAATATGGAGCTGAGTGTCATGGTCGATTTCGAAGCTGTTCGATTATAGTCTGGTTTTATAAAAACATTTTAAAACCTAGTTCACTATAACCAATGGCTCTGATACCAAACTTTCACACCCCCAAAATACCACATGCGGTAACCCCGCTAGGCATGTGACGTACCAGGATCTAGCCACCAATCACATTGAACTAACCATAAGATATTTAACAAAATTTCCATTCATTAAGTGAAATATTCATAAAACATATTCCAAAGTAAATAGTGTCAGCGGAAGCAAATAGTAAAACATTGTTCAAATGTTTCAAAAACCAATGTATGCGAAATCAATAAACAAGTCTTGTAAAACCAAGAGACACGCCCCATGACCACTCCAGCCATCCAGATAGCAAGTTCCTCATCCGCAGTACCTAACGACCTGCGAGCATGCAACAAGTGTATCAGACAACGCTGGTGAGTTCACAGTTTTACGAAAATGTTAATTACCAAGGGTTTAATCCAGTTTGTTAACAAATCCGAAAGTAATGTTGATAATATCTCGATACTGAACAAGACGGCTCCTGATGTATGTTTTGCCCGTTCCCCAGTGCTCCTATCAA
This sequence comes from Helianthus tuberosus, assembly GCA_030545235.1. Taxonomy (NCBI): domain Eukaryota; kingdom Viridiplantae; phylum Streptophyta; class Magnoliopsida; order Asterales; family Asteraceae; genus Helianthus; species Helianthus tuberosus. The sequence goes on along the minus strand of CM060411.1, from coordinate 43,294,073 downwards.
AGCACTGGGCATGATTGGGTCATTAGCTCACACTCGTCCTCTCCGGTACGGGGTGAGGGTGCCAAACCTAAGTAGCGCTACCAACTAATACCCCGTTACCTCTCCGGTAACAAAAATATGGGACTTAAGAGTGATAGGGTGAGAGTATTATCCAACATTCCAGTTTTACCCAAAAGACTTATCCCTCCCCGGGATACCCACTGACTGTCCCAACCACCGGGACGCATGCTCAAGAGTAGTGAACTCACCTTAGATTTGCTCGGTATGTTTTAGTTACCCGTCCAGTTGGTCAACCCCAAACCCTACCGTGGTTACCAATCATCATTAGTTACATAATCAAACATAACACATAGCACATAAACTGTTAGTCATACACATAACTACACTCGACACCACATGAATCAAATTGTAAGACAGGATTATGGAATCAGTGATGTGTATGGGAAAGACCTTGAAATCTCGGATTGTCACATTGTTTACTAAAATCATTTGCTTTTTAAAACCTTCTATTTTTAACATAATTTTTAATACCATTTTTTATTTTATAAATGTTGTTTTTTTTAATCTTCGAAAAAACTGTTCGTTTGTTTAAAATTGTTCATTTTCATCTTTCTTTTTTTAACAATCGTTTTTCAAACTTTGTATTCTATAACTTATTTTATTGTCGATAGCAAAAATAAACTTTAAAAAATAAACATTCTTAAAAATCAAAGGAAATTAAAAATGAACAATTTTAGACAAACTAATGGTTTTTTCGAAGATCTTAAAAATGGCGTTTATAAAAATAAAGAAAAAGGTACTAAAAATTATGTTAAAATATAAGGTTTTAAAAAGTGTATGGTTTTAATAAATAAAAGGTTTAAAAATGTACGAATTTCGAACAAACAAACGGTCTAAAAATGGAAGATTTTAGAAAAAGATAAATGATTCAAATAACGCTTTAAAATAAAAGGAATGTTTTACAAAAAAAATGGTTCTAAAAGGAACGCTTTAAAAATAAACGGTTTTAGAAGTAAACGACTTTAAAAAAATGAATTGTTTATAAAACATATGCTTTTAAAAAGAATGGTAAAAATGAACTGTTCAATTAAAAAAACGAACGTCTTAAAAAGAATGATTTTAAAAACAAATAGTTTAAAAAGAAACGATTTTAAAAATGATAGACCGTTTTAAAAAGTCTAAAAACATTTTTTTAAATGACATTTATAAAAAAAATTGTTAAAGAAATATGTATTTTTTGTATATTTAAAACGTATTTTGTTAAATAATAATTGTGAAATAAAGAAATAAAAAAAGTTAATTAATTACACAAATAAAAATATTAAAAGAACTTTATAACTTACATAAACAACCCCTAAACTATAAAAGGACCATAATACCCTTAGCCTTAACTGGAAAAAAGTAACATTGTTAGTGTTAGGGGCCTAAACCATTATAAAATGCAATCTCAGGATCTGATATGTTAGAAGATTCTTTTTTAGACTGGAAGGGTTAAACTGGTTAAACCATAGGGGCCAAATTAGTAATTTACTCATTTAATTTAAGGTGATAATATACACACACCCCTATAATCTTATTTTCACATCCCCTAGAGTATACAGGCCGTATGATGTTATATGGCCCGTATAGAATGATTTTGCACAGAAATAAATGCACTGGAATCTTTTTTTTTTGTTTTAAATGTATACGGGTCGTATAACATTATACGACACGTAAAATGCACTGGAATCTTTTTTTTTTGTTTTAAATGTATACGGGTCGTATAACATTATACGACACGTATACATATGTATACGACCAATATAATGTTATACACCAAATGTGTTTATTTTTTAAGGTTGATCAGTTTTTGGGTTTTAAGATCTGTATACGGGCCATATAAAGCTATACGGCCCGTATATAGTCTTTTTTTTGTAAAACCAAACAACCGTTTAATAAAATTTAGTAATTCTAACGTTTTCAGTATCTGGAGTTTGTTGGTTTGTTTATAGCTAGGATTCAGAATGCTTGAATATGGTGATATTAGAACACTGTACACTGCGTGTAAACACAGTGGCTTTGTGATGCAAGGATCTTCGAATGATAGTATGTACGTTAAATTTCATTAATTGATACTGTTATTTGTCTGTTAACTACCAGATGGAGTTCTTTCGTGGTCTAATCATATCAACTATGTAAGAGAGAGAGACCTTTAAGTACGGATCCTACAGTTGCATTTGGAACAAGAAATCCAACAATTCGCTCATTATCTGTTGTTGTCTCAATGCCCACAACACGCAGTTGTTGATGGGCTTTGCGGGCCTGTTGTTGTTTAATAAATTTTAGTGATTCTTTAGATAGCGTTTTCAGTATTCGGAGTTTGTTGGGTTGTTTGTAGTTAGGGTTCAGAATTCTTGAATATGGTGATATTAGAAAAGGAAAAACACTACCATGGGTGAACCCTACAGAAGAAATCGCAGGCTGATACATAAAAATACATATAACGAGTTATCGTCTTCTGAACCCTAACAACTGTCCATGTGGGTTGTCGCCGGAACCCTGTCAATGATCGTCTGTTAACTACCGGATGGAGTACTTTCGTGGTCTAATCATATCAACTATTCACTACATGGAGCAGATAACGGTGAACTTTACATCGGTGGGAATAATGAATGGAGGAATATATTTTACTTATTTTATGTTTAATATATGAAGCATATTATATAAGTTTTTAGAAGGTGTTTGTTAGGTTTAATTTCCTTGTTTAACTATGATTGACATCTATCATTGACATCTATATACGGAATGAGATTCTTCAAGAACTCGAAAATATACGGAATGAGATTCTTCAAGAACTCGAAAAGGAGAAAATACGGAACGAGATTATTCAAGAACTAGAAAAGGAGAAATACGGAACAAGATTCTTCGAGAACTAGCAAAAGGAGAAAATACGGAACGAGATTCTTCGAGACCTAGAAAAGGAGAAAATACGGAACGAGATTCTTCAAGAACTAGAAAAGGAGAAAATACGGAACGAGATTCTTCAAGAACTAGCAAAAGAAGAAAATACGGAACGAGATTCTTCGAGAACCAGAAAATGAGAAAATACGGAACGAGATTCTTCCACTAATTAGTCAGTAGTCATTACTTCTTAATGAACTCGAATTCACCAAATGATGAGTAATGTAAGGAGAAGCGTTAGGATTCAGGGATTTAGAAGCCGTGATGAGCAGTTGGTCGATGACATGATAGATAAAAATCTTGCAGTGAAAGCCAGTGTAAAAAATGCGGAAATGTTGCATAATTCGTTTAGTTTCTATTTGGCACCTTCAATCTCTGTTGCTTCATTAAAATTAATGTTAGTTTGTGGCACGCCTCATACAATGCTGTAATAGGTTGTGGTTCAGCTAAAATGACATCAAGCATGACTAAATGTATAGCAACTCTCGAAAAACGCTCCTAATATACCCCGTATATACATTAACGAACCTGTATAACCTTAATTTTAATAAAAATCAAATAAAATAAGAAATTTGGGTGCTCGCAGGCCGCGACAAGGATATCCCTGTGGTTCGTGGGGCGCGACCGAGAGTCACCTAGTGGATAACCAACGTGCCACATGGCACGACACACGGCAAGTCTACTCTGGTGACTAACCAGACCTAGCCCTAGCTAGGCCTAGCTCGCGGGGCGCGAAGGAAAGGAACGAGGCTCTCGCAGGGAACGAGAGACCTTCATTTCAGCCTATAAAAGAGGCCTTTGGCCTTAGTTGCAGATCGTTCATTTCTGTTTCTTTTCTCAGCCCCTATTATAGCTAAAAGTTGCTCGATATTATACCCCTAAAACATGAAACTCTACCTCATTATAAGTATTTTAACCCCCGATCACTAATTCGTTACCCTACCCAATTGATCTAGGACTCCGTAATGCATGTCGAGGCTCTGCCTGACTAAGTTCGTTGGAGTTTTGTCTCGTGTTGTATGGCTAATGTGATTTGGGTTATCTTACTAACACATGTGCATTGTTTGTGTGACAACTCGAAATTTAGAACCTTTCGTTGTATGCTTAAACGTGTGACTAGTTAACTTATGTGATTAATGACAATGAATCTTTATGTGATTATGTGTTATTCGTGTGTATGCTTATGTGTATGTATGCGATGTAGGTATATAGGAACCGAGATAACACGAACCCGACTCGAGACCATGTGGTCTCGAGTGAACTAGTATAACATACGGGCCGGTTGGGCCGCACACACATACACACCTAACCTAACCGAAAGCCCATTAGGGTGTGTCATTTGGAGCGGGTATATATACTAGATAGATAGTCATGTTGTCATTTTGGACAATCCACTCATACTCTCCAACACACACACTCTCCACTCCCTCACACTAAAACCCTAAACACTCAACATCACCTCTCCTCCTTCATTCTCGGACTCAAACCGGTGGTATTAGAGGCTCTCGGATCAACACACACACACTCGGAAGTTCATATTCGTCTTTGAAACTCAACCGGTTAGTGAATCTATGATGCTTGTTGTTGTTTATTAATGGTATGAATCATAGAACTTAACTAGTGTAGTGTATGCTTGATGATGTTTGTGAACCGGATGTGTATGGTATATTGAGTTGATAAATGATGTATGATTTTCGGTTGATGATGATGATTTGATAACATGTTTGCTTGTTAAGGTTCATACATGATAAACATAGATTCTCCTTGTATAACCGATGTTAAGATGGTTGTTGTTCATAAGGATTATAGAATACATGTTGTTGCAATATGAGCTTTGATATCTAGTTTGGATAATATAACCCTTGTCCGAAAATGCAAAATATGTTTAATAGGGGCTGTTTGTGTTTGATGAATATCCGGATATGTGTTGAAGGTGTTTTGAATATTTGATGAACATGAAGAACATGGTTGAATATCATAAGAACATGTTGAATATTTTGAATTCTGATTTGTTTGATCCATTTTAGGAAATTTCTAGACAAATAAACATGTTTAAGGAATTTGGTTGGTTAGTACAAACTGTTACCTGAAATCAGAATAGTACACTGTTCCGAATCAGTAGATGTCCACTCGAAACCAGCAGTTGCGACTCGAAACCAAGCACAACGAGTCGAAACCTCCCGGTTGCGACACAGATTGCGAGTCGCAAACACCCGGTTGCGACTCGAAACCACATATGCTCAGCACACCAAACTTGGTCACTCGGAACCACGGTTGCGAGTCCGGTTGCGACTCGTAACCAAACCAGCACGGACCGAAACCACGATTGCGACTCAGATTGCGAGTCGCAAACGCCTAGTTGCGACTCGGGATCATATACGGGTACACACTGTTGGACTTGTTTAATTATGGGCTTAATTGATTGGGCCGGACTCTTGGGCCCAATGTACAGACCTTGTATGTTACTGTTGAACGTGAATGTTGATGAACTGTTATGATTAAACGTGTAACCCATACGTGCACTACTTGAATACGAACCTGATTGTATGATACAACTATGATAGGACGTGAGTAGCCTCAACGTTGCTTGTTTGACTTTTCTGTGTTTTCTACCGAGCAAACCAAGGTGAGTTCACACCCTTTTCAAAGCATGGGATTCCCAGGGGTCGGGAATTGGGGTTAAGGAACTGAGTTCCTCGTCCTCCTTGGGTAGGACAGCAAAGGTTCAGGAATGAAATTCCTCGTCCTCACGGACAGATAACTCGTACTAGACCAAAACTCTATCACGAAGTCCCTCATTTTTATATCGACTTAATCGCCGGGCCAATGGCGAGCGGGTCATTAGTTAGATAGCGCTATTTAGGTCTGACAAACCTCACACCGTGCCGCAGAGGACGGGCGTGAACTAATGGATCTGGGGCACGTCAATGATGATAGACATTGACAGTTTCAGGGCACATAAACATGACTTCAGTCAGCAGTCGATATGGTAACGAGTCTAGTAGATACATGGGGTAGCCCCCACGGCCGAAATGCCAGATAACTAACACGGGGTAGCCCCCACGGCAGGATTGCCAGAGTAACCGGGAATAAACATGTCGCGTTTTTAACTATGGGGTAACCCCCACGGCAGGATGCCAGCTAAAGGAAACCGTTTTCGAAACAACTTAAAACGAACACCCAACCGTGAACTCACTCAACTAGTTGTTGACTCGTTACTACATGCGTTGCAGGTCCTTAGGTTCTTAAGCTGGAGCTTGCATGGAGGAGGATCGTTGTGGGACATGGACGACTGTGTGCCATGTTAAACTATGAAACAATTAAACTTATGTTTTGATTTAAGACTTATGCTTCCGCTTGCAACTTGATTATGTGTTTGTTTGGACACCAATTGTATTGGTTAAACTTTTATATCTTTTAACTCGTATGTTCAATATGATTGGTGGCTGGATCCTGGTCAGTCACGCCTCCAAGCGGTGGTATTCCGCAGGTGGATTTTGGGGGTGTGACAGATTGGTATCAGAGCCATTGGTTATAGAGAACTTGGTTTTAATAAAGGGGAAAACGTTTTTTTGTTAAAACCAGACTATAACCTGTACAGTGCTCAACGGTCCACAACGATGCTTCACTCCACATGCAAGGCTCGACATTCTAGGTAATATGATCTGTGTATATATTGCCTACTTGTTAGTTACATAGTGCATTGCTTATGGTATACTTGGTTAGTATAACTACTGTTGCTTGAACACGTGCGTGCTTACTCTATCCTATCGTTGTACTTTCGCGAACCTCTCTCACTCACGTTCTTCTTGGTATGAAGATCATGTCTGGACGCGTTAACATGACACAAGCCCAGTTGACGGCTCTGATCAACGAACGAGTTGCCGCAGCACTTGCAGCTGCACACGCAGGAGGTATATCCTGCAGTCCGAACTTATTCTAGGATCTTTAGGATCCTACTCTCGTGAACCAACCTTTGTGTTAAACTCTGTCTTTTCTTTCGCCTACGATAGGTCAGCATGTTCAGCCACCCGTGTGCACTTTTAAGACTTTCATGGACTGCCGACCAACTACTTTTAGCGGCACTGAAGGAGCAGTAGGTCTCCTACACTGGTTTGAGAAACTGGAATCTGTGTTCGAAATGTGTGAATGCCCTGAGGCACGCAGGGTGAAGTATGCTACTGGTACTCTCGAGGGTTTAGCCCTCACATGGTGGAACGCTCAGGTTCAAATGCTAGGGTTGGTTGCTGCCAACGCCACCCCTTGGGAAACATTTAAGGAAATGATCAAGGAAGAGTACTGCAGTCGGGATGAAATTCACAAACTGGAAGTGGAGTTCTTCAACCTCAAGATGACGGGGTCGGAAATCGAAGCTTATGTGAAAAGGTCGAACGAACTGGCAATTCTGTGCCCTACTATGGTGGATCCTCCCATCAAACGCATCGAACTGTTTCTTCAGGGCTTAGTGCCAGAAATCCAAAGTCATGTGACTTCAGCGAACCTCGCCACCTACCAGCAAACCGTTCAGTTGGCTCACCGTCTCACGGATCAGGCGGTGGAGCAGAACAAGTTACCAAAACGCATAGGTGCTGCAACTACTACTGGCACCTCTAGTGACAACAAACGGAAGTGGGATGGAACTTCAAGTAAGGGTTCAACTTCTGTCCAGTCCCAGTCTCAGCAGAGAAAGACTGAGGACTACAAGAGCCCTAGTCAGCAATCGTCTGGTGGTGGATACAAAGGAAATCATCCCAAATGCAATCGCTGCAGCCTGCACCACAGCGGACCATGCACCAGGGGCAACTGTCATCGGTGCAACAAGCCTGGTCATGCTGCAAAGGATTGCAGGAGCTTATACCCCGCTAATCAGAATCGTCAGCAAGCTCAACAGAACCAGCGCCAGCAACAGCAGCAGGGTGATAACAAAGGGTGCTTTCAGTGCGGAGCTGAGGGCCACTTCAAGAGAGATTGTCCCCAACTAAACAGGAACCAGAACAACAACAACAACAACAATCAGGGGAATGGTAACAATGGGAACAACAACAACAATGGCGCCAGGGGGCGAATGTTTGTGATCGGCCAAGGTGAAGCAAGGAACGACCCCAATGTTGTGGCGGGTAAGTTCCTTCTCGACGATTTTTACGTTTCAGTTTTATTTGATTCGGGTGCCGATACTAGCTACGTGTCACTAGAAGTTAGTCGAATGCTTAAGCGTATCCCAACACCTTTGAACAACAAGCACACCGTAGAGCTAGCAAATGGTAAGAGTTTAGAAGCCACACACGTAGTCAAGGGTTGTAAACTGATTCTCGCTGACCATACCTTCTCTATCGACCTCATTCCTATTGTCTTGGGTAGTTTCGACGTTGTCATTGGGATGGATTGGTTATCCCAACACCGAGCAGAGATTCTTTGCAACGAGAAGGTTGTCCGTATTCCAGGTCCCGATGGTGAACCTCTTATGATTCATGGCGACAAGAGGAGTGCTGTTGAGAACGTCATTTCTCTCCTTAAGGCCCAAAAGTACTTGCGAAAGGGCCACACTGCTATTTTGGCTCTTATTACTGACACCACGGAGAAAGAGAAGAAGATAGAAGATTTTCCAGTTGTACGTGACTATCCTGAGGTATTTCCTGAGGAATTACCTGGTCTTCCGCCTCATCGCCAAGTCGAGTTTCAGATCGAACTAGCTCCTGGAGCTGCGCCTATAGCTCGTGCACCTTATCGATTGGCTCCGTCAGAGTTGAAAGAACTTTCCACGCAACTACAAGAGCTCCTGGATAAGGGTTTTATTCGTCCTAGCTCATCGCCCTGGGGAGCTCCAGTGCTATTTGTAAAGAAGAAAGACGGTACTTTCAGAATGTGCATCGACTACCGAGAACTCAACAAGGTGACGGTGAAGAATCGTTATCCTCTACCGCGTATCGACGACTTGTTCGACCAGCTGCAAGGGTCGAGCTACTATTCGAAGATCGATTTGAGATCGGGTTATCACCAGCTGAGAGTCCGGGAAGGGGACGTCTCCAAGACAGCTTTTAGGACTCGATACGGGCACTATGAGTTTTTGGTCATGCCTTTTGGGATGACAAATGCACCTGCGGTTTTCATGGACTTAATGAACCGAGTGTGCAAGCCTTACTTGGACGAGTTCGTTATAGTCTTCATCGATGACATCCTGATCTACTCCAAGAGTCGGGAGGAACATGAGCAACATCTGCGACTTATTCTGGAACTCCTTCGAACAGAACAGCTTTATGCAAAATTCTCGAAATGCGACTTCTGGCTTCGAGAAGTCCATTTCCTAGGCCACGTGGTGAACAAGGATGGGATTCACGTTGATCCCTCCAAGGTAGACTCGATAAAGAACTGGCCTGCACCTCGTACACCAAAGGAAATTCGCCAATTCTTGGGTTTGGCGGGATACTACCGGAGATTCATAAAGGATTTTTCTAAGATTGCACAGCCTCTCACCTCACTAACGCAGAAGGGCGTTGTTTATCGCTGGGGAAACGCACAGGAATCAGCATTTCAGCACCTAAAGGATAGACTTTGTAGCGCACCTATCCTTTCCTTGCCGGAGGGCACAGACGATTTTGTGGTTTACTGCGACGCATCAATTCAAGGTCTTGGTTGCGTATTGATGCAACGAGATAAGGTTATAGCCTACGCCTCACGCCAACTCAAGGTTCATGAAAAGAACTACACGACGCACGACTTAGAGCTGGGAGCTGTTGTTTTTGCACTTAAGTTATGGCGGCATTACCTGTATGGCACCAAGTGCGCCATCTACACCGACCACAGGAGCCTCGAGCACATCTTCAAGCAGAAAGAACTGAATATGCGACAACGACGATGGGTCGAACTACTGAATGACTACGAGTGCTCAATCAGGTATCACCCGGGCAAGGCCAATGTTGTGGCCGACGCCCTCAGTCGGAAGGACACTGCGCCGAAGCGCGTGCGAGCTCTACAACTCACGATCCACTCTAGCCTCCCTTCCCAGATACGAGCAGCTCAGATAGAAGCACTGAAACCAGAAAACGTCAGGGCTGAAGCCCTACGCGGATCGAGGCAACGCTTAGAGCAGAAGGAAGACGGTGCGTACTACGTAACGGGACGCATTTGGGTCCCACTCTATGGCAACCTACGAGAACTTGTGATGGACGAAGCACACAAGTCTCGCTACTCGGTACATCCGGGGTCGGATAAGATGTATCATGACATCAAGACTACGTACTGGTGGCCTAGCATGAAGGCCCACATAGCGACCTACGTCAGCAAGTGTTTGACTTGTGCAAGGGTCAAGTCGGAATACCAGAAACCATCAGGCCTACTCAACAACCCGAGATACCTCAATGGAAATGGGAGCAAATTTCCATGGATTTTGTTACTGGCCTACCTAGATCCCAGCGCGGGAACGATACTATTTGGGTGATCGTGGATCGACTCACGAAATCTGCACACTTCTTGGCTATCAAGGAGACGGATAAGTTCTCCACTCTTGCAGAAATATACATCAAGGAAATTGTGTCGAGGCACGGGGTGCCCACCTCCATTATCTCAGACCGAGATGCACGTTTTACTTCTGAACTGTGGCAAGCAATGCACAAATCCTTCGGCTCACGACTAGACATGAGCACAGCGTACCATCCTCAGACGGACGGGCAGTCCGAGCGCACGATTCAAACCTTAGAAGACATGCTTCGTGCATGTGTAATCGACTTTGGCAACCGCTGGGAAAAGCATCTGCCACTTGTGGAATTCTCGTACAATAACAGCTACCACACCAGCATTGGAGCTGCTCCATTTGAGGCATTGTACGGACGTAAATGCCGGTCTCCCCTTTGCTGGGCAGAGGTGGGAGAAAGTCAGATCACTGGCCCAGAATATGTGGTAGATACAACCGAGCAAATCGCTCAGATACGAAAGCGCATGACAGCCGCTCGCGAACGTCAGAAAGTTTACGCCGACATGGGCAGGAAACCACTTGAGCTCCAGGTTGGGGAGCGGGTACTACTCAAAGTTTCACCCTGGAGGGGTGTGGTTCGTTTTGGTAAACGCGGTAAACTTAACCCACGATACGTTGGACCTTTCGAGGTCATTGAGAAAATAGGCAGGGTGGCCTACAGATTAAACCTACCAGCGGAACTCGGTGCAGTTCACAACGTTTTTCACGTGTCGAATCTGAAGCAGTGTCCGTCAGATGAGACCCACGTAGTTCCTCTGAAGGAACTCACTATCGACGAACAGTTACGATTCGTCGAGGAACCAGTCGAAATCACGGACCAGGATGTTAAGGTCCTCAAGAGCACCAGAATACCTCTCGTTCGAGTTCGTTGGAACTCACGTCGCGGCCCAGAGTTCACCTGGGAGCGCGAAGATCAGATGAAACAAAAGTATCCCCAACTGTTCGCAAACAGTACACCCACTACTGAGGCCGAAGCTACGGAATTTCGGGACGAAATTCCAGATCAACGGGGGGTGGATGTGACACCCCAGGAAAACCGGGAAAACCATACAACTTAACTAGCTTCCTCAGTGAGTGCTTACCAAATTTCGGGACGAAATTTCTTTCAACTTGGGGATGATGTGACAACTCGAAATTTAGAACCTTTCGTTGTATGCTTAAACGTGTGACTAGTTAACTTATGTGATTAATGACAATGAATCTTTATGTGATTATGTGTTATTCGTGTGTATGCTTATGTGTATGTATGCGATGTAGGTATATAGGAACCGAGATAACACGAACCCGACTCGAGACCATGTGGTCTCGAGTGAACTAGTATAACATACGGGCCGGTTGGGCCGCACACACATACACACCTAACCTAACCGAAAGCCCATTAGGGTGTGTCATTTGGAGCGGGTATATATACTAGATAGATAGTCATGTTGTCATTTTGGACAATCCACTCATACTCTCCAACACACACACTCTCCACTCCCTCACACTAAAACCCTAAACACTCAACATCACCTCTCCTCCTTCATTCTCGGACTCAAACCGGTGGTATTAGAGGCTCTCGGATCAACACACACACACTCGGAAGTTCATATTCGTCTTTGAAACTCAACCGGTTAGTGAATCTATGATGCTTGTTGTTGTTTATTAATGGTATGAATCATAGAACTTAACTAGTGTAGTGTATGCTTGATGATGTTTGTGAACCGGATGTGTATGGTATATTGAGTTGATAAATGATGTATGATTTTCGGTTGATGATGATGATTTGATAACATGTTTGCTTGTTAAGGTTCATACATGATAAACATAGATTCTCCTTGTATAACCGATGTTAAGATGGTTGTTGTTCATAAGGATTATAGAATACATGTTGTTGCAATATGAGCTTTGATATCTAGTTTGGATAATATAACCCTTGTCCGAAAATGCAAAATATGTTTAATAGGGGCTGTTTGTGTTTGATGAATATCCGGATATGTGTTGAAGGTGTTTTGAATATTTGATGAACATGAAGAACATGGTTGAATATCATAAGAACATGTTGAATATTTTGAATTCTGATTTGTTTGATCCATTTTAGGAAATTTCTAGACAAATAAACATGTTTAAGGAATTTGGTTGGTTAGTACAAACTGTTACCTGAAATCAGAATAGTACACTGTTCCGAATCAGTAGATGTCCACTCGAAACCAGCAGTTGCGACTCGAAACCAAGCACAACGAGTCGAAACCTCCCGGTTGCGACACAGATTGCGAGTCGCAAACACCCGGTTGCGACTCGAAACCACATATGCTCAGCACACCAAACTTGGTCACTCGGAACCACGGTTGCGAGTCCGGTTGCGACTCGTAACCAAACCAGCACGGACCGAAACCACGATTGCGACTCAGATTGCGAGTCGCAAACGCCTAGTTGCGACTCGGGATCATATACGGGTACACACTGTTGGACTTGTTTAATTATGGGCTTAATTGATTGGGCCGGACTCTTGGGCCCAATGTACAGACCTTGTATGTTACTGTTGAACGTGAATGTTGATGAACTGTTATGATTAAACGTGTAACCCATACGTGCACTACTTGAATACGAACCTGATTGTATGATACAACTATGATAGGACGTGAGTAGCCTCAACGTTGCTTGTTTGACTTTTCTGTGTTTTCTACCGAGCAAACCAAGGTGAGTTCACACCCTTTTCAAAGCATGGGATTCCCAGGGGTCGGGAATTGGGGTTAAGGAACTGAGTTCCTCGTCCTCCTTGGGTAGGACAGCAAAGGTTCAGGAATGAAATTCCTCGTCCTCACGGACAGATAACTCGTACTAGACCAAAACTCTATCACGAAGTCCCTCATTTTTATATCGACTTAATCGCCGGGCCAATGGCGAGCAGGTCATTAGTTAGATAGCGCTATTTAGGTCTGACAAACCTCACACCGTGCCGCAGAGGACGGGCGTGAACTAATGGATCTGGGGCACGTCAATGATGATAGACATTGACAGTTTCAGGGCACATAAACATGACTTCAGTCAGCAGTCGATATGGTAACGAGTCTAGTAGATACATGGGGTAGCCCCCACGGCCGAAATGCCAGATAACTAACACGGGGTAGCCCCCACGGCAGGATTGCCAGAGTAACCGGGAATAAACATGTCGCGTTTTTAACTATGGGGTAACCCCCACGGCAGGATGCCAGCTAAAGGAAACCGTTTTCGAAACAACTTAAAACGAACACCCAACCATGAACTCACTCAACTAGTTGTTGACTCGTTACTACATGCGTTGCAGGTCCTTAGGTTCTTAAGCTGGAGCTTGCATGGAGGAGGATCGTTGTGGGACATGGACGACTGTGTGCCATGTTAAACTATGAAACAATTAAACTTATGTTTTGATTTAAGACTTATGCTTCCGCTTGCAACTTGATTATGTGTTTGTTTGGACACCAATTGTATTGGTTAAACTTTTATATCTTTTAACTCGTATGTTCAATATGATTGGTGGCTGGATCCTGGTCAGTCACGCCTCCAAGCGGTGGTATTCCGCAGGTGGATTTTGGGGGTGTGACAGTTTGTTTTTAATAGAAAATAATCAGGAGAATCAACAGAAAGCTGTAAAAAACACCTAAGTCTACAAAGTGAGTCATTCTCTTTTTCTACCAAACTGTTTTACCAAAACCTCAAATATTTTCAGTTATAATTACAGTGATTGAGTCTTTGTATTCTACAATTGCTGTCAGTATGTGGGGTTTTGTATACTCTACTAGTAAAACATTACTATTGGACAATGAGTTAGCCAATGAGTAATATGACCACAGTCATGGAACTGCCAACATGACAAACACTGAATGAGTAGATTGGTAGATATAAGCATTATAATCGCTCTCAATACTGTAAAGTCATAAAAGCTTGTTTTGATTAAACTGGGATGCACTCGTCAGTATTTCTTGCTGATAAAATCTTTTTAAAACGCGTTTCAGGTAACTTAATGTGAAGCTATAAGAAGCCAGCTAGGGAGTAATGGAGGCTTAAAGAAGTGGCTATAAAAGTTACCTTATTAAAAGTTTATATTTTCAGCAACTAGGGTTTATCCCTATAAATGTATTATCAATGTAACATGGGTTTTATCCCATTTATTTATTATAAAAAGTTTGGCGTTTTGAAACTCTGAAACTATTTCCTAACTACGATCCTGATGTCTTATTTCCGCTGCCAAATTAACAAACACCTATACCACCAGCTGTGTCTCACGGCTCCCGCTCCTGGGGTAGGGGTCGGGAGCTACGACTGAAGGTGGTATCAAAGCCATGCCAATGGTTTTATCCATTTAGGTGTTCTCTTAAATACCTAACTTTTAACCAATTGTGTTAGGAAATAACTTATATGATTCTGTGTAAATATGTATATTATTATTTTGTGTTATTTGACAAATTTCTAGTCTACAGTATGAGTGAGCAAAGTACCTCTGACGCCTATCGTCATTTACCTCATTCCCCAAAGAATGAAGGATCATCATCCCAGCCAACCCCAAGATACACTGTTGATTCTGATGAAGGAATCTTTATATTTAAAGCCCAATCCGAGGAACCATTTCCCCCTAAGAAGAGAGGTTGGTTTAGTAGAGGAGCTCATGAAAAGAGGAAAAGAATGAAAAAACTCCAACACCAGTGAGCAATAGCAAATAGAGAAAGGAATACCCAAAACCAGGAAGCTAGACCACTATGGAAGGAGGAACTTGATAGGTAATTAGCTGATTTCCACATGTTAGCAAATACAACAGCCGACCCTAATCTTAATCAAGTAGCTGAACCACAACTTCTACCCTTATTTCCTTGCCAACCCATGGAACTAGAATAGAACCAGGAGGACCAATTCCCAATCCCAGCAATTAACCCCAGTGAGATCTCTAGAATTCCCGCACCAAACCCTATAGAGCAGTATATAACACTGAACCCATTAGACCCATGGTGGAATGACAACAGGGTAATTCAGGATATATTGGATAACCCATACCCTTACTATAACACCACGTAAAAACGTGTCCAATTATGTGAAGACACGTGTCTAAAACCCTAATCATGTGAAAGATTGGGTTTGAAGGACTAAAGTTGTAAAACGATCAATATATGAAACCAAAGGGACTAAAAGTGTCATCATGCCAAACTTGTGCCTCTGAATGACCACCCACGAAAAATATATTCTTAATTGAGTGATTAATTGGATATAAGAAGCCGTTTATAAGAATAATCGAAAGATTATAAACTACAGGGGTTAAACGTGTCAACATGTTATTCTTACCTCTGAGTGTCCTTTTAACAAACCCGAGGCTTCGTTATATTCAAATATACTCTCAAGAATAAGTGATATAAATTTCATGAGGTTTCGAGATCGTTATGCGTTGTTTACGCAAATTCCCAAGAATTAGAGTTTAAAGCGTCAACGAAGCGAAACTTATGTTTCCGGAGATCGTTCAACGAAACCGGACCTAACGGTGTTTGGTTATACTCCCTAGATCATCTACAAACTAACTACAAGGGCCTACTGTGCCTAAAAAGAAAGATATGAAGCTTAAAAAGGTGCAGGGGCTATATATGTCAAGTTTTAAACAAGTTTGGCTGACCTTAATGGCGTCGCGCTGCGCGACCAAACTCCTATCATGCCGTCGCGTGACGCGACGGCTCCGTTTTGACAGCAAGCTCATTTTTGAGCTGCAGCTTGATTTTGGAGGGCTTTTATGCAATTTTCTTTGTTGTGGACACCAAGTTAACACCTTTGCAAGGCTTCTAACCACAACCAAACACTTGTAAGGCCAAGATAATTCCTTGGAGGCTACACAACACACTTGGCATGATCCAATCCATTCTCAAAAACTATATATAGGACATGAATCCATCCATTTCATTTGCACCATTTCATTCTATCATCTCTTCTCTCAAATCTGCTTGTTCCTGATAAAAAAAGGGAGCATGTTCTTGTAGAAAAGATAGCTAGGACCCTTTGTAAGTGTCTTAGTGTAACACCCCGAAAATATAAGACATTATCGGAATTATAAAGCATAAATAAATGGGAGTTTACTAACTAAGAGTTTTAACCTAGTTAGTTAACTAGTCTAGAAATAGCTTATAACTTGATTAAAAGCTACCAAACTATATGTTGAACAAAGTTGAGGGACCATAGTTGTTTAAATTGAAAACTTAACTAAATGGAACAAATAAAAAATAAACCAAACACCTCAATTTGAGGTGTTGGTCGATCAGAAAGAAGCAGGGGGCGACACCCCCAATCCAAGAACCCTAATCTCACAAAACTCTTAAATTGAAGATGCAATTCTGATCCAAAACGAAATCCGAGTTTAGATTATCGATCCTCATCACAAGAGGATCATAAGGTATGTAAAAATTCGTGTTAATCCTTTGCTTGAAATTCTCATGATTTTGAAAATCTGAAATTAGATGCTTGCATGTGTGTTGTTTGGTTAGATTAAAGTTGATTAGGTGTTTAGAAGTAAAACCTAGCTAACTATTTGAGAAATCATGACCAAATTCAGAAAGTTCCATGAACACCTTGAAGGTGGGTTGTGGGTTTTACATGATGATGATGAACACTAGGGTTAAGAAGGGTTATTCTAGTGTAATTTGATTGTTGAAAGTGATTCCAGAAAGATATGATGCTTAAAACACTATAGGAGGGCTCTATTGTTGTCAAGTTAGCTAATTAGCAAGCTAAGAAGTTGATTTCTAAAGATATAAAAAAAAATTCTGCATATGAAGTGTTTGTTGAAATGCCTCTATGAAGGCTTAAAAATTGAAATTTCGAGTTTAAACGCATAATCATGATGTCCGGTGTATTATGCGAATTATGATATGAAAAGAGTTCTAAACATGTATTGAATTGAACTCTATAGGACAAGATACCGGAACGTCAAGTGGACAAGCCGGTGGGGATTCACGGTTGAAGGGCGTGCGCTAAGGTATGTAACTTGACCCGTTACATTTAATAGATTGGATGTTTAAATAATGTGTGCTTGATTTTAGAATAAAGGATGCTATGAAATAAAGCATTTATGTCGCTATATAGAATAATTGGTTAAAAGTTGGTTATAGTCCGTTGGTAGTGGTCATAAGGAAGGAATTTCCGTAGACAAGCTAAACGGGTCGAATAACCAAAATAAAGCATGATTAATACTACGGAATATGTGGATTTTATTTTGATATTGGTTGACATATAACATGTTAGAAATATTAGAATTTGATGCAGTGAATTCTTAGAAAAACGAAATCCGAAAGTTGGGTTTGAGAGCCTTGAACAAAACAAGCAAAAATAAGGATTTCCAGGTACTACCGTAAATTACGGTAGTACCGTAATTTACGGTAGAGGTTAAGACTGTTACGGTAGTTCACTACTGGTTTACGGTGACCAGACAATCCTAGGTCTCACCGTAAATTACGGTGGGACCGTAATTTACGGTGAACCCAGAAAAGCTTTGACATGTTTGTTATTTCACATGTATTGTTAAACTTGAAGTCATATTATATAACAACGTCAAAACTAATGTTTTTTAATGGTTTTGATGATAGGTAAATTTTGATAGATCTTACGGTTGGCGATCAAGCGATTAAATGAAGAACCGAACACTCCGTTTTGAAGCTTCCGCAATATTTTAGATCCTTGTAGTTTTTGTGAATGGGTTGTAAACGCATGTTTAAACAATTTTTGAAACGTCTTAACTTAGTCATTAGTTGATTAAGGTCTTAGTTACTTATGAACTTCGTTAATGAAAGTCATGTATTTAAACTATATTTGTCTAAATTTAAGGTATAAAGTTAGGGTGTTACAAGTTGGTAATCAGAGCTCAAGGTTGTCAATAAGTGTTCGGTTCAAGCTTGATCGATCGTCCGGTAAGAATTAACTTGTTTTGTTAATAAATTATGTACTATGTATAAATTGAGAAATGAACAAATATGCATGAAAAGAGTGTGTAAGCTCACTCAAAAACAAGAAATGCATGAAACAAGAATGATTAAATCAAGTCACGGACTTGATTGAATAGAAACAAGAATTATTAAATCAAGTTACGAACTTGATTGAATTGAAACAAGAATGATTAAACCAAGTTATGAACTTGATTAAATCAAAACAAGTAAAGCATGTGTTATAAATGGAATGTTTAACAATCTATGTAAACATTTCAGAAATCGAGATGGCTGATGGAGGCAATGATAATGCGGTGCCAAGAGTCACCGAACAAGTGAGGGAAGTGATTGCCGAAGAGGTTGGAAAGGCAATCGAAAACAGTTTGTCGGGCTTTATTGATAAAATCCAAAACACGGTTTTATCAATAGTAGAAGATAGAATCAAGAAACTGGAAGATGATTCATATGTAGCAAAGGAAAAGCGTGGAGGACGAAAGCCTTGTTCATACAAGGAATTCATGGCTTGTAAACCACCAACATATAATGGGGAGGTTGACCCAATAGTGTGCCAACGATGGCTAAGTGACATCGAAGGGGTATTCGAGAGAACCCATTGTGACGAAGAAGACTACGTAGCCTATGGTACGGGTCAACTAAGGAGTCAAGCGAAAGATTGGTGGGATAACAAAAAGAAGGAGATTGGAAGTGAAGCGGCTAAGGCCATGACTTGGGAGGAGTTTAAGACGCCGTTTCTTAAACACCATAGTCCCAAGGCGGTCATAAATAAAATCAAGGAAGAGTTCATGCAACTTAGACACAAAGGTGAATCCATAGACAAGATCACGGGGATGTTTATGGACAAGATGAAGTTCTGTGATGATTTGATAACAAATGAAGAGCAAAAGGTCTATTATTATCATAACATGCTAAGCGCGGAATATAGAGAGTTCATAACCCCTTCAAAGTACGAGACCCTTACCGAGATTGTCAATGCTGCTCGGGAAAGGGAGATCGAATTGAAAAAGAGTATAGAACGGGGTGAACGAAGGGCACAAGATGCGAATCCAAGTCCTACCAAGAAAGCAAGAACGAATGAAACAGCAAAGAGATCGGATGCTAAAGGTAGTACACCAGGTTGCAAAATTTGTGGGAAAAATCATAAGGGTGAATGCCGTTACAAGGATAAGCCTTGTCCTATATGCAAGAAAACGGGACATATGGCTATGTCATGCCCGGAGAAAGTGACGGTTTGTTACAATTGTTACCGAACGGGTCACAAGAAGTCAGAATGCCCGGAGCTGGTTGGAAAGAATGATGGGCAGGAACCGAAAGGTGAAGCCCCGAAAGCGAAGGCAAGATCTTTTCAACTAACTGCCGCAGAAGCAAAGGTTGAACCTGACGTGGTCTCAGGTATATTTGCTGTAAATTCAATTCCTGCACACGTGTTATTTGATACGGGTGCGAATAAATCCTTTGTTTCATATGGACTTATTCGACATCCTTCATTTATTCTAACAAAATTACCTGTGCCTTTAGAAGTAGAGATAGGTAATAACAAAAGCTTTATTGTTTGTGATGTATGTGAAAATTGTAAACTGAGCATCGATGATGAAGAATATTTGATAAATCTAATCCCGATGTCAATGGGAGAATTCCAAGTAGTCGTGGGGATGGATTGGCTATCTCAATACCATGCAAAGGTCGTGTGTTTTCGTAAAGAGATAAAACTAACATCTCCGAGCGGAAAACACGTCACCATTTATGGCGAAAAACGAGGCAACCCCATAGTATGTTCGATGTTGAAAGCTCACAAGCTCATGAAGCGAGGATGCAAGGCATTCATAATTTATGCAAATGAGACCGAGAAAGAATCACGAAAGATTGGAGATGTACCGGTAGTACGAGATTATGAAGATGTTTTTCCGGAAGATTTACCGGGGATACCGCCTGAACGGGAAGTAGAGTTCGGGATCGAATTGATTCCGGGCGCGAAACCTGTAGCAAAAGCCCCGTACCGACTTGCACCGTCGGAATTACAAGAGTTGATGTCCCAAATTCAAGATTTGCTTGACAAGGGATTCATAAGGCCGAGTGTGTCTCCTTGGGGCGCACCGGTGTTGTTTGTGAGAAAGAAGGACGGGAGCATGCGCATGTGTATTGATTATCGGGAGTTAAACAAACTCACGGTAAAGAACCGATACCCGCTCCCGAGGATAGATGATTTATTTGACCAACTACAAGGCGCGAGTTGGTTTTCAAAAATTGACCTTAGGTCGGGTTATCACCAACTAAAGGTCAAAGAAGAAGATGTGCCGAAGACGGCTTTTCGCACCAGATACGGACATTACGAATTTCTCGTAATGTCATTTGGGCTAACAAACGCGCCCGCGGCTTTCATGGACCTCATGAACCGGGTTTGCAAGCCAATGTTGGATAAGTCGGTCATCGTGTTTATCGATGATATCTTGGTGTATTTGAAAAATGAAGCTGAACACGCACACCACTTACAAGAAGTATTAGAGACACTTAGGCGAGAGAAGTTATATGCAAAATTCTTTAAATGTGCCTTTTGGTTACGAGAGGTTCAATTTTTAGGTCATGTCATAAATGCCGACGGAGTATTGGTGGATCCGTCAAAGATAGAAGCAGTGTCAAAATGGAATTCCCCGAAGAACCCTTCTGAAATTAGAAGCTTTTTGGGGCTTGCTGGATATTATAGGAGATTCATTCAAGATTTCTCCAAGATTGCATCGCCGCTAACAAAGTTAACCCAAAAGAAAGCAAGGTTTGTTTGGGGAGTCGATCAAGAAAAAGCGTTTCGGACGCTAAAAGAAAGGCTAACTCAAACTCCGGTACTGACATTGCCGGACGGAGTCGAAGACATGGTGGTTTATTCGGATGCTTCATTAACGGGGCTCGGTTGCGTGTTGATGCAACGGGGCAAGGTAATAGCCTATGCCTCGAGACAATTGAAGATACACGAGAAGAAATACCCCACGCACGATCTTGAGCTGGCAGCGGTGGTATTTGCATTAAAAATATGGAGGCATTATTTGTATGGGGTAAAATGCACCATATTCACCGACCACAAGAGCTTGAAATACTTCTTCGATCAGAAGGAGTTAAATATGCGACAAAGGCGATGGTTGGAAACGGTGAAAGACTATGATTGTGAGATACATTATCACCCCGGAAAGGCAAATGTGGTAGCGGACGCTCTGAGCAGAAAAGCGGATTATGTCCCGATACGAGTACGATCGATGCAACTCGTGGTGACCTCGGGTATACTTGAACGTATTCGAGAGGCGCAATTAGAAGCAGTAAAAGAAGAGAATTGGAAGAAGGAAAGAATAATTGGTCAGTTGAAAGACTTGTCAGATAGGAATCACGGGTTAAAGACTCCATCCGGAAGGATATGGGTCCCACATACCTGTGGAGTAAAGGCGCTTCTACTTGATGAAGCTCATAAATCCCGTTATTCAATTCATCCGGGTGCGACCAAGATGTACAATGATTTGAAACAAAATTATTGGTGGCCCGGAATGAAGAGGGACGTGGCGAAATATGTGGAGAAATGCTTGACATGTTTACAAGTCAAGGCGGAGCACCAGAAACCATACGGTAAACTCCAACCGTTAGAAATTCCGGTTTGGAAATGGGAACATATTACAATGGACCTGTTAACCAAGCTGCCTAAGACGAGTCGTGGTTTTGATGCCATATGGGTAGTGGTGGATAGATTGACGAAAAGTGCTCACTTCATTCCGATTCGTGAGACTTATACGTCAGAAAAGATGTCAGAAGTCTATACCAATGAAATCATAGCACGTCATGGAGTGCCGGTGTCCATCGTGTCGGATAGGGATACCCGGTTTACTTCGAATTTCTGGCGTGATTTCCAAGAACAAATGGGGACCAAATTGTTCATTAGCACTGCGTATCATCCTCAAACGGATGGACAAAGTGAAAGAACGATACAAATATTGGGGGATATGCTACGGGCGTGTATAATCGACTTTGGAGGCAGTTGGGATGTTCACCTACCGTTAGTCGAGTTTTCGTATAACAACAGTTACCAATCTAGTATTAAAATGGCACCATACGAATTGCTTTACGGTAGGAAGTGTCGAACCCCGGTTTGTTGGGGTGAAGTGGGTCCACGTGAACTCGCCCACCAAGACATAGTACGAGCCACGAACGAAAAGATCGATAAAGTTCGGGCACACTTGAAAGCGGCTCAAGACAGGCAAAAGGCGTATGTTGATAAAAGGAAAAGGCCAATTGAATTTCAAGTCGGTGACAGAGTCATGCTAAAAGTGTCCCCATGGAAAGGTGTTATTAGATTTAGAAAGAAGGGGAAGTTAAGCCCAAGGTTTATCGGGCCATTTAAAATTATCGGGAGAGTTGGCAAAGTAGCTTACCGTCTTGAATTACCGGAGGAGCTAAGTGGGATTCATGGCACGTTTCACGTATCGCAATTAAGAAAGTGCCTAGCAGACGAAACGACATATATCCATTACGACGATATTGAAGTGGATAATAGTCTAAATTATGCGGTGAGACCGGTTGAAATTTTAGACAGAAAGGTCAAACGTTTACGAAATAAACAAATTGACCAAGTCAAAGTCAAATGGGAGCATAGGAAAGGTTCGGACACTACATGGGAGTCCGAAGAGGAGATGCGACGTCTTCATCCTACACTATTTGGTACGTACCTTGGTTTCGGGGACGAAACCCTTTTTATGAGGGGTGGACTTGTAACACCCCGAAAATATAAGACATTATCGGAATTATAAAGCATAAATAAATGGGAGTTTACTAACTAAGAGTTTTAACCTAGTTAGTTAACTAGTCTAGAAATAGCTTATAACTTGATTAAAAGCTACCAAACTATATGTTGAACAAAGTTGAGGGACCATAGTTGTTTAAATTGAAAACTTAACTAAATGGAACAAATAAAAAATAAACCAAACACCTCAATTTGAGGTGTTGGTCGATCAGAAAGAAGCAGGGGGCGACACCCCCAATCCAAGAACCCTAATCTCACAAAACTCTTAAATTGAAGATGCAATTCTGATCCAAAACGAAATCCGAGTTTAGATTATCGATCCTCATCACAAGAGGATCATAAGGTATGTAAAAATTCGTGTTAATCCTTTGCTTGAAATTCTCATGATTTTGAAAATCTGAAATTAGATGCTTGCATGTGTGTTGTTTGGTTAGATTAAAGTTGATTAGGTGTTTAGAAGTAAAACCTAGCTAACTATTTGAGAAATCATGACCAAATTCAGAAAGTTCCATGAACACCTTGAAGGTGGGTTGTGGGTTTTACATGATGATGATGAACACTAGGGTTAAGAAGGGTTATTCTAGTGTAATTTGATTGTTGAAAGTGATTCCAGAAAGATATGATGCTTAAAACACTATAGGAGGGCTCTATTGTTGTCAAGTTAGCTAATTAGCAAGCTAAGAAGTTGATTTCTAAAGATATAAAAAAAAATTCTGCATATGAAGTGTTTGTTGAAATGCCTCTATGAAGGCTTAAAAATTGAAATTTCGAGTTTAAACGCATAATCATGATGTCCGGTGTATTATGCGAATTATGATATGAAAAGAGTTCTAAACATGTATTGAATTGAACTCTATAGGACAAGATACCGGAACGTCAAGTGGACAAGCCGGTGGGGATTCACGGTTGAAGGGCGTGCGCTAAGGTATGTAACTTGACCCGTTACATTTAATAGATTGGATGTTTAAATAATGTGTGCTTGATTTTAGAATAAAGGATGCTATGAAATAAAGCATTTATGTCGCTATATAGAATAATTGGTTAAAAGTTGGTTATAGTCCGTTGGTAGTGGTCATAAGGAAGGAATTTCCGTAGACAAGCTAAACGGGTCGAATAACCAAAATAAAGCATGATTAATACTACGGAATATGTGGATTTTATTTTGATATTGGTTGACATATAACATGTTAGAAATATTAGAATTTGATGCAGTGAATTCTTAGAAAAACGAAATCCGAAAGTTGGGTTTGAGAGCCTTGAACAAAACAAGCAAAAATAAGGATTTCCAGGTACTACCGTAAATTACGGTAGTACCGTAATTTACGGTAGAGGTTAAGACTGTTACGGTAGTTCACTACTGGTTTACGGTGACCAGACAATCCTAGGTCTCACCGTAAATTACGGTGGGACCGTAATTTACGGTGAACCCAGAAAAGCTTTGACATGTTTGTTATTTCACATGTATTGTTAAACTTGAAGTCATATTATATAACAACGTCAAAACTAATGTTTTTTAATGGTTTTGATGATAGGTAAATTTTGATAGATCTTACGGTTGGCGATCAAGCGATTAAATGAAGAACCGAACACTCCGTTTTGAAGCTTCCGCAATATTTTAGATCCTTGTAGTTTTTGTGAATGGGTTGTAAACGCATGTTTAAACAATTTTTGAAACGTCTTAACTTAGTCATTAGTTGATTAAGGTCTTAGTTACTTATGAACTTCGTTAATGAAAGTCATGTATTTAAACTATATTTGTCTAAATTTAAGGTATAAAGTTAGGGTGTTACAAGTTGGTAATCAGAGCTCAAGGTTGTCAATAAGTGTTCGGTTCAAGCTTGATCGATCGTCCGGTAAGAATTAACTTGTTTTGTTAATAAATTATGTACTATGTATAAATTGAGAAATGAACAAATATGCATGAAAAGAGTGTGTAAGCTCACTCAAAAACAAGAAATGCATGAAACAAGAATGATTAAATCAAGTCACGGACTTGATTGAATAGAAACAAGAATTATTAAATCAAGTTACGAACTTGATTGAATTGAAACAAGAATGATTAAACCAAGTTATGAACTTGATTAAATCAAAACAAGTAAAGCATGTGTTATAAATGGAATGTTTAACAATCTATGTAAACATTTCAGAAATCGAGATGGCTGATGGAGGCAATGATAATGCGGTGCCAAGAGTCACCGAACAAGTGAGGGAAGTGATTGCCGAAGAGGTTGGAAAGGCAATCGAAAACAGTTTGTCGGGCTTTATTGATAAAATCCAAAACACGGTTTTATCAATAGTAGAAGATAGAATCAAGAAACTGGAAGATGATTCATATGTAGCAAAGGAAAAGCGTGGAGGACGAAAGCCTTGTTCATACAAGGAATTCATGGCTTGTAAACCACCAACATATAATGGGGAGGTTGACCCAATAGTGTGCCAACGATGGCTAAGTGACATCGAAGGGGTATTCGAGAGAACCCATTGTGACGAAGAAGACTACGTAGCCTATGGTACGGGTCAACTAAGGAGTCAAGCGAAAGATTGGTGGGATAACAAAAAGAAGGAGATTGGAAGTGAAGCGGCTAAGGCCATGACTTGGGAGGAGTTTAAGACGCCGTTTCTTAAACACCATAGTCCCAAGGCGGTCATAAATAAAATCAAGGAAGAGTTCATGCAACTTAGACACAAAGGTGAATCCATAGACAAGATCACGGGGATGTTTATGGACAAGATGAAGTTCTGTGATGATTTGATAACAAATGAAGAGCAAAAGGTCTATTATTATCATAACATGCTAAGCGCGGAATATAGAGAGTTCATAACCCCTTCAAAGTACGAGACCCTTACCGAGATTGTCAATGCTGCTCGGGAAAGGGAGATCGAATTGAAAAAGAGTATAGAACGGGGTGAACGAAGGGCACAAGATGCGAATCCAAGTCCTACCAAGAAAGCAAGAACGAATGAAACAGCAAAGAGATCGGATGCTAAAGGTAGTACACCAGGTTGCAAAATTTGTGGGAAAAATCATAAGGGTGAATGCCGTTACAAGGATAAGCCTTGTCCTATATGCAAGAAAACGGGACATATGGCTATGTCATGCCCGGAGAAAGTGACGGTTTGTTACAATTGTTACCGAACGGGTCACAAGAAGTCAGAATGCCCGGAGCTGGTTGGAAAGAATGATGGGCAGGAACCGAAAGGTGAAGCCCCGAAAGCGAAGGCAAGATCTTTTCAACTAACTGCCGCAGAAGCAAAGGTTGAACCTGACGTGGTCTCAGGTATATTTGCTGTAAATTCAATTCCTGCACACGTGTTATTTGCTGTAAATTCAATTCCTGCACACGTGTTAGGGTGTTACACTTAGCCCTTCATTTAGTTCAGTTTTTAGTTTAAAAACCGAAAAGTCAAAGTTATCGTAATTTGACCTTGACTTTCGGTTTCATCACTAATGGTCCAGCCACTGTCCGAATTAAAAGTGGTTATGTAACCATAATTAGGTAGGTGATTAACCCTTAAAAGGGCACCTCCTAATTATTTCGTTTGCCAAGTTAATTGTCGGGCCAAACTATTAAGTTAAAAAGTCAAACTGGCCAGAATTTTAAATAATAATTATAACTAACAATTCAGAGGTCATAAATCATATTTTATGACTCTAATAACTTGGTAATTAGTATTAGAACATGTATAAGCATGTTCAACCCGACAATTATCAGTTTAGGGTCGGTTCACACCCGAAAGTCGCAAAAGCTTGACTTTTGCTTTGACTTTCAGTTCTGACCCGATTGAGCTTATTTCTCCCATGTTTTAAGCTTCCATTAGGACCACATTATGTTGTAGTAGAACCTCCTGTAGTTATATTGCCTGGTCCTTAGTATTCTGAATTATATGCTAAGTTTCGTTATTATGCTTATAAATGCCCATTTTGCGCTTTTGACATATAAACGAGATTTTTAAGAATGTGAGAGGACAAAAACCTTTGTTACTGATATATAAGCTTGTCCCGAAAATTTGACATCAGTTCTTGGTCTCAAACTGGAGTTATGCTCGATATCGTAAATTGAAGCTTTTTATTAATTAAATTGTGATATCTTGCATAAGTCATGTTTAAGCATAGTTTTTGACTCAAAACTCATTACCTACTGTTAAGATATTGTTTTTAGGGATTTTTGGAATTTTTGATCATATTATAATCTAATCATATCATGGAGTTCTTGTATAATTCGGTAAATGGCGATAATACCCTTTTATGCATAAAATGAGATTAACAAATGATTTGAATGCCAAACCTTTTCCTACTGATTTCATACATTAAATAAATTATTTTGAGCATTTAAAACTGATCAAGATCTCAGATTTCCGTAAAACACTTTAATTATCGTCAACTAGCGATTTTACGCTAATTAGGTGCATAGTATGGTTTTAAACCATATTTAACACCTAAGACTTGTTACCTACTGAACTTTTAAGTAATTTTTAATATAATTACAGTAAGGATAAGTCATGAACTCAGGCTTCCAAGAAATGTCCTTAAAAGCATATGTGAAATGACCAAAATGCCATTTCGGGGCATAGTTTGGCCATAAATGGTAAACCTCACATATGTATGATATCTTACTGATGTAATGTGATAAAATAAATATTTTTGCTGAATTTTTTAGACCAGAACCTCAGTTTATTATAAAATCTATTTTATAAATATTAAAATGGCCAAAATGCCCTTACGGGACTTAATTTGGTTTTAAATACTTTTTGGGCATATATGTTAACATCCTACTGATGTATTAACATATTTTAATCATAATAACATAACGGACTTGTATATGGTTCATTTGGTTGCCCGTTATGCATTTACGCATTCGGATCGGTTTATGTAACTAGTTTACGTAAGTTTGCCAAAACGGGTTTAACCTTATCTTTTTTGCTACAAAATCCTGAATGTACTTAGTTTACTCATATTATACAAGTCTTCATACTTGTTGGGTCTAAATAACATTCTATTCCGGTTCGTACCGTTTTACATACTTTAAGCTAGCCGGTCTAAGTCTACGACTTAAATAAGACCGTTAGCATTCTGAATTTCGTTATATATTACCATCACTCCAGACTAGAGCCACCCGGTAAAAGCTACCTGCATTTAGATAGATTGGATACGACTGAGTAATTTTGCTGTGAATCAAGTATTAGCTCAGGTAAATACTTTTAACTTATTTTCCCTTATACGGGCTTGGGATACGGTATTATAATAATACCGCTTGGTCGGGTATGAAATCATTTAATCGGATTGTGATTAATAAATTGCACAACCCGTTTTAATCTGTTTTGTTTGATAACATAAACATTGGGGGTTAATACGACCATATCCTGGATATCCTCGGCTCATTTCATTTGAAAATGGCCATGACCAATGCACGGGGTGTAGGCATACACCCGACAGATGCAAATGCTAAAATAATAATAACCCACATGTTGGGGATAACTCCTTCGTGGGTTTTGTAAGTGGTGAGTCGGTTAATCACGACCGGCTTCCAAAACGGCCCCGTATGTATGACAAACATGTAAAACTGTGTACAAGATTTTATTAAAGATTGTCCCAAGTTATAAAAGGTTTGTGCCTTGTGTACTTAAATCAATTTTCATAAACCATTTTCAAAAGAGTCAGTTAATTGTATTTACCAGTGAAAACTGGCGTATTTTCCAAAGACTAAGTGACAGGTACTACTCGTAATAGGCTGGGAGTTGCTCGGCGTCGAAATAGAGGATCTTGCAAATCCTTAAAGATGCCCTAAAGTCTGCTAAACTTCATTTTATACATTCTGTAATGATCCGCCTGGGGATTTGATATTACAAGCTCGTCTATAATAAATACTTTGATATTTTCAGACATTTGGGTTTGTAACAATATTTTATATTCCAAGACATCCGCTGTGCTATTCTGTGTATGTTTGACCATGATGATATCAACTACGTCACGATACTCCCCACCGGGCCCACCGGTAATATGTGGAAATATCGGGGGTGTGACAGGTTGGTATCAGAGCCAATGTTTGAGTGAATTAAACACTAGCCCTTAGTGTTTAATCTCAAATGACACAGTAGCATATTCCTTAGACCTTTTGAGTCTAGACTTAACATAGGAATATTCTCATCCCTATTAAGTAAACATTGTTTTCGATTTTATGTATTTTGAATATGTCGCCAAGAAAGGAAGCCGTTGATGGAGATTTTCCTCATCCAAAGCCCAGGAATGTTAAGCTTCGCATCACGGCTAGGATAAGTGTGCGACCGGTTTGGAGGAAGACCTTTATGGATTCATTCCCAAAACCAAGCCTATTGAAGCTTTCAATCACACTTCGGAGTCCATACTAGAAGTCCCTGAGGCTCAAATTTTGAAGTCTGTACCAGTGGAGTCCATACCAGGTGGTCCCTGAGGCTCCCGTTTTGAAAATAATACCAGTGGATCTTAATGATCCCTATTTTCTTACCTTCAAATTTTGAAATCCCAGACTTGGATTATATCAGTCAAAGCCCAATCTGTGATCCACATTATTCTTTAACCATGAAATTCTTGAATTCTACTTCCATAACAGATCTTGATTGGAATACTTACTTCATTCACTGAGGTATTCAGTGTCTCTACCGAATATGGTAAACAAAGAAGAGAAACAATCGAAATGAAGCAAGGAAGGCATCAGAGAATCCTTCTTTCATAATATTCATTATTCTTTAAGTCCCTATAAGGACCTATCTCTTCTATATAGCCCATGTGTGGACATATCTTTCAACTTAAGATCCTGTATGGGCATTTGCTATTTAGTCCCTTCGTGGACATTATATTTCATTATAGTCCCTTCATGGGCATTATATTTCAATAAAGTCCCTTTGTGGATATGCTGATTCATCAAAGTCCCTTTTATGAACAAATTATTACATTAAGATCCCTTGTGGACATGATAATTTATTTTAAGTCCCTTTAAGGACATATTGTTTCATCAATAAGTCCCAATGAGGACGTGTCTTTCGACATAAAGTCCCTACGAGGACAATTGTTATTAACGTCCCTTCATGGACATGTTATATCATAAAAGTCCCAATGCGGACATATCTTATAGTCCCTTTACGGATTTATATTTCCTTTTAGTCCCTGCAAGGACTAATGTTGCTTCGAAGTCCCCGTGTGGACAAATGAATTATTAAAATCCTGATTGTGGCACTATTGTAAAAATTCCTGATGATTTATGGAAAGTTTTTCTTATATAGGTATTCATATCATCCTTTATCAAACGATCGTTCCGATTTTACTCGAACTTTATCGATCAGCTAAAAAATTTCAAAAGATCCTCTTAATGGTATAACCTAGCCTATATGTCTACGAACATGGCTATAATGGTAAAACCCTCTTAAGACAATTAATCCTTGTTAGGATCTAAGAACATGTTAACATTCCTGGCTGTGTGACTTGAGAAACCACATTAGCTTCCAAAAGTACTTGGATCTTCCAAGCCACCATCATGGCCTAAATGATCATTATGAATCATGGCTAATAACGTCGAACATGATGTATACATCAAAACATCCATTTGAGATGTATGCCTTCGGGCAAAGATGCATTCATAACAAAGATAGTTTTATTTCATAACTTCTTGTCAAAAGGCAATGAACTATGAAATTTTCTGATCCAAAGGATCATTGATTATGTTTTAAATTGTCCTTGTGACAAGGCCTTTTGTGCCATCCAAAAGTCCTTTGAGACAAGCCTTTGCGCTATATAAAATGTCTGTACAACATTGACAGTTGTGACTTATGTCCCCTGTCTAATAAATATGAAGGATTTGATTCCATTTAAACGCCAAAAATGGTTCATTTAAAACCTAGGCAAAACATAATCAAATAATTTACATACTATCTTACTATCCTATATGGTTTATTTACACCATGGCTATTTAATCATCAAATTTGACGATTCGTTATATAACTAAATAAATTAGTATTACTCGGTTATAGCCTTCAACGCTTCACCATGGCGGACTCATATGAAGCTCATAATCATCTAGTTGATCAGAATAATAACGCAAGACTGAACTTAACAGGCACCGAGTTACAGGCTATGTTAGATACAGCCGTAAACAAAGTCGTGGACCGAGTATTAAAGGATCACAAATGAAAGTGCGATAGTACCCCAAATAAGGGTTACAAAAAGGGTAAGACCAGTTCAAACTATAACCATTCCAAGCCAAATGAGGCAAAACCCAAATGTAAAACATGCGGGAAACGGCACTTCGGAAAATGTTTCCATAAGCAGATCAGGGGATGTGGCATCTGTAAGGAGATGGATCACAAGAATAATGAATGCAAGGACTTGAAAGACGCCACATGCTATGGTTGTGGCGAGAAAGGGCATATAAAGACTCATTGCCCAAAGAGGGCGACTAAAGGGAAATGCACTTTAGATTCACAAGCCAAGCCTTGTGGAATCTGTAATAAAGAAGGGCACAAAACTTTGGAGTGCCAAAACATAAAGGACACAACCTGCTATGGTTGCAATGAAATAGGGCACATCAAAACTAATTGCCCAAATAAAACCAAGAAGCCTGGAGAGGCTAAGAAAGGAAATGCCTGAACTACCTGATGAATGCCAGAGATGGTACATATTAATAATATCATTAGGTACATTCCTTATCATTTATCAATGATAATTTTTGCTAAGTGTCATGTTTTTAATACATGCAATAATAAGCCTTTCATAGACCATAAGCTTAGCAAACTTTTGTTGATACTCAAGAACTTCAGACATTAAGTATAAGGTAGAACCTACCAATGAAACCATAGAGACCGTCTCTTCTATTCTCGACGAAGATCCTTCTGAAAATCTAAGAGTACTCTTTCTTTAAATAGATTACGACAATATATGATATTTTATTATTTTCTCATTGATTTCTATCAACTGCGAGTGCCAACTATGTTTGATAAAAGCGCCATATGAGGATTGACATAACCTAGTGTGTCCCATAGATTGCTTCCATGTCTGATCAGTATGGAGGTTTAATGCATGGAACCATTAAGATATTCCATTGGTCATATTGTACTAAAGTCAGCTAGTGATATTCAAAGAAGATATCCATTATAGGAATGCCTAAGTAGGCGTCTCTACTTAAGGCATCCATGCACTCGTAATACAAATGTGTCAATTGCATGGCACAAGTGACGAATAACCCAGGCAACGTGGAGTTAGGATTAACATCCTATTAGGAGCCATATCTATTACAAAAGATCTATATTGATTAGTGTCTATAGAAATGAAAGAGCTCAGGACTCAATTGAATGACTTACTGGAAAAGGGTTTCATACAACCCAGCTCTTTCCCTTGGGGAGCTCCTATACTGTTCGTGAAGAAGAAGGATGGATCAATGCGTCTATGCATTGATTATCGAGAGCTAAATAAAGTAACGATCAAGAATCGTTAACCTTTGCCCAGGATCGACGACTTATTCGACCAACTCCAAGGGGCAAGCTTCTTCTCGAAGATAGATTTGAGATCTGGATATCATCAACTCAAGGTCTGAACTGAAGATGTACCTTAGACAACGTTCAGAACAAGGTATGGACATTATGAGTACTTAGTGATGCCTTTCGGGCTCACTAATGCACTTGCAGCATTCATGGACCTCATGAATCGAGTCTGCAAGCCATACCTAGATAAGTTTGTCATCATCTTTATAGATGACATACTTATCTATTATCGTAATCAAGTCGACCACGAGAAACACCTTCGGTGTATTTTAGGATTGCTACGACAGGAGAAGCTGTATGCTAAATTCTCCAAGTGTGAGTTATGGCTTCGTGAAGTCAAATTTCTTGGACATGTTGTGAGTGAGCGTGGTATCCAAGTAGATCCCACTAAAATAGAAGCCATCAGGAACTGGGAAGCACCAAAGACGCCTACGGAGATTCGCAGCTTACTGGGATTAGCTGGTTATTATAGAAGATTATTGAGAACTTCTCAAGGATAGCTGCACCATTGACTTCTCTGACCCGCAAGAATGTTAGATTTGAATGGGGTCCAAAACAAAAAAAATCTTTTGAGATTCTTAAAAAAAATTGAGCAATGCTCCGGTATTGACATTGCCCGAAGGAATTGAAGAGTTTGTCGTGTACTGTGATGCTTCACACACCGGTATGGGTTGTGTACTTATGCAGAAAGGCAAGGTGATTGCCTATGCATCACGACAACTAAAAGTGCACGAAAAGAACTACACCACCCACGATTTGGAGTTGGGTGCCATTGTAATCGAACTAAAATTGTGGAGACATTATGGAACTAAATGTGTGATATATTCGAATCACAAAAGTCTCCAACACTTATTCAATCAAAAGGATCTCAATATGAGATGGAGCCGTTGGATGGAGACTCTAAATAACCATGATTGCGAAATTCGCCACCATCCTGGCAAAGCGAATGTAGTCGCTGATGCTCTAAGCCGAAAGGAAAGAGTCAAACCTATAAGGATTAATGCCATGAGCATTGAACTTAGGAACAGCTTGAATGAAAGGCTGTTAGCTGCTCAAAAGGAATCTGTTTTATAGGCTAACCTTCCAGGTAAGAAGTTAGGTGTAACTGCTGAACAGTTAGCACTTGGCAAGGATGGAATCCTTGGAATGAATGGAAGAATTTGAGTTCCTATTCATGGATGAATTCGAGATATAACCCTCCAGGAAGCTCACAATTCCAAATACTCAGTTCACCCTGGAGGTGACAAAATGTATCAAGATTTGAGAGCAAATTATTGGTGGATAGGTTTGAAGAAATCTATTGCCACACATGTAGCCAAATGTCTGACTTGTGCACAGATTAGTTGAACAGCAAAAGTCGTCAGGTCTGCTACAACAGCCTGAACTTCCCACATGGAAGTGGGAGATGGTAACCATGGATTTTATAACCAAGTTACCTAAAACAAGGCATGGAAATGATACTATATGGGTCATAGTGGACATACTGACTAAGTCAGCACACTTCTTACCCATCAAGGAGACTCATAACTCCGAAAAGCTAGCTCAGTTGTACGTGGATAAGATTGTATCTCTCCACGGAGTGCCGGTGTCTATTATATCCGATAGAGATACTAGATTCACCTCTCACTTTTGGAAAAGTTTCCAACAGTCATTAGGCACTCGTTTGAATTTTAGTACTGCTTACCATCCTTAAAAAGATGGACAAAGTGAAAGTATAATTCAAACTTTGGAAGACATGCTCCGAGCATGTGTTATTGATTTGGGTGGTAGCTGGGATGACCACCTACCTTTGATCGAGTTCTCCTACAATAATAGTTACATACTAGCATTCAGGTTGCGCCTTTTGAGGCATTGTATGGAAGAAAATACAGAACGCCTATTTATTGGGTGGAAGTAGGGGAAGCTCAGTTATCAGGACCTGATATAGTCCTTGAAACGACGGACAAGATTGTCCAAATTCGCGATCGCCTACTAGTTGCCAGGGATAGGCAGAAAAGTTATGCTGATAAGAGGCAAAAACCTCTAAAATTTGAAGTAGGCGATAAAGTCTTACTAAAAGTATCACCCTGGAAAGGAGTGATGCATTTTGGTAAGAAAGGGCAAGTTAAGCCCAAGGTATATTGGACCATTCGAGATCATCAAATGTGACGGCAGTGTAGCTTATAAGCTAAACTTGCCTGAGGAGCTAAGTGGAATTCACAATGTGATCCACATCTGTAATCTAAAGAAATGTCTAGCTGATGAATCGCTAGCAATGTCTCATAAAGACGTACAAATTGATGAAAGCCTGAGGTTTGTTGAAAGACCTATATCAATTGAGGATCGACAGGTTAAAAAGCTCTGAAGGAAGCACGTGCCTATAGTAAAGGTTAAATGGGATGCTCGTAGAGTCCCTGAATATACGTGAGAAGTTGAGTCCACTATGCGACAGTAGTACCCTCACTCGTTCCAGTAAATCTCGGGGTCGAGATTTCTCTTAAGGGGGTGAGGATGTAACACCACGTAAAAACGTGTCCAATTATGTGAAGACACGTGTCCAAAACCCTAATCATGTGAAAGATTGGGTTTGAAGGACTAAAGTTGTAAAACGATGAAACTATGAAACCACAGGGACTAAAAGTGTCAACATGCCAAACTTGTGCCTCTGAATGACCACCCACGAAAAATATATTATTAATCGAGTGATTAATTGGATATAAGAAGCCGTTTATGAGAATAATCGAAAGATTATAAACTACAGGGGTTAAACGTGTCAACATGTTAATTCTTACCTCTGAGTGTCCTTTTAACAAACCCGAGGCTTCGTAATATTCAAATATACTCTCAAGAATAAGTGATATAAATTTCACGAGGTTTCGAGATCGTTATGCGTTGTTTACGCAAATTCCCAAGAATTAGAGTTTAAAGCGTCAGCGAGGCAAAACTTATGTTTCCGGAGATCGTTCAACGAAACCGGACCTAACGGTGTTTGGTTATACCCCCTAGATCATCTACAAACTAACTACAAGGGCCTACTGTGCCTAAAAAGAAAGATATGAAGCTTAAAAAGGTGCAGGGGCTATATATGTCAAGTTTTAAACAAGTTTGGCTGACCTTCATGGCGTCGCGCTGCGCGACCAAACTCCTATCATGCCGTCGCGTGACGCGACGGCTCCGTTTTGACAGCAAGCTCATTTTTGAGCTGCAGCTTGATTTTGGAGGGCTTTTATGCAATTTTCTTTGTTGTGGGCACCAAGTTAACACCTTTGCAAGGCTTCTAACCACAACCAAACACTTGTAAGGCCAAGATAATTCCTTGGAGGCTACACAACACACTTGGCATAATCCAATCCATTCTCAAAAACTATATATAGGACATGAATCCATCCATTTCATTTGCACCATTTCATTCTATCATCTCTTCTCTCAAATCTGCTTGTTCCTGATAAAAAAGGGAGCTTGTTCTTGTAGAAAAGATAGCTAGGACCCTTTGTAAGTGTCTTAGCCCTTCATTTAGTTCAGTTTTTAGTTTAAAAACCGAAAAGTCAAAGTTATCGTAATTTGACCTTGACTTTCGGTTTCATCACTAATGGTCCAGCCACTGTCCGAATTAAAAGTGGTTATGTAACCATAATTAGGTAGGACTAATTATTTCGTTTGCCAAGTTAATTGTCGGGCCAAACTATTAAGTTAAAAAGTCAAACTGACCAGAATTTTAAATAATAATTATAACTAACAATTCAGAGGTCATAAATCATATTTTATCACTCTAATAACTTGGTAATTAGTATTAGAACATGTATAAGCATGTTCAACCCGACAATTATTAGTTTAGGGTCGGTTCACACCCGAAAGTCGCAAAAGCTTGACTTTTGCTTTGACTTTCAGTTCTGACCCGATTGAGCTTATTTCTCCCTTGTTTTAAGCTTCCATTAGGACCACATTATGTTGTAGTATAACCTCCTGGAGTTATATTGCCTGGTCCTTAGTATTCCGAATTATATGCTAAGTTTCGTTATTATGCTTATAAATGCCCATATTGCGCTTTTGACATATAAACGAGATTTTTAAGAATGTGAGAGGACAAAAACCTTTGTTACTGATATATAAGCTTGTCCCGAAAATTTGACTTCAGTTCTTGGTCTCAAACTGGAGTTATGCTCGATATCGTAAATTGAAGCTTTTTATTAATTAAATTACGATATCTTGCATAAGTCATGTTTAAGCATAGTTATTGACCCAAAACTCATTACCTACTGTTAAGATATTGTTTTTAGGGATTTTTGGAATTTTTGATCATATTATAATCTAATCATATCATGGAGTTCTTGTATAATTCGGTAAATGACGATAATACCCTTTTATGCATAAAATGAGATTAACAAATGATTTGAATGCCAAACCTTTTCCTACTGATTTCATACATTAAATAAATTATTTTGAGCATTTAAAACTGATCAAGATCTTAGATTTCCGTAAAACACTTTAATTATCGTCAACTAGCGATTTTACGCTAATTAGGTGCATAGTATGGTTTTAAACCATATTTAACACCTAAGACTTGTTACCTACTGAACTTTTAAGTAATTTTTAATATAATTACAGTAAGTATAAGTCATGAAATCAGGCTTCCAAGAAATGTCCTAAAAAGCATATGTGAAATGACCAAAATGCCATTTCGGGGCATAGTTTGGCCATAAATGGTAAACCTCACATATGTATGATATCTTACTGATGTAATGTGATAAAATAAATATTTTTACTGAATGTTTTAGACCAGAACCTCAGTTTATTATAAAATCTATTTTATAAATATTAAAATGACCAAAATGCCCTTACGGGACTTAATTTGGTTTTAAATACTTTTTGGGCATATATGTTAACATCCTACTGATGTATTAACATATTTTAATCATAATAACATAACGGACTTGTATATGGTTCATTTGGTTGCCCGTTATGCATTTACGCATTCGGATCGGTTTATGTAACTAGTTTACGTAAGTTTGCCGAAACGGGTTTAACCTTATCTTTTTTGCTTCAAAATCCTGAATGTACTTAGTTTACCCATATTATACAAGTCTTCATACTTGTTGGGTCTAAATAACATTCTATTCCGGTTCGTACCGTTTTAGATACTTTAAGCTAGCCGGTCTAAGTCTACGACTTAAATAAGACCGTTAGCATTCGGAATTTCGTTATATATTACCATCACTCCAGACTAGAGCCACCCGGTAAAAGCTACCTGCATTTAGATAGATTGGATACGACTGAGTAATTTTGCTGTGAATCAAGTATTAGCTCAGGTAAATACTTTTAACTTATTTTCCCTTATACGGGCTTGGGATACGGTATTATAATAATACCGCTTGGTCGGGTATGAAATCATTTAATCGGATTGTGATTAATAAATTGCACAACCCGTTTTAATCTGTTTTGTTTGATAACATAAACATTGGGGGTTAATACGACCATATCCTGGATATCCTCGGCTCATTTCATTTGAAAATGGCCATGACCAATGCACGGGGTGTAGGCATACACCCGACAGATGTAAATGCTAAAATAATAATAACCCACATGTTGGGGATAACTCCTTCATGGGTTTTGTAAGTGGTGAGTCGGTTAATCACGACCGGCTTCCAAACCGGCCCCATATGTATGACAAACGTGTAAAACTGTGTACAAGACTTTATGAAAGATTGTCCCAAGTTATAAAAGGTTTGTGCCTTGTGCGCTTAAATCAATTTTCATAAACCCTTTTCAAAAGAGTCAGTTAATTGTATTTACCAGTGAAAACTGACGTATTTTCCAAAGACTAAGTGACAGGTACTACTCGTAATAGGCTGGGAGTTGCTCGGCGTTGAAATAGAGGATCTTGCAAATCCTTATAGATGCCCTAAAGTCTGCTAAACTTCATTTTATACATTCTGTAATGATCCGCTTACGGATTTGATATTACAAGCTCGTCTATAATAAATACTTTGATATTTTCAGACATTTGGGTTTGTAATAATATTTTATATTCCAAGACATCCGCTGTGCTATTCTGTGTATGTTTGACCATGATGATATCAACTACGTCACGATACTCTCCACCGGGCCCACCGGTAATATGTGGAAATATCGGGGTGTGACACTTACGGAGAACCCATACCACATTACCCTGAACCAGTGCCAGCACCACTACCACCCATGAATCAAGAAAATGTAGAGGAACTTCGCCAGTACGGTGAAGAGTTAGTTGAAGAGGGAAATCAGATCCATCAGATAGGGGAAAAACTTGTCTGGAAGTATGACGAGCGTGAAATGCAGTTCTAGACAAGTCAACACCTAATATAATATATATATGTGTGTAATTTTGTTACTTTGAAAAAAAAAACACATATATATATATATATATCATCAACTAGACTAGATAAAGTAATATATATCGATGCATAGTTACTAATGTTTAGATTCCAGTTGAAGCTTGTAATAGATGCATATATAGATATATAAAAAGAGTAAGTCGCAATGCTCGACGTTTTTGATTCAATCTGCTTGAGTGGTTGGTTGTGTGAATTTTATTCTGTGATATTAATACTTGATAAATGTTTACAATTCAGATGGAAAACGAAGTAAATCAGAAAAACCAGAATAACGATAATATCGGGAACCAAGTGAATAACAGTGCCATTGAACACATAGTAGCCCAAGGAATCATGGATGCTATGCCATATATTATCAAGACTATTAAAGAAGGAGAAAATAATAATTCCGTAATTGGAAGTAAACGTGCACCTACAGAACCAAGTCACAGTGTGAATGGAAATGACGGACCACTTATCCAAGCTCCAATCCTAAAAAGAAGAAGAACCATCTCATATGGTTGTTCTTATAAAGAATCTTGGCTTGCAAACCAATAGAATTCTCAGGCAATAAAGGATTCATTTCAGCCTTGCGTTGGATAGAAAAGACAGAAGCAGTCTTAAAAATAAGTAAATGTGCAGATGAAGATAAGATCATGTTTGCTTCTAATCCTTTTAAGAATGCCGCATTAGAGTGGTGGAATACCATTCTTCAGTCCAGAGGAAGTGACGGGGTTTATAACTTGGAATGGACCAACTTTAAAGAAATAGTTGAAAGAAAATTATGTCCTCCTCATGAAAAGGAACAGATTGCTAATAAGTTTTTAAATCTTAAAATGATTGGAATAGATTACAGGGGATACACTACCATATTCTTTGAATATGCTAGGATAGTACCAACATTAGCCTCACCAGAGCCATTATTGATCCCCCGTTACATCTGGGGATTAATCAGTGAGGTAAGACACGTAGTCAAGGCAGCCAGGCCACAAACCATAGAAGAAGCAGTAGAACTGGCCAACACCCTTACTGACGAGTTGGTACGTACGCAAGAGGAAAACCAGAGAAAGAACCTAGCTCAAAAGCTTACCCAAGAATTTTGGTATGGTAATTCCTACCGTGGAAAAGGAACAGGATCTTCCTCTTCACCTAACTGCAAGTATTGCAAAAGAAAGCACTCAAGAAGGTGCTCAATATACTGCAACTTTTGCAAAATACCTGGACATAAGGAAGAAAACTGCAGGAAGAAAGCTAGCAATAGGTTATGCTACAATTGTGTAGAAGCTGGTCATATCAAATCGAACTATCCGAAACTAGCTCTAGCAACAACCAACAAGGCTAAGACACCCGAAGGACCCAAGAAGAATGCCAGAGCATTTGTTCTGATAGCTGAAGAAGCCAAGATGATTCCGGATGTAATTGTCGGTACATTTTTAGTTAATGATGTTTTTACTAAAGTATTATTTGACTCTGGTGCCAGCCAAAGTTTTATCAATACTTCTTTCTACAAACTTCTCAATAAACCATTAACTAAACTTCAACAAGACTGTCTGGTGGAGACGACAAATGGAGAATCCATCAAGATAAGCGAAGTCATGCAGGAAGCAAGGATAGAAATTCTAAACCATAATTTTTCTACTAATCTTTTTCCAATGAATCTAGCTGGATTCGATGTCGTGTTAGGAATGGATTGGTTGGTAGCCAATCATGCCAGCATTTTATGTGATCAAAAGTCAGTACAAGTAAGTACATCAAATGATGAAAAGATCACAATTAAGGGAGACAAACCAACGAAAACCACAAAATTAATCTCGGTGATGAAAGCTGTAAGCTATGCAAGGAAAGGAGGAATGATCTATATGATTTCCATAATCATTAACACTAAAGAAAAAGAATTAAAATATATTCCTGTAGTATCTAGCTTCTCAGATGTCTTTCCATAAGAGTTATCTGGATTACCGCCAGATCGAGAGGTTGAATTTAGAATTCACCTAATTCCAGGAACGGCCCCGATTGCCAAAGCACCATATCGACTAACACCAACGGAGATGCAGAAACTGAAGAGGCAATTGGACGAACTACTTGAAAAAGGTTTTATACAGCCTAGTTCATCACCATGTGGAGAACCGGTGTTATTTGTCAAGAAGAAGGACGGACCGATGCGTATGTGTATAGATTACCGAGAATTGAATAAGGTTACGATTAAAAATCGGTACCCACTACCGAGAATCGATGATCTGTTTGATCAACTTCAAGGAGCTCAATTCTTTTCTAAGATCGATTTACGCTCAGGATATCATCAGTTGAAAGTATAGGAAGAGGACATTCCTAAAACTGCTTTCAGAATAAGGTACAGTCATTATGAATTTACAGTCATGCCATTTGGTTTAACCAATTCCCCAGCTGCATTTACGGACATGATAAACAAGATATGTAAACCATACCTGGATAAATTCATAATTGTCTTTATAGATGATATTCTAATTTACTCTAAGAGTAAGGAGGAACATGCGGAGCATTTGTATTTACTCCTAACATTATTGAGAAAGGAAAAGCTTTATGCTAAATTCTCAAAATGTGAATTCTGGTTACAAGAAATGCAATTTATTGGACATCTGGTCAATCATGAAGGAATTCATGTGGATCCCATAAAAATCGAAGCGATTACAAATTGGAAAATCCCTGAGTCACCTACAAAAGTAAGAAGTTTTCTTGGACCAGCAGGATATTATAGACGTTTTATTCAAGATTTTTCTAGAATAGCCATTCCATTGACCAAATTGACTTGCAAAACAGTTAAATTTGAATGGGGACCAAGACAAGAGGAAACATTTAGGATTTTAAAGCAAAGATTAACCAGCGTACCCATACTCGCGTTACCAGAAGGAACTGAAGACTTTGTAGTCTACTGTGACACATCTAAATTAGGATTTAGATGTGTGCTGATGCAACGTCAAAAGGTTATAGTCTATGCTTCTAGACAGCTTGAGAAACATGAAGAAAATTATACAACTCATGATCTAGAGTTATGAGCCATAATTTTTGCCCTTAAGATTTGGAGACACTATCTATATGGTAGTAAGTTCGTTGTATTTACAGACCATAAGAGTTTAAGATATGTTTTTAGGCAAAAGGAATTAACATGAGACAGAGACGCTGGATGGAAATTCTTAGTGATTATAATTGTGATATCCAGAATCATGCAGGAAAAGCTAATGTAGTAGCTGATGCTTTAAGTCGAAAGTATCATGAAAAGCCAAAAAGAGTACGCTCTCTCAGATTAAATCTGCGGATAGATTTAAATGAGCAAATTAGAAAGACACAGGAAACAGCAATCAAGGACGATGCTGAAAGTTTAAAAGGAATGATTAAGGAATTAAACCAAGGAACAGATAGAATTTGGAGATTCCATAAGAAAAGGATCTGGATACATATTCAAGGGAACCTACGAAACCAAATTTTAGAAGAAGCCCATAAGTCTAAATATACAATACATCCGGTAGTGATAAGATGTATCAAGATTTAAGAAAAAATTTCTGGTGGATAGAAATGAAAAAGGATATAGCAATTAGAGATGCTAATATGGAAATGGGAATTGATAACAATGGACTTTGTTACCAAATTACCCAAGACACGAAAAAGTAATGATACAATCTGGGTGATTGTAGACAAATTAACCAAATCTGCTCATTTCTTACCTATGAAGGAAACTTTTAGTATGGAACAGTTAGCCAAGATATATGTAAATGAAATAGTTTCATTACATGGATTCCTTTATCCATTGTGTCTGATAGAGATAGCCGTTTTACTTCTCATTTTTGGACAAGTTTCCAAAAAGCAGTGGGAACCAGGTTGAATCTAAGCACAGCCTATCATCCTCAAACGGATGGACAAAGCGAAAAGACAATTCAGACCATGGAAGATATGCTTAGAGCCTGGGTAATTGATTTCGGAGGAAATTGGGACGATCACTTACCTCTCATAGAATTTTCTTACAACAACAGCTATCATACCAGCATTAATGGTGCACCATTTGAAGCACTTTATGGACGAAAGTGCCGAACTCCAGTCTGTTGGACAGAGATTGGAGAAAAGCAACTATCTGGACCTGAGATTGTGCAAGAGACAACGGACAAAATCATTCAAGTCAAGGAAAGACTAAAAACAGCACGAGATCGTCAAAAGAGTTATGCAGATAACAGACGAAAACCATTGGAATTTCAGGTTGGAGATAAGGTATTATTAAAAGTTTCTCCATGGAAAGGAGTGGTCAGATTCGTTAAAAGAGGAAAGCTAAGCCCAATGTATGTTGGACCTTTTGAGATTATTAAAAAAATAAGACCAGTAGCTTATCAGCTACAGCTTCCAGAGGAAATGGCAGGAATACATGATATATTTCATGTATGTAACCTCAAAAAGTGCTTAGCAGACGAATCATTAGTGATACCTCTTCAGGA
This sequence comes from Helianthus tuberosus, assembly GCA_030545235.1. Taxonomy (NCBI): domain Eukaryota; kingdom Viridiplantae; phylum Streptophyta; class Magnoliopsida; order Asterales; family Asteraceae; genus Helianthus; species Helianthus tuberosus. Next base: position 43,250,676 of record CM060411.1, on the reverse strand, counting down.
CATAGAGGTAAATGGGAAGCTTAAGTTTGTAGAGAGACCCCTTCATATCGAAAATAGAAAGATCAAGAATCTCAAACACAAGAGATTAGTTCTGGTTAAGTAAAATGGGATTCCAAGAGAGGACCAGAATACACATGGGAACTCGAGTAATGAAACGAAAATATCCACACTTGTTCCCGTGAATCTCGAGGACGAGATTTAAAACATGGTGGGGAGGATAGAACAACTCTCGAAAAACGCTCCTAATATACCCCGTATACGCGTTAACAAACATGTATAACCTTAATTTTAATAAAAATAAAATAAAATAAGAAATTTGGAAGATCGCTGGCTGTGACAGGGATATCCCTGTGGTTCGCGGGGCGCGACCGAGAGTCACCTGGTGGATAACCAACTTGCCACGTGGCACGACACAGGGCAAGTCAACACTGGTGACTAACCAGACCTAGCCCTAGCTAGGCCTAGCTCGCGGGGCGCGAAGGAAAGGAACGAGGCTTTCGAGGGGCGCGGGTGACCTCTGTTTCAGCCTATAAAAGAGGCCTTCGGCCTCAGTTGTAGATCATTCATTTCTATTTCTTCTCTCAACCCCTATTATAGCTAAAAGCTACTCGATATTATACCCCTAAAACACGAAGCTCTACTTGTTGTAAGTATTTTAATCCCCAGGCACTAATTTGTTACCTTACCCGATTGATCTAGGACTCCGTAATGCATGTCGAGGCTCTGCCTGACTAAGTTCGTTGGAGTTCTGTCTCGTGTTATATGGCTAATGTGATTTGGGTTATCTTACTAACACGTGTGCATTGTTTGTTTTTAATAGAAAATAATCAGGAGAATCAACAGGAAGCTGTAGAAACACCTAGTCTACAAAGTGAGTCATTCTCTTTTTCTACCAAACTGTTTTACCAAAACCTCAAATATTTTCAGTTATACTTACAGTGATTGAGTCTTTGTATTCTACAATTGTTGTCGGTATGTGGGGTTTTGTATACACTACTAGTAAAATGTTACTATTGGACAATGTCACACCCCGATTTTCCATGTGTTACCGGTGGGCCCGGTGCGGAGTATCGTGACGTAGTCGATATCATCATAGTCAAACAACACAATATATAAATGCCCAGCGGAAGCAAAAGATAAATATATTACATTCTGAATATAAGTAATGTCAAAGTATTACAACGGAAGGTAAAGGATCCACAGGCGGATCAATAAAAGAAAACTGTTCAACAGACTTTAGGCATCTAGAACTTGCAAGATTCCCTATTGATGCCCTGAGCTCCCAGCCAATTACGCATAGTACCTGTCACTTAACCTTTTGGAAAATACGTCATTTTACACTGGTAAATACAATTAACTGACTCATTTTGAAAAGAGTTTAAAAAAATTGATTTGAATGCTCGTGGCACAAAATATCTTTTATAATTTGATTAAAATGCACGAGGCAAAATTAATCTTTTATACTTGGGACAATTTTATTAATAAAGATCTTGTATCCGATTTACATGTTTGTCCAACATTTAGGGCCGGTGATTATACAATACAAGCCGGTCAAGATTAATCGACACACCATAAATATAACTCACAAGAAGACAGCCTTACGAGTGAGTATATCTTTTACATACGCAACAGGAGGTGTTATGCCTACACCTTGTGCTTAAGTTATGGTCATTCACTTTTTAAATGAGCCAAGGATATCCAGGACACGGTCATTAACCCCTAATGTTATTTGTTATCAATCAATACAGATTAAAACGGGATTATGCAATTTAATCATCTCCGATTAAAAGGTTTATACACCCGACCAAGCGGTATTTTTATAATACCGTATCCCAAGCCCGTATAAGGGAAAATAAGTTAAAAGTATTTACCTGAGCTAGCTCCTGTCTTAAATAGCAAGAATTATAATAACTCAGCCGTATTCACTTAAGTAAGCGTAGGTACAATTTACCGGAAGGCTCTAGTCTAGAAATGATGGTATAAATAACCAATTAGAATACTAACGGGTCTTTAATTAAGCCTAAACTTAGACCGGTTAGTTTTAAGGAAATATACGGTTCAAACGCATGATTAAGAAAAGACCGGAATAGAATGTGTTTTAGACCCAACAAGTTTGAAGACTTGTATAATATGGGTAATCTAAACACCTTCTGGATTTTGAGATAAAAATGATAAGGTTTGACCCGTTTTGGCTAATTTATGCAAACTAGTTACATAAACCGAACCGAACGCGCAAGAGGCGTAACGGGTATCCATAAGAGTCATATATAGGTTTCCTAAGTTAATATGCCTTAAACATGTTGGGATATCAGTAGGATATCTTCCATTATGCCAAAAACGAGTTTAATCTCAAAATAAGCCCCGTAGGGGTATTTTGGTCATTTAAAAGATTATAAAAGAGGTTAATTAAAATTCTGAGATTCGTGTCCGAATACATCAGTAGAATAACTTATTTTATTAGGTCATATCAGTTGGTAATAGGTCTTATATACCAAAATGGTTTCAAACCCAAACTATGCGTTTAATACGCTTAAAAAGCCATTTTAAGCGATTTCCGGGTTATACAGGAAATCTGAGTTTTCTGATCAGGTTATAAATCTTAAAATACTTTATTTATTATATAAAATCAGTAGCAATTGGATTGGTGTCAAAATACTATGTAAAACTCATTTTATACATAAAAAGGGTATAATCGGTATTTACCGAATTAAGGCGATAGCCTTAGGTTATGATCAGTTTAAAAATAATTAAAAATCTTTAAAAATCTCAAAATATAATATTACATCAGTGGGTAAAAGGTTTGGTGTCAAAAATTGGGTTTAGATAGGCTTTATGCTAATTGCGTCGTTTAATTACTAAAAGGCGTTATAATTACGCTAATGAGCATAACTCCTAATCTAGACCTCCAACTGATGTGAAAATTTAGGGACAACTTTATAAATCAGTAATAAGGATTATTGTCCTTTCACATTCCCAAAATTCTCGTTTTATGGTCAAAAGGGCATATTGGTCAACATTTAAGCAATTAACGGAAACATGTAAACGAATCGGATAATCAACGATCCAACCACAGAGGGTTATGCTAACATGTAGCCTGGTCCTAAGGAAGCTCTAAGGCATTTCCAAATCATACTAAATCGGGTCAGAACTGAAGTCAAAGCAAAAGTCAAAGCTTTGCGACTTTCGGTTCCGAACCGGGTCTAAACAGAAAATTGTCGGATCAAACGAGCTTAGATCAGTTCTTATACTTATTACCAAGTTATATGAGTGATAAAATAGGTTACATGCCTTCTACATTGCTAATTACATGTTAATTTGCAAATTAAGCTTCTGTTGACTCTTTCTAAACATCTTTGACCCAACATTTGATCTAGTTAGAGTGGGAATCTGAGTGTGCCCTTTTAAGGGTTTATTGCCCACATAATTATCAACTTATAACTACCTTCAATTCGACTAATCACTGGACCATTAGTGATTAATCGATAAGTCAAACCTTAATTACGACGGTTTGACTTTTAAGCTAATAACTAAGCAAAACAAGATTAGGGAAGGTTAAGTAGACTTACCAAGGTCCTATGCACTATTAGGGAAGCTTAGAAGGAGGTCTTGAGTTCCAGAAATGATCAGGAGATGAAGGAATGAATGAGTGATCAAGTCTTGCAACAATGGGGATATTTATAGTGTTCTTGATCCATTATGATGATGACAAATCATGCTAGGAGTGATCCCTGATCATTAACACATGTCCCTAAGCCCTAAAATTAGTAGGGGACGCGCATGGAAGTGAAAAAGGGCAATACATGTCGTTTGAATGGGCTGAACAGACAACATTTCCGAGTTGCTGCATCTGGGCACTGCTTGCGCACCGTAAGGCTCTGGGTGTTGAGGTGCGCAAGCCATTGGCCAGCACAATGAATCTTTCAAATGTTGAGAGTTTTGACCCCTGGACTTCTAGATGTCATTTCCGACACATCCAAGGCCCGTTAAACCATTTTAAGGCTCTACAATGAGGCCTAAGTATGGGGAACATGAAACATGCTCAAAAATATGCCGGATGTCGGTTCGTTTGGTCGTACGGTCACGTTGTTCGGTTAATTACGACGAAACATGGACGGACGCGAAAAACGAACCAATTGACGCGACGAATGGAATTTTATCAAGCCAAACACTAAAATAACATATTTTAGTGTTTACATAAATTTTTGGGTGTCCGGGGATATTCAGAATGTGAGATATGCGCATAAACGCAAACTTGTGCGCTTTTTGAAACTTTTAGTCCCTGCATGACTTAAAAGTTTATTTTTTTTGCGCACCAAACACCTCTAAGACTATATCTAACCTATATTAGGGATAATTATGGTATTTTTATCTCATGGTCATATTCCGGAAGGTCCGCTAACATTCGAATCGGTATACTTTAGCAGTTTGACGCTTTAGGTCCTTCAAATGCGCAAACTTGCGTAACTCATCATTTAATAGCATTGAAGCCTTATCTAATTCATATTAGGCATTCTTGAAAGTATTATTAAACATCAGAATGATTCAGGCTTGTTAAAAGGTCATTCAGAGGTATAATTAAACATATTGACACTTTTAGTCCCTTATACTTGCAAAGTTGCGCGTAACTTCACTTTTGGGCATAAAAGACTTGGGTGGCCAATGATTGGCAATCCCGAGAGTATAATCAAATATCATGCGACTCTCGGTTTGTTAAAAGGTCCCTCAGAGGTAAGAATTAACATGTTGACGCTTTTTACCCTTTTCTGCGCAAACTTTCAATTAATTACATAAACGGCTACACTTGATTAACAAGTGGCTCATCTGTGTATATAAAACCGTAAAAGGTTATTTAGAAACTTATTTTAGGTTTGATAATACTTCCAGTTCTTTCATAATCAAAGTTTTTGATTTTTCGAAAAATTAGTCCCTTAAATTTAACGTTTGACTTCATTAGGGTTTATTACACGTGTCAATACTTCATTGGACGTGATTTTTCGAGGTGTTACATCCTCACCCCCTTAAAAGAAATCTCGACCTCAAGATTTGCTTAAAGTAAAGGAAGTACTTTCTGTCGTATCATGGATTTAATTTCCATAGTATAATTGGGCCTCCAAGGGTATCCCAGTTGGCCTATACAATAGGTGCATACTTTCTTTTGGAGCTCCTTAACCTGTCGATTCTCAATCGACATAGGATGCTCATACTATCATAGCTCTGCATATCATTATGTGATAGTGTTTTTCGACTTGTTGGTAACACGTCGCTAAATCATTAGTGTGGGTCACATTGCGCGTTCCACCAAGCTCCTAAATTAGGTCTTAGCTCGTAAGCTATTTAGTCTTGATACATTCGAATCCTTCGAATGACTTTATATATTCCGAGCTTAACTAATCTGAAAATTACAACTCGGCACACCCTTCTAGGGTGTTATCTTTTGTTGAACCTTATCTTTTAACCAGAACTTAGGAGGGTTGCTATTTTCATAAATCCTTGATTTCCTGCCGTATACTGGCAACTTACAATCGATTATGGATTTGTATGATCTTATTTGTTGTTTCCTAGACAACTTTCAGATCCTGATAATTGGACTTACCAATTCTCTATCTAACAATAGATGTTTAACATTCCATCTTTACAAGGTCTCCAAAGGAGCAGCCTTGATGCTTACATATAAACTATTATAGAAAAGCTTATCTTAAGGTGAGATGGTTATTCCAATCACTACTTAACTAATTTTAAGGAGTAGATAATCCTTATAGCTAGTTGAATAACTCAACGATCCTGGGTAGTTGATGGCGATTCTCAATCGTTGTTAAAATAGGGTTGCGGTAATGAGTGCATAAGCAAAATGAACCGTCTTTCTTATCTAACAATATCAAACTCTCGGAATATCGAGTTAGGCTATATGAACCCTCTATTTTAGTTAATCAGGGTTTCGATTCTTCCAATGAGGGTACTAGCCGTCATGGAGATTTCATAATAATACAGCCTTAAATGGGATTTAAATCTTAATTCTACCTGCCTTTCAGGGGTAAACAGGGAAATCTTAGGAGAAGATAATCAAGATACAAGGAGGTTACATAAATTTCCATATCTTAGGCTCCAGTTCACCCATCATTGCTTGTGTCAAATAAGTGACACCTTTATGTTACTAGTCCACGAATTCCTTAATCGGAAACATTTACTTGGACAATTCCATTCTGGATATCTCCTTTGAATACCATTAGTTGACTTTATTACCATATGACCTCTCGGAATATCTTTGTGGTCCCATGCATTAAACCTCCATACTGATCAGGCATGGAAGCAATCTATGGAACTTATTAAGATACACCAATCCTCATATGGTGCTTTTGTCACACCATCTGGTATTCGTAATCGATGGAGATCAAAGAGATATCAATTTCATTTGAATGCATTTATCTGGAGAGATAGTACATTAGAATTTTATGACTGAAGATTTCTGACAGGAACAGAAGAAATGGTTCCTATTTCCAAATGAATCATTTATTTAATTGCAATCCAACAACTGCTATTTATCACCCTGATGGCCTTAACATATACTAACCATGGTTTCATTAAACTATACAGGCCAATATGGCACTAACATTCTTAATGAACGTCATAAAAATATCAATATCACTTAGCCTAGGTCACAAAAGACCATGAATGGCACTTAAGGGTTGGACTTAGTCCATCACCTTTTTGATAGGGGATCAGAAAGTCACATCTGTCTTTATTATATTGATGAATTTGGATAGCTTGAAAGCTTGCCATAAGGATATCAGAAAAGAGTTATTCCTAATAGATATAAAATATCGATCTAAGGTTTGTTGGAGTATTCTCTAACGTATCATTGGCCAATTTCTATCTCGCGTTAAATGACCGGAGTCCTAGTCAGGCGGAGACAACAGTTCTTAATAGTTATCGTTCATTATAGAATCATATGTGCCAGCATCAAATAAATTTCTGCATAATTTGCTTGATAAGGAAAGGTACCTGCTATATAATTATTCTGCATCATCTCCTGGGTGTTCCTCTGGGAGTCTCATGCATTTGTTCCCTTGGCCTCTCCAGGCTTCCTTGTAAGTTTTGGGCAGTTGGTTTTGATGTGCCCTTCCTTGTTACAATATGTCGCGTTCTTCAACTCCTTGCAATCTAAAGTTTTGTGACCCTTGGTCTTGCAAATTCCACACAATTTAGCACTTGGGTCAATCGTACATTTTCCAGAATGTTGTTTTCTGCAGTTACTGCATTTGGGCTTGTTATTGAACTGACTCGAGCTTTTCCTAAACTCGGAATCTTTCTTATGCTCAGAACTTCCCTTCTTCTTCTTGTCAGATCGATGAGAGTTCTCCTCCTCTCTTTCACGCTTTCCATCTTCAGAGGCTTTGGCAGCCTTGTTTCTGACCACATCGAGTGTGAGAGATAGCGACAGATCTGCCGCTGACCTGAAAGTAGTAGGTCTCGATGCTTTCACACTTGCCTTTATTTCTGGGGCTAGACCCCCAATAAAGCGAGCTATTCGCTTTGGTTCCGGTGTGATCAAGTAAGGAACCAACCGAGACATGGTATTGAAACTTATAAGATATGTCTGACAATCTAGGTTCTTCATGACCAATGTCAAGAAATCAGTCTCGATTTTCTCAACTTCATGTTGAGGACAGTAATTTTCTTTGATAAGAATAGCAAACTGATCCCATGTCAGATTATATAACGGGATCTTCCCAGTAGCTTGGATTAGTGACCTCCACCAAGCTAGAGCTTCTCCTTTAAAAGATTGTGAAACAAACTTCACAATGTCTTGCTCTGCACATCCACTAATATAAACAACAGTGTCCATCTCATCGAGCCATGTCATGCAGTCGATGGCTCCTTTTTCTCCTGTGAAGTCTCTGGGCTTGCAGGAGACAAAATATTTATATGAACAGGTTTTAACATGTGGCTCTTTGTTAAGCACAACCTGTCTAGACGGAACACTCCTCTGATTTGACGAGTTATGAACACCGTCTTCCCTTGACTAATGTGATTTAGGAGGGGGCTTACTACGAGCCACAGATAGAGTCTTAGAGCGGGTATCATATGATTCATTATACTGTCTGTCAAGAGCTCGAGTAACAGCATCATCTATCAATGCCTGCAGTTCCGCTCTAGTTATATTAATCCTGGTAGTATCATTGTTCACCTTCAAGTGGCTGTTAACTTCATCTGATCCAGCCATGTAGCTTGATTGCTACATAAATATTGACAATGATTTACTCAAAGGTTATTATGAAATTATCATTTTTGATGATTTATTAACCATGGTAATATAAACCATATGGGTTAATTTGTTAATTTTATTAGTATTTCCATTATAATTTATCCTAGTATAAAAGACATTAAGGATATTAAAGTGGCACAACGGCCTTGTCACGAGGACAGATTTGAATTTATAAGCCATGATCGTTTGGGATCGAGGCATTTAAGGTTTGAGCATAGTTGGTTACTTTTCTTGGCAGAGAGTCGAAGACTACAACTGCCTTTTGTCTTTTAAGACAATAGATATAGCCCGTGGGCATTTCCCTTCTGAGGGATGTTTATGATATGATCATCTTTTCAGATGCTATTAGTCAAGATTGTTTGGATCATGCCGACTATTATGCTTGGACATGGTCCAACATTTTTAGGCAGGAGGTCAAAGACCACCACTGTCGTTGTCTTATCGGACAACAAGTTTAGCCCGTAGGCACTTCATCACTAACGGATGTTTATAATATGTTCATATTATAGGATAACCTAAGCCATGATTTCAAGATCATTAGGCTAAATTAGGAAATTTGAAAATTTCCAATATAGGGATGACTATTGTGATTTTCTCAGATCACTTTTGTCAAGAGTGTTTAACACGTTCTTAGGTGTTTAAAAATATGATCATCTGTATTCGATGATTTAAGCCATGATTTCTAAATCACTAGGCTAGATAAGAAAATTGGAAGAATCCAATATAAGAATGACTGTTGTGATTTTCTCGAATCACATTTGTCAAGAGTGCTAACACGTTCTTAGGTGTTAACAAGGATTTGAATCTCGTGAATAGGTCTTACCATCTTGGCCATGTCTTAAAATAACACGTGGCTAGGTCTTGTCCTTTTTAGATTTTTCCATTTTATTATAATGGTAGATCTTATAAAGGAATGTATATTTTTCATTTATTTCATTTTTTTTTCATGTTTAGCATGAAAATTTTAAATTTAATCATTCAACTATAAATTTAAAAGTATAGATGTGCCCTAGACGGGACTTGAAAAGGAATAATGTTGTCCTCGAAGGGACTGAAAGATAAATATGTCCTTATAAGGACTATTAAAGAAACGAATTTCAGCAAAAAGGAGTTTTCTTCTTCACTTTACTTTCGAATGTTTTCTCCCTGGATGCTCGTTTTATTCTCGCCGCGGTACGAAGCTCAGCATTTCTAGGCTCCGGATGTGGAGGATTTCTAATACAGCTTCTTCGCTTGGCGACATATCCAATATATAAAAATTGGAAGCAAAATTTACAGATTAGGATTGAGAGTATTCCTATGTTAAGTCTAGACTCAAAAGGTCAAGGAATGTGCTACTGTGTCACTGAGATTAAACACCAAAGACTAGTGTTTAATTCACTCAATGTTGGCTCTGATACCAACCTGTCACACCCCGATTTTCCATGTGTTACCGGTGGGCCCGGTGGGGAGTATCGTGACGTAGTCGATATCATCATAGTCAAACAACACAATATATAAATGCACAGCGGAAGCAAAAGATAAATATATTACATTCCGAATATAAGTAATGTCAAAGTATTACAACGGAAGGTAAAGGATCCACAGGCGGATCAATAAAAGAAAATTGTTCAACAGACTTTAGGCATCTAGAACTTGCAAGATTCCCTATTGACGCCCTGAGCTCCCAGCCAATTACGCATAGTACCTGTCACTTAACCTTTTGGAAAATACGTCATTTTACACTGGTAAATACAATTAACTGACTCATTTTGAAAAGAGTTTAAAAAAATTGATTTGAATGCACGTGGCACAAAATATCTTTTATAATTTGATTAAAATGCACGAGGCAAAATTAATCTTTTATACTTGGGACAATTTTATTAATAAAGATCTTGTATCCGATTTACATGTTTGTCCAACATTTAGGGCCGGTGATTATACAATACAAGCCGGTCAAGATTAATCGACACACCATAAATATAACTCACAAGAAGACAGCCTTACGAGTGAGTATATCTTTTACATACGCAACAGGAGGTGTTATGCCTACACCTTGTGCTTAAGTTATGGCCATTCACTTTTTAAATGAGCCAAGGATATCCAGGACACGGTCATTAACCCCTAATGTTATTTGTTATCAATCAATACAGATTAAAACGGGATTATGCAATTTAATCATCTCCGATTAAAAGGTTTATACACCCGACCAAGCGGTATTTTTATAATACCGTATCCCAAGCCCGTATAAGGGAAAATAAGTTAAAAGTATTTACCTGAGCTAGCTCCTGTCTTAAATAGCAAGAATTATAATAACTCAGCCGTATTCACTTAAGTAAGCGTAGGTACAATTTACCGGAAGGCTCTAGTATGGAAATGATGGTATAAATAACCAATTAGAATACTAACGGGTCTTTAATTAAGCCTAAACTTAGACCGGTTAGTTTTAAGGAAATATACGGTTCAAACGCATGATTAAGCAAAGACCGGAATAGAATGTGTTTTAGACCCGACAAGTTTGAAGACTTGTATAATATGGGTAATCTAAACACCTTCTGGATTTTGAGATAAAAATAATAAGGTTTGACCCGTTTTGGCAAACTTATGCAAACTAGTTACATAAACCGAACCGAACGCGCAAGAGGCGTAACGGGTATCCATAAGAGTCATATACAGGTTTCCTAAGTTAATATGCCTTAAACATGTTGTGATATCAGTAGGATATCTTCCATTATGCCCAAAACGAGTTTAATCTCAAAATAAGCCCCGTAGGGGTATTTTGGTCATTTAAAAGATTATAAAAGAGGTTAATTAAAATTCTGAGATTCGTGTCCGAATACATCAGTAGAATAACTTATTTTATTAGGTCATATCAGTTGGTAATAGGTCTTATATACCAAAATGGTTTCAAACCCAAACTATGCGTTTAATACGCTTAAAAAGCCATTTTAAGCGATTTCCGGGTTATACAGGAAATCTGAGTTTTCTGATCAGGTTATAAATCTTAAAATACTTTATTTATTATATAAAATCAGTAGCAATTGGATTGGTGTCAAAATACTATGTAAAACTCATTTTATACATAAAAAGGGTATAATCGGTATTTACCGAATTAAGGCGATAGCCTTAGGTTATGATCAGTTTAAAAATAATTAAAAATCTTTAAAAATCTCAAAATATTATATTACATTAGTGGGTAAAAGGTTTGGTGTCAAAAATTGGGTTTAGATAGGCTTTATGCTAATTGCGCCGTTTAATTACTAAAATGCGTTATAATTACGCTAATGAGCATAACTCCTAATCTAGACCTCCAACTGATGTGAAAATTTAGGGACAACTTTATAAATCAGTAATAAGGATTATTGTCCTTTCACATTCCCAAAATTCTCGTTTTATGGTCAAAAGGGCATATTGGTCAACATTTAAGCAATTAACGGAAACATGTAAACGAATCGGATAATCAACGATCCAACCACAGAGGGTTATGCTAACATGTAGCCTGGTCCTAAGGAAGCTCTAAGGCATTTACAAATCATACTAAATCGGGTCAGAACTGAAGTCAAAGCAAAAGTCAAAGCTTTGCGACTTTCGGTTCCGAACCGGGTCTAAACAGAAAATTGTCGGATCAAACGAGCTTAGATCAGTTCTTATACTTATTACCAAGTTATATGAGTGATAAAATAGGTTACATGCCTTCTACATTGCTAATTACATGTTAATTTGCAAATTAAGCTTCTGTTGACTCTTTCTAAACATCTTTGACCCAACATTTGATCTAGTTAGAGTGGGAATCTGAGTGTGCCCTTTTAAGGGTTTATTGCCCACATAATTATCAACTTATAACTACCTTCAATTCGACTAATCACTGGACCATTAGTGATTAATCGATAAGTCAAACCTTAATTACGACGGTTTGACTTTTAAGCTAATAACTAAGCAAAACAAGATTAGGGAAGGTTAAGTAGACTTACCAAGGTCCTATGCACTATTAGGGAAGCTTAGAAGGAGGTCTTGAGTTCCAGAAATGATCAGGAGATGAAGGAATGAATGAGTGATCAAGTCTTGCAACAATGGGGATATTTATAGTGTTCTTGATCCATTATGATGATGACAAATCATGCTAGGAGTGATCCCTGATCATTAACACATGTCCCTAAGCCCTAAAATTAGTAGGGGACGCGCATGGAAGTGAAAAAGGGCAATACATGTCGTTTGAATGGGCTGAACAGACAACATTTCCGAGTTGCTGCATCTGGGCACTGCTTGCGCACCGTAAGGCTCTGGGTGTTGAGGTGCGCAAGCCATTGGCCAGGACAATGAATCTTTCAAATGTTGAGAGTTTTGACCCCTGGACTTCTAGATGTCATTTCCGACACATCCAAGGCCCGTTAAACCATTTTAAGGCTCTACAATGATGCCTAAGTATGGGGAACATGAAACATGCTCAAAAATATGCCGGATGTCGGTTCGTTTGGTCGTACGGTCACGTTGTTCGGTTAATTACGACGAAACATGGACGGACGCGAAAAACGAACCAATTGACGCGACGAATGGAATTTTATCAAGCCAAACACTAAAATAACATATTTTAGTGTTTACATAAATTTTTGGGTGTCCGGGGATATTCAGAATGTGAGATATGCGCATAAACACAAACTTGTGCGCTTTTTGACACTTTTAGTCCCTGCATGACTTAAAAGTTTATTTTTTTTGCGCACCAAACACCTCTAAGCCTATATCTAACCTATATTAGGGATAATTATGGTATTTTTATCTCATGGTCATATTCCGGAAGGTCCGATAACATTCGAATCGGTATACTTTAGCAGTTTGACGCTTTAGGTCCTTCAAATGCGCAAACTTGCGTAACTCATCATTTAATAGCATTGAAGCCTTATCTAATTCATATTAGGCATTCTTGAAAGTATTATTAAACATCAGAATGATTCAGGCTTGTTAAAAGGTCATTCAGAGGTATAATTAAACATATTGACACTTTTAGTCCCTTATACTTGCAAAGTTGCGCGTAACTTCACTTTTGGGCATAAAAGACTTGGGTGGCCAATGATTGGCAATCTCGAGAGTATAATCAAATATCATGCGGCTCTCGGTTTGTTAAAAGGTCACTCAGAGGTAAGAATTAACATGTTGACGCTTTTAACCCTTTTCTGCGCAAACTTTCAATTAATTACATAAACGGCTACACTTGATTAACAAGTGGCTCATCTGTGAATATAAAACCGTAAAAGGTTATTTAGAAACTTATTTTAGGTTTGATAATACTTCCAGTTCTTTCATAATCAAAGTTTTCGATTTTTCGAAAAATTAGTCCCTTAAATTCAACGTTTGACTTCATTAGGGTTTATTACACGTGTCAATACTTCATTGGACGTGATTTTTCGAGGTGTTACAGACAATGAGTTAGCCAATGAGGAATATGACCACAGTCATGGAACTGCCAACATGACAAATCCTGAATAAGTAGATTGGTAGATATAAACATTGTAATCACTCTGAATACTATAAAGTTATAAAAGCTTGTTTTGATTAAACTGGGATGCACTCGCCAGTATTTCTTGCTGATAAAATCTTTTTAAAACACGTTTCAGGTAACTTAATGTGAAGCTATAAGAAGGCAGCTAGGGAGCACTGAAGGCTTAAAGAAGTGGCTATAAAAGTTACCTAATTAAAAGTTTATGTTTTCAGCAACTAGGGTTTATCCCTTTAAATGTATTATCAATGGAACATGGGTTTTACCCATTTATTTATTATAAAAAGTTTGGTGTTTTGAAACTCTGAAACTATTTCCTAACTACGATCCTGATGTCTCATTTCGGCTGCTAAATTAACAAACACCGATACCACCAGTTGTGTCTCACGGCTCCCGCTCCCGGGGTAGGGGTCAGGGACTGCGACAAACTGTTCAAGTAAGTGTCTAAAAATCTGAAAATTCAGGTTCACCTTGTTAGTTTCATTCAATATTAAATCAACAATCAAGGTATAGACCTGCAGCAACAGATTCAACACTATCGCTTTCAATATTACTCATCATTTTGTGAATTCGAGTTCATTAAGAAGTAATGACTGCTGACTAATTGCAAGACTGTTTGTCGGACTTCGAATGCTCACACAGAGTGATAAACAACGTTGATCTGGAATTGGAGAACCATTGTGTATTTGCTTACTTATTGGTGAAAAGATTTGTTGAAATCGAAGAAAAGAGTAAAAAAGATGAAATGAGGCATATTATGTTGGAAACTGAGGTTGAAAATTTGAAGTAAAACATTTATATTTGCAAGTAAAACTTTTAACATCTCATTAACGCAAATACAATACTTACAAAATTTGATAGGCACTAGTTGTCAATACAGAAACTTAGCAAGAGAAGCAACTAAAAAATCGGTGAACGATGAGGACCACATTTAACATCTCACCTCCCTTTGATCATCATAACCAATAACCTTCACCTTTTCACCGTCACTGCACTCCATCCCACACTTTCCCATGGTTTCTGTACCCATCTTACTGCGACATGGCGTCTAAACCCTTGAATCCCAACGCTTCTCATTACATTACTCATCATTTCCTGAATTCGAGTGCATTAAGAAGTAATGGCTGCTGACTAATTGCAAGACTGTATACGGCCCGTATAAAGTTATACGGGTCGTATACAACCTTTAGAATTTTTTATTCGACCATATACTCAACATACGAGCACTGTTTTATGTCTTGTATACGGGCCGTATAACATTATACGACCCGTATACAATTACACAACTTTCTTTTTTAATTAGTATATGTGGAAAACGCAGTAATGTTGAGATTTAGAGCTATGAACTTTGTTTGAGTTAGTTAATAACTTTTTTTGAAATCAATGGGTAGATAAACAAAGTCATAAGCAGACTTATTACTACTATTGTTGAGCTTCCTGTTCTCAAGTTCACAATGAAGGTTCTGAAAATTGAAGTAAAAGGACTTTGTTATGGTTTGGGGAGAATATTCTGGAAATTGAAGGAAAAGGAGAACTAGAATATCGATATGGTTGCGGTAAAAGCTCATATTTTACTACGTCAATGATTAATCCAAGATTGCACTTGAAACCATTACTGATTGTTGAAATCGAAGATAAGAGTAAAAAAGATGAAATGAAGCGTGTTATGTTGGAAATTGAGGTTGAAAATTTGAAGTAAACATTTAACATCTCATCAACGCACATGCAATACTTACAATTAACCAACATACTTACATACATTGTTTGTGGATTTAACTTGCAACATACATCAAAGAGAATGTTCATTTGGGGAAAATGTTCTGGAAATTAAGGAAAAAGAAAGGTTGAAAACTCAAACAAACCACCAAACTAGGGCATCAACATCAATTGATGTCCAATTGACGAACACGAATGTGAGAAATGGGATTTATTTAAAAGTAGAAAGAAAACTGAAACCTGTTTTCCTTAATAGCAGAAGCCGTTCGATTTGATAGTTCTGAACACTACATAGATTGCAAGATCGAATGGTCGTTAAAACAAGATTATAGGGGTGTGTGTCTAGAAGGGGCCCTTTTCTTACCTTTTCTTACCTTTTCTTTTTATGATGGGATGATGCTATTACTGAAAGTTTCAGAGACTATTGCCGACATTTCACATATCTCATTTAACAAATCTCATTTATTCAAAGAGAAAGAAGACTCAGACTCTTGATAATTATTGCGAACTTGAGAAAAGGAAGCTCAACACTCAGACTCTTGATAATAATTGCGTTTTTTTAGCAAGCACGACTGATGATAGATGACTTGCACTATCAGAAGAAAAAAAAACTCAAACAAACCACCAAACTCGGACATCAACATCAATTGATGTCCAATTGACGAACACGGATGTGTGAAATGATATTTATTTAAAAGTAAAAAAAAAACTACATAGACTGCCAGATCGAATGGTCGTTTATCTGAGTTTTCTTTCTCTTTAATTATTTGGGATTTGTTTCAAAGTAAAAAGAAAACTGAAACCCGTTTTCCTTGATAGCAGAAGCCGTTCGATTTGATAGTTCTGAACACTATATAGACTGCCATATCGAAACCCTAATGTGTGAATATTAACTCAAAAAAAGGAAATCCTATCTATACGACCATATACCATTATACGGCCCGTATAAAACTATATACGATCATGATTGTTTTAACAAGGTGTATACGGACCGTATACACCAAGTTAAAACAAGATTTCATCATCTGTTAATATTAACACCCTTAATTTATTATCTGAAATTTGATGTTGATGTTGTAACTATGTTGTGTCTGTATATCGTTTTCTAAATATTCTGGCAAAATCTATGCCTTTTGTCGTGTTTAAATGGAGTCCTCGATGAAAACATAGACATAAAACAAAAACATCATAAAATATTTTTTAAATAAATTAACTTAGACATGATGGGACAGCTTTTTGTCGTGAATATTACTTCATCCTTTCAAAATAAAACGATACACTTTATTTAATATGTATTTTAGAGTTAATTATTGTTTTCGTTCATATGATCTGTCAAAAATTACTATTTCAGTGCATTAGTTTAAAAATTATGATTTCAGTCCATGTGGTTTCACTTTCGTAACCATTTCATTCAACCTCGTAACCATTTCAGTCCTTGTACTAGCAGAATAAATGGACTGAAATGGTTACGAAAATGAAACCGGAAGGACTGAAATGGTTACGAAAGTGAAACCACAGATACTGAAATCACAATTTTTAAACTAATGAGGTGAAATAGTGATTTTTGAAAAATCACAGAGACGAAAACAGTAATTAACTCTGTATTTTAAAATGAAAAACAATTAACTAACAATTAAACACATATAATATTTTAATAATATATAATTAAAGAAATTATAAACATGTAGATAGGGATAACAATTAAACCCGAACCCGGTGGGTAAACCCGTAACCCAACACATTTGGGTAGGTTTTGGGTCGGATAATCGGGCATGGAACCGGGTTTGGGATAAGGTTTTATTCTATTCGTAGGTTGGGATTTTGTAATATACCCGTTTACCCGACCTGATTACCCGATAAAGTGTATTCATTTACCCGATTGTATACCCGATATAATCTCTTTAATTATTTTTAAATAGGTATATATGTTGTATCAATTATTGGCATACACTATTTTTGTTATCTATGTATTTGAGTATTTTTGTAATATACATTTTGGTATTTTATTTATATACATTGTGGTTATTGATATATTTTATAGTGATAATGCTATATGTAAGTGCTTAGTAGTCACCCGATAGATACCCAACGGGTTTAAGTCGGGTATACCCAATGGGTATGTTGTTTTAAATGCACAGGGTTTACCCAAAACCTAATAGTATACCTGACATCCAATCAGTAACTACCCAATAGAAATCCGACGAATTTTAGAGCGGGTTTAGGATAAACTTATCTAATCAAGTTTAAGGTTGAGATTACCTGAACCTGCCCCAAACCTTCCCATTTAACATCTCTACATGTAGATGGTGGAGATGACAACCAGGCATGTCAGATTGCTTGTGTAAATACGTCAAAACAATTATTTTCAAGTTGGGTGAAGACTTTACCGACAATGAATGAAAAGCGTAGAAAAGTTTCATTTAAAATCTTTTCTTCACATTTTGTGACAAATTACTAACAATCATTTGTCGCAAAGTAGCACAAACCCAACAACTAGTTAAAGAACCTAGAACGAAATGTTATGCAAAATCTAATCCTTACAATCCATCTGGTGATCCCTCAGAGATTTTTCAACAAAAAATTGATAAATATTTAGAAAACCGTAACTTTTACTTGTTGTCGTGTAATATACCAGCTTTACTGTGATGAGTTAGCGACAACTATTAATTCTTTTAAAATTTTTGATAATACATACATGTGATATGTCGATGAAACTTTTATTAGTGAAAGTTAATTTCTAGCGGTGATAGAATTAATTTGAACTTTAGCCACTACTTTCGTATCTAGCTAAAATGAAATTTTATAGCATTCATATCTCATTATCCTTTTCTATCTATATAATTTAATTTAAAAACACACTTTTCTGTATAATTTCTTTTTTTTTAAACCTCATACATCCCATTTTCCATACCTATCTTTATTTTACTCACAAACACTTATCTTATTATTTTTTTTCTCAATCTATACACTTACAATAAGTTATAGAAGCTTGGATTTGAGCATCTAAATATAGAGGTTTGTTTTTTGTTTTTACTAAAGTGTTCTCTATTATAAAGGATGTGATACAATGGTATTTTGAATGTTTTTTTCTTAAACCACTCTTTAAATTATAGAGAATATAATATAGAGAGTAAGATGTGAATACTATTATCCAACTGAAAAATATAAATATTAAATGATATGTTAGTGACCACTTTGAAGTTTTGATCTCTTTTATCTGTAGTTTTTAAATTTCGGTTTATATGACGATGATATGGAAACTTTTATTCATGAAAGCAATTTTTGTAAAAGTGATAAAATAATTTTGAAATTTAGCCACTACTTTTACATTTAGCTAGACATTATATATTATATAATTATATAATTATATATAATTATATATAATATAATTATTATTAAGGAGGGATGATGAATAGTAACTCTATTTTTATAATAATATATAGTTTTTTGTTTTTTATTTAATATATTATAATAGTTTATTATTATATTTACTTTTAATAACATATTTTTAATTTTTCGTTTTTTTTAAACCATATATTTCCTATACCATTTTTTTAATAATTCTTTTTTTAGAACATATATTAATTTATTTATTAATTTGATACTTCTTTAATAATTTATGTTTGTAACTTTTTTCTAAAAACTTAAGTACGTAGTTGTGCTTGATTTTTCCCCGACATTCTGTTATAAGTTTTGTTAAGAACGGAGTTGTATTCTAAATAAAGTATTTATTTTATATCATAATACGATACGATGATAGACTAAACCGTTCTAATGGTTTTGCTTTATAAACAACATGCTTTATTTTCAAATAACGTTTACTTTAAATTATCATTTGCTCGATTTCGCCGCAACGCGCGACGTAAAAACAACTAGTTTTTATCAAACCAGATTTGTTATAAAATAAACAGCGGATTTGTTAAATAAAAATATTATATAATATAATGAACTGAAAGATAAAAGATTATGATTTGCCTCTGGATTGTGTTTTGAGCTGTCCTGTAAAACAAAAGATAGAAGACAAAAAAGAACTTAGTAATTTTAGTTTTTTTTTTGTAACAATGTTTTTAGCTGTATATTTAGAATCTTCGACGATGCCTACAATATTTCATATACGACAAACTATCTTCATCCTTTGTGAATATTTCAATGTAAAAAGAAGTCCATTGTCCTCCTAAGGTCACCGGTTCGATTCCCGCTAGTGGCGAAAGGGGGTGAGGACACCCGTGCGCAATGATGGTGAAAAACCCACCGAGGAGGGTTTGATCCTGAGCGTCACTCCAGTTTTCATCCGGCTGTTACTCTAGCGAGGCAACTCGTGTAGAGGCAGTACGGTTTCCGGAGGAGCGCTAGCCCACGCCCGGACAACACCAGCGTGGACCCGGTTCAGACAACATAGTCTGGTGCGGGCCTGGTGGGCTAGGCTTGCCTTAATTGGCAGGTGTGACTAAGGGTCACTCTTAAAGAAAGTTACCGTTCAAAAAAAAAAATATTATAAGGATTATCTTTTTTGACAAATCAGAAAAGTTACAACTGAAATGTTTAATTTATTTTGTCATGTCACCTCTAACATATTTTTTTACATATAGACGACAAATCCTTCCATTATTATTATTATTATTATTATTTTTTTGTTAATTCGACTTTTTGGGTCTTTGTGCCGACAAAATTATATACGGCAAATTCCTTAAAAGCACATCCAAATTTTAGAATTCTTGTTAGAACGGTATATTTCGAGGATCAATGGAATGTGAGATGTGAGAATGACACATTAGTAAATAGTAATCACTCATTCACTCATTACATATCGAGTCTAATCAATTGGTGTCTCATTTTAACAATGTTACAAAAGACCATTTTTCAATTGTCAAAAGGGTTGCAAATGCCTGCTTGCGACTGCGGTTGTTTTTAGCAGTTGTTTGAACCCTTAAACTCTCTTTGCATTTGATTTTTGTGACAAAAATATTCTTTGCCCAAGCTTAGCGATTTGTGCGACCTTTTCATTTTGGGTGTTAATTGGGTTGCTATGTTTGCGATTGTTTATGTCGCACTTAAAGTTAGGTCGTTTTTGCGCCCTTCTTTTGTAGTATGTACTATATAGTATCTTTGTTCCTTTTGGTTTTATAAAATCTTAAAGTATTGGATGAATTATAAAAACTAAATAAGTTATAATAGTTTAACTGTTGGAAAAGTCACTTAAAAGAACACAAATCATTGAAGAAAAGACAAATTTAATCCTAAAATAAAAGCTTAATATAAACGCTTAAAATCAATTTATATGCTTTTTAAGTTTTCTTATCATGTGATTTTGAATCATGGGTGTTGAAACAACATTGTCTACCAGACCTCATGTTTCTATATGGAAGCCGGGGAGTGGGGTGCCCCATGATGAAGCGTGGTTCGTGGGTGATCACGCGTGGAACACCGTCGCCGGTATGTGAAAATTTGAAAGTTACCATTGAAGAGGGGATCATTGGGGGGGGGGGGGGGGGTGTTTAAAAAAAAATTAAACACTATATATATACCATCAACACCCTTTAGGTCGATCCTACTTCAACGCAAACGTGAAATATGTGAAAAATGGGGTTGGGAGATGCCTTAAAATTTTTAGTTTTTTTTTTTTTTTACTTTGCAATGTTTAGTTTTTTTTACTTTGTAATTTAGGGTTTTTTTTAATGTAATATTTATTTAAATGAAATTGCTATTGTTAATTTATTTAAAAAAAAAAAAATCCATCACTAGTGATGGACACCCTCACTAAAATCCATCACTAGTGATGGAATGAAGTTCGATGACGTGACGGAAGCTGGTTGGGTGTGATTAGTGATGAAAAGTGAAGCACCTTCACCCCTTGTATTTAGCTTTTTCATTGTCAATGGGGTTGTAACTGAAGTTTTTAACTAACAACTTAACAAGTGTTGGTTACTATTTTTTTAGCGATAATATGCTGCTTTGTAATTCCATAATTTTTATGTACCTCAACCAATAACAGATGTTTTTTCTGTAAAATATATCAAAATTCTGGTTATAAAATTTGAATGTTACATCGTATTCTGAGTAAGAAGACACTAGGTCATGTACTTGAATTGTGCACGACCAGGTTTTTTTTTTTTTTTTTTTTTTTTTTTTTCGAATTGCACAACCATGATGGCCGATGGACAACCAGTGTTTGTTGAAATGCATGGACATGTTTACGAAATACATGGTCACTGACTAAGTTGAAAGCATGCCAATGTTTTTTCCCTTTTTAATTGTTTCATGTTTCTTCATTACTAAGGTGCTGTTTGTTTTTGCAGACATAAACTGTCTGTAAGCTGATTTCATCTGTTTTCATGTCTGCAACTGAAGATGTGGTCCGAAGCTCTGCAAGCTGAAAATATAAGACTGTTTGTTTTTGTTTCATTTATGTTTCTTAGCTAATCCGATTTGCATTTAGTATACCTACTTACTTGTGTCCTTACATGTTCACGAGTTAGGAAAGCTTTATCAAATGAAGAAATGTGTATTTGTTCATTATTGTTGTGGTTTACCATCGTCAATGATATTCATATCTCAAAGTTGATCCTATGATATTAATCATATAAGGTTGATGCTAAGATATTAATCATATTATGTCAACAATAAAAGTATCGTTTTAGTTCGATGTTCCTTAGCGGCAAATCCATAAATCTATGTGAGTGGCCGTAAAAACAAATCGAGTCGAGTCAACCCGATTAATATATTTAGTTTCAAATATTTAATAAAAAAACTGAATTATAAAACAATGTTGATATGGTATTTATATCGAGTTGTACAATTTATGAAAAATAATGAGTAACATCATACACATTTTTAATTAAATATTTTTTGGTAAAAGAGTCTAAAAGGCAAATTACATAGAGGCCTATAATAAAACTGGACCGCTTTTATATAAACGTGGGCTATGTATAAGCGGAGGCCTTTCCCTTGCTAAACACAACATAAATCCGCCTATGACTTTCAGTTATACAATAATCTTTAGATTGTTTAAGCCCATATTGGTAGGTTTTAACATTTTCAACAACTACTATAACCATTTCAACATTCTTTATAACATTCTTAACCACTTTACCCATTTTAGTTCTGAGTTAAATGCCATTTTAGTCCCTGTGGTTTGGGTTATTTTTCAAGTTTAGTCCAAATGTTTCATTTTTTGCCTGTGGGTCCAAAAATGTTCCACCGTTGACATTTTAGTCCATTGGGTTAACTTCGTCTATTTTTTCTATTAATGAGAAGGGCAATTCAATCATTTTATATAGCCGAATAGCCATTCTAGTTAACAGAATTACATATAAAATGACCGATTGTCCTTCTCGTTAACAGAAAAAATAGATGAAGTTAACCTAGTGGACTAAAATGACAACGGTGAAACCTATTTGGACTCACAGGCGAAAAATGAAACCTTTAGACTAAACTGCCAAAATAACCCAAAATACATGGACTAAAATGACATTTAACTCTTCTTTTCGATAAACAAGTTTATAAAGTTATCTTATGTTATAAAAAATACAAGGCGTATTATGTCATTATTCAACTTATAAGGGTGTTAATTGTAACATTAAAGAAGCTAAAATGCACACAGTCTAACCCTCTCACTCTTTTGCCGCTCACGCCGTCGTGCGACTGAAAACCGTCGAGTCAAACTACCACTCACGGAGGTCAACGGAAGCCACAACCGGCAACAATCGTACGGCTTCGATGGCGAAGATCATGTTAGGATGCGAGCCGGTCGTCGGATCATTAACTCCGTCCAAAAAGAGAGATTACAGAGTCACAAACAGGTTACAAGAAGGAAAACGTCCGATATACGCCGTCGTTTTCAACTTCATCGACTCTCGTTTTTACAACGTGTTCGCTACCGTTGGCGGTAATCGCGTAAGAAATTGTTGATTGATTTGTGTGTTTTTGTTGTTGATTTACGGTTGTTTGGTAAATTAGGGTTTGTGTTTGTTGAATTGTAGGAAAGTGATTAGGTTATTGAGAGTTTTGAGGTGGAAGAATAATGTGCTTGATTGTGTGACAGTGAAATGTGATAGTTAAAATGGAAGAATGTTAATGATGTGAATGTTAGTTTTGTTTATAAGTGTTCAACATGATAATTTGTTATGAGTATGTGTTTGCATAGGGTTTCTAGGTATAGAAATTATGAATTGCTTACATGTTCCTCAAAATTTATATAAGTTTAATGTTGAACATGCAATTGAAGTATCATTATCAGTATATATCAACATGTTTATATATATGTGTATGTGTATGTGTGTGTATCAGTGTATGTATTATGTGCAAAGACTATATTTAGGGTAAAGAAAACTTGAATCAACATGTGTATGTGTATGTATTTGTATATGTCAATGTGTGTGTATCAGTGTATGTATTGTGCAAAGAATATATTTAGGGAAAAAGAAAACTTGAGTAATCATTGCATAACATCTCTGTATTAGAAGCTGTATTTCTTTTTTGGAAAAAGACGAGAAATTCAATAAATGATTGAATCCCTTTAAGTGATTGCTGAACAGAGTAAACCCTAAAAAGCATGCAAGTGAAACTGAAAATACATTTTGATAGATATGGTGCTGCTAGACTTGGGACATCTTCTTGCTGCATATATATTTTGTGCATAATGTTGACACTTGACAGTTTGATGTGAATATCAGTATGCTGCATGTATCAACATATTATGTCTTGTGGATTTTTTTGACTTTGTGTATGGTTAGGAAAAAAGAATTTAGATAACTTAGCAATCTCTATATTAGGAAAATATAGATTGCAGTTTGATTTGAATTATCAGTATGCTGCATGTATCAACATATTATGTCTTGTGGATTTGTTTGACTTTGTGTATGGTTAGGAAAAAAGAATTTAGATAACTTAGCAATCTCTATATTAGGAAAATATAGATTGTATTTCACTTGAGTAATTACTGAACAGATTAAACTACTCAATATCCTATAAAGCATGCAAGTGAAATGAAAATGTATTTTGATAGAGTTGTTGCTGCTTTAAACTTGGGACATCATCTTGCTGTAAATATGTTTTGTGCATAATGTTGACAGTTTGATGCTTGGTTTTAAAATGCGAGAAGCGCACAAAAGCGACAAGGTCTAAAACTGAGGCGCGAAGGGCCAAGCGCAAAAGCGCACGGCTTTCCATACCGGGGCGCAAATAGTTATATATATTTTTTCATATATTTCTTATAGGTTTCTAACATCATTTACCCAATATTTAGAGACAAGTAAATTTTATATATGTTCTAATATGGAACTTACATACATGTACAACTTGAAAAGCATGTTCTACAACAACTTGCTGCACAAAAATATTGGAAATACATGAGGGGCGCGCCTCAAGGGCAATTTTATGCTAAGAAATCGCGCCTCATGTGTGCTTTTTAAGAAACGTGCGCCTTATGCTATCAGTATGCTGCATGTATCAACATATTATGTCTTGTGGATTTTATTGACCTCACTTATAGTTAGGAAATAAGAATTTAGGTGATTAGCAATCTCTATATTAGGAAAATATAGATTGTATTTCACTTGAGTAATTACTGAACAGACTAAACTCTATAAAGCATGCAAGTGAACATGGAAAAAGATACATTTCTTGATAGATTTTCTCATTGCCCTAAAACTTGGGGTAGATACATGGTGGATATTGTTCAGTTATTATAAAAGTATTATCTAATGAAGTTAATTTAGTTTAATGTGAAGTTTCTTGCTAATTTTATTGGGGAAGGTTAACGTACAATATTCCTTAACGTGCGATGGTACGATATAAAATTACGCATGTTATAAAACTCAAAACCCTAATCACGCATGAACAAAACCATAATCACGCATGAAGAAAACCATAATCACGCATGAAGAAAACCATAAATCACGCATGAACAAAAATCATAACCATGCGTGATTATGGTTTTTCTTCATGCATGATATGGTTTTTTTGTTCATGCGTGATTATGGTTTTTCTTCATGCATGATTATGGTTTCTTGTTCATGCGTGATTTGGGTTTCGAGTTTTATAACATGCGTAATTTCATATCGAATATTGTATTTTACACTTTCACAATTTTATTATCATTGCAATACTATTCATTTTCTAGTTATTTGTATTTTTATCTTTTCACAATTTTATTATCATTGCAATACTATGCATTTTCTAGTTATTTGTATTTTTTTCTGTTTTTGCTGTTTGACTAAATGAAGATTTTTATAGGTTACTGTATACCAATGCCTCGAAGGTGGTGTTATTGCTGTACTTCAGTCCTATATTGACGATGATGTAAGATAAACATATTTTCTGTGAAGTCACAACTTGGGTTATTATGTGTGTTCGATTTTCTTAGTGGGAGAATTAGTTATAAATAAGAACATATATGAACAAAGTCTGTATATCAATGTACATCGTAGATCAGAAGGACGAGTCTTTCTACACTGTGAGTTGGGCTTGTGATGCTGACGGGACACCGTTGCTAGTAGCTGGAGGAATCAATGGTATAATTCGCGTCATTGATGCTGGCAATGAGAAGATACACAAGGTTAACTTCATCATTTTTTTTCTATTTTTCTTTTGAATAACCTCAAGTTTAACTATTTTATAGCCCTTAACAACCTTTATTTACTGCAGAGTTTTGTTGGCCATGGGGACTCGGTAAACGAAATTAGAACACAAACCCTGCGACCTTCTCTAGTGCTATCTGCAAGTAAAGTAAGTCTCTTTTCAAATTTTATTATTTTGGGTGTCTTTTAATATATATTCGCTTTATTTTTTCGAAAATTTACGTGTTTGAGTTGAATAGGATGAATCTGTTCGCTTGTGGAATGTTCAAACTGGAATATGCATTTTGATATTTGCTGGAGCTGGTGGTCATCGCAATGAAGTATTGAGTGTGGTTAGTGTAAATTGCAATGTGACCTTTCAATAGCTCAGTCCTGTTTAGTTAGCACTTTAAAACCTTTACTTTTTTTAACGAGTAAAATGCCATTTTCGTCCCTGAGGTTTGGCCAGCTTTGCATCTTTCGTGCGAAGGTATTTTTTTCCGCATTTGGATCCAAAAGGTTTAAAGTCAGGGGTATTTTTGTCTTTTTTGTTAACTTAAAGGGCAATTCGATCTTTTTCACTTTGTGTAAAAAGACCAAATTGCCTTTTAAGTTAAAAAAAGACGGCAATACTTCTGACTTAACGGAAAAATGGATACAGTTAATGAGCCGGATAAAAATGTCAAAACTGGCCAAACCTCAGGGACGAAAATGGTATTTTACTCATTTTTAGTTAATTAGTTCCTAGTACTAACAAAGGTAGAATTGGATTGATTTTTTTTTTTTTTTACTTTTTTTCAGGATTTCCACCCTTCGGATATATATCGTATTGCCAGTTGTGGGATGGATAATACTGTAAAGATCTGGTCAATGAAAGGTACAATCTGTTGTTAGAAAATGGGCCGAGATTATTAAGTTGAAACAGACAGGGCCAAGGTCGACCCACATACATCTTTTGTCCATCTTTATAAACATTTAATGCGTTAATTATGATTTTCAGAAAATCAATATTACATAGTATTAATTAGGGCCTAGGGGTGTGAATTTCTGACATGACCAGAAAACACGACACAAACCTAACAAGTAATTCGCAGGTTTAAGTTTAGTCCAAATGGGTCGGGTCAGTTTCAGGTTAAAGTTGACCCGCGGACCCGTTTCGCTAAACAGGTTGGGTTCGCGTCAAACCCGGCGAGCTGGTGGGTTGACCTGTTTAACCCATTTATGCTATATTCTAATTTTTTGAAAATATGTTTTCATGTTGTAAATTGGTTGGGTATTTTAGGCAATAATTATATTAATAGAGAAATTGACATAAGATTTTATAATTAAACCGTACTTGTTTTATATACATGTGTATTTTTTTGTTGTAAAATTTTATTTTTGAAAATATAAATATGCGGAAAAAAATCGGATAAACGGTTTGGGTCAACCCGCTAATATTCGTGTCGTGTTCGGGTTCATGTGTTTGACATGATTTCGGGTTCGGGTCGTTTTCCGGTTCGTGTACAATTTTCGAGTTCGTTTCGAGTTGGACCCACGAACACGACCCATTTAACACTGCTAGTAGTAATTTAAGTCTTTGAATAAA
This sequence comes from Helianthus tuberosus, assembly GCA_030545235.1. Lineage (NCBI taxonomy): Eukaryota > Viridiplantae > Streptophyta > Magnoliopsida > Asterales > Asteraceae > Helianthus > Helianthus tuberosus. The sequence continues at coordinate 43,223,083 of CM060411.1, read as the reverse complement.
ACAACATAATGTGCATACATTAACAATAGACTGTTGGCAACTTTGAACATGTTTGGCCTGTTTGAAACTTAACACAACCCAAATCAACTCATTCATAAATAGTTGCATCGAAATTGCCACGTCTAGTGATATTGTCTGTCCTACATCGTCCTCTGTTAAACATATGAAGACTGTTAAAATCATTCAGCTTGTTGCAGAGTTTTGGACATATGTTGAGAGATCTTTTACATGGGAGGGACTTCCTTCACAATTTCCTACAAAATACGTGCAGTTTCCGGTTAGAACCGCTTTTATCTCCATATGTAGTAATGCAGTTGGCTTTTTCGTTCTTTTCAAACGGGCATTTGTTCTTGTTCTAAATTGAACTCTTAACTTATTTAGGTATTAATTGCTTCAATTCATACAAATTATGTCGACTGCAATAGGTGGCTTGGTGATTTCATACTATCTAAGGTGAATGACTCTCAAGAAACTCTATTTTCTTCACGTATTGCGCCATTTACAACTTATCATAATTCATTGAGTAAATTTCAAAGTTCGTCCTTTATGTATGTCTAATATATCAAAGTATGTCCTTTATCTTTAATAAGCTCAGAAAACATCCTTAATGTTTGAAAAACCAATCAGGTTATGTCCTTTACCCTAAACCTTGTTTGTTTTCCCAGTTAAGTCAGGTCACATGTAAAGCACATGAGGGCATTAATGTCATTTTACCTACCAAACCCTTTCACAATTTCATTTCTCTACATCACCCATCCATCTTCTTCATAGTCTGCAACTTATAAACAACATACACACACAATCATAGCCCAAATCAAACACAGAGAAATCACACACTCACACAAATCCACTGCCAAACACCCCCACCTCTCGATCTCCACTCCCCTCCTCGGTTCCCCAATCCGGGGGCGGCACCCCCCTCCGATTTCCGATTGACGACAGCCACCACCAGATGGTGGTGGCATATGGCGGCGACGGTACGGAAAGAGAGAGAGAGAGAGAGCGAGACGTCAGGGGGGGGGGGGGGGGGAGGAGAACAGCGGTTCGGTTTTAAACCCAAATGTAAAAACATACATTATTTCTTCACAAATAATCCATCTACTTCACAACACCCTCTGGTTTTTCAGTTTCAGTTTTAGTTTTCACCCCTTATTATTTCTACCCTCAAACACCCACTTGCTAGATTCACCAAATCTCCAAATTCTCCGATCCAATCTCATCATTACTCACATCTTCATGTGGGTTATCAAACGGGTTTCATTCCGATTCATCACCGGATCTGAGTTGACTCACCGTTGACTGAAAAAGGGTTTAACTGTTAACATGAAGAGGTCAATCCGTCCTATATTCAGTGTTGTGTGTATTATTGCAGCCGCCGCTACACTCTGTTTCCGAATCATGGTTTCCGGCGTCTCCTCCGGTGGGGAATTGGGGTACCGGAACGACGTCGTGGTGGAGAAAAGACGTGCACCGGTGTTTAACGACACATTGTTGAGATTTGCTGCTGTTGATTTGGCTGAAGATTCATTGAGGCAAGATGTCGAACAGTTGGTGGACGGTAATTTTAGGGACTTAACGAGCGGTCGCCACCGCTCGTTTCTGTGGTCCGGGCGTCAACAAAAAATCCCCAAATTTCGCCACCGGTAATTTTGCTGCTGTTGATTTGGCTGAAGATTCGAGTTTTTTTTTAGGTCAACAAAAATCCCCAAATTTCACCACCACAACCGTTAGATTAGAAAGACAGGGTTTTTCTTTTTGTTTTGTAGAGAGAGATGATAGTTTGCAGAAACTTGAAATTGAAGAGGATTGTAGGGTTTGAGTTTTCGTAGAGAGTGAGAGAGAGAGAGAGAGAGAGAGGGGGGCTGGTAGTAGAGAGAGAGAGCAAAGAGAAAGATGAGAGTGTGTGTTCTGTATGTATGTGTGGGTGTATATATATATTGGTAGGTAGAATGACATTAATGCCCTCATGTGCTTTACATGTGACCTGACTTAACTGGGAAAACAAACAAGGTTTAGGGTAAAGGACATAACCTGATTGGTTTTTCATACATTAAGGATGTTTTCTGAGCTTATTAAAGATAAAGGACATACTTTGATATATTAGACATACATAAAGGACGAACTTTGAAATTTACTCTAATTCATTTTATATTTTGGATTTTAGAGTGTAGACAACGAGTTCATATTGTGGGAGCCAAAGATGAAAGAGCAGTCTCCAGGAGAGGTTTGATATCTCTCTTTATAAGTATTAGAGTAAAGTACAATTTCAGTCCCTGGGGTTTACACCCAACTGACAACCACAGGGACTGGAATGGTCGTTTTTTTCAAAGGAGGGTTGTATGTGCGATTGGGTGTAAACCCCAAGGACTGAAATTGTATACACTTTAAGTTTTAAGTAGTTTGTTTTACAAAACCATACACATACATACATATACTTATGTATGCTATGTAGGGGTGAGCAGAAAACCGAAAAAAAACCGAACCGAAACCGAAAAAACCGAACTGCACAAAAAACCGAACTGAAATTTACGGTTCGGTTATGATTTTGCAATTTATGAAAACTAATTTCGGTTCAGTTATGATTTTGCATTCTATGAAAAGCGAAAAAAACCGAACCAAACTGAATAACCTAAAAAAATCATTTCTTTAATGTTTGTTATATTTTGATTTAGGAATTATTAATTTTATTCTTGAATGTTGAGTATATATAATAAAAAAGTTAGCATGTATCTTTGAATTGATTTACCCATTGCCTACAAGAAATAACAAAATTTAACATAAAAATTAAATGATATTCAAAGTATTATAAAGAAAATGTGTTAATAAAGCTTTAAAGAAACATTAAAATAGATTAGAAGGTTAGGTTCATGTAAACAATATTAGTTAAAAAGGTTGAATATAATAGCTTAAACGTAAACATCTAAGAAAGATTCTTAAATCTCGGATTATGCTTTTTATTTTTGAATCTTACGTAATTTTGTTCCAAAAACCGAAATAACTGAAACCGAACGGTTTTCAAAAACAGAAAACCAAACTGAATTGTGCACACCCATGCTGTGTCACTTATTTAATGGTCAAATCTTGGTTTTAAAGTGAGCATAATGCGTGATGCGCCCGATGCGCTGATGAGAGCGTATTGCCACATCTGTTGCGTTGCCTTTACGTGATGCGAGAAAATTGCGCCGATTTCGCATTATGCGTTCTGATGCATGCAACATTGTTTATTATGTATTTTTTTCCAAATTTTATGAAATGGGTTGGGTTTTTTCAATAACTTGTAAAACATATTTAGTATGCTTGATTTGGATCATTATGGTTCCTAAACACTTTTTGTGGTTCTAGAAACATTTTAGTATGCTTATAATTTGAACCAAAAAGCACAACTCTTACCTTATGACATCATATGTTTTACTTTTAAGTATGTTTACAAGTTATTATGTATAAATATCTTTTTAGTATTTTTTATAAAGAGCGTGTCGCATACGTGATGCGCTCGCATCGTGCATCACGCATCAGATTTTTGGACCAAACGCATCGGAGCGCATCACGCAATTTAAAACCAAGGGTCAAATTAAGCCATGCGTGGGTGGTTTATAGAATAGTATTTTTTTTTTTCAGGGCACCGTGGATATTCTTCAGAAATATCCTGTACCTGATTGTGACATCTGGTTTATAAAGCTTTCCTGTGATTTCCATTACAATGCAGCCGCTATAGGTATGACACTTTGCTTACTGCATAAATGTATTGGTGGTATAAATTATAGTCCAATTTTCTAATTCCTGATCGTGTTTTTATAATGGTTAACAAACTGATATGTGAACAATAAAAAAAGCTGCATGGAGGTCACATGTATGCCACATCATAATCACTTTGTCAAAATTTATCAAATGCAGAAAGAAAAACTGTGTTCGTAATATGCAAATCCAAACGGTAGTTCATGTATCATCCTGGCAATTAAATTTGTATAGAGGTCACATGTATGCCACATCATCATTACTTGTCAAATTTATCACATGTAGAAAAAAACTGCGTTCGTAATACGCACATCTGAAGAGTAGGTTTTTAGTATTAACCATGTTTAATAGATCTAACAACAGAGAAAAATGTTGATACCAGGAAACAGAGAAGGAAAAATCTATGTATGGGAATTGCAGACTAGCCCGCCTTCTCTTATTGCAAGGTTTCATTACTTATACTCCATCTTTCGTGATTTAACTTTTTCGTGAGAAGCCAATCTAACTGTTGCTTTGATCGCACACTTTGTTAGGTTATCTCATGTTCAGTCCAAATCGCCAATCAGGCAAACTGCTATGTCATTTGATGGAAGGTACAGCTGTGTAACTTTTTTTCTATTGCATAATGAAATTGCTTTAATTGAAAAATAAGGTCATTTATCGTAGTAATTTAGTTTTGTAATCGGATTTTAGGTGTTATTTATTTGGAAAAGATTAAAAACAAACAAGTGTTTGCGGTTATACCAGACATTATTTTAGATGTTGATTGCTTTTTTTAAAATGTATGTTTCAGCACAATTCTGAGTTGCTGTGAAGATGGCACCATCTGGCGTTGGGATACTGTTGCAACCTCGTAGCTTGTGTTGTTGGTTTGAAACAAGTCATGTTGTGTACCATGTATATATTCCTTCAGCAATTTCGTTTGTTTTCCGTGGTGATGATGAGGCATTTTAATTTGTTCTTTTTTAAACTATGATAGTAGGATGTATTCGTTAGTGACTGGCCAACTTGATATCTGTTTGTCGGTTTGCAAAAGGGGTTGATTTGTCATGACATGTTTAACATGATTATCGAACCCGAATATGCCACGTTTACTTAAAATATTATAACATACATGTAACATGTTTAATAAATAAGCGACACGTTTAACATGCTTAAGCTTAGGCAGGTCAGTATGGCTTCGGGGAGTGGCTTCGGGTAGAAGGGTTGCCGAGCGGGGAATGACACCGGGTGTTTGAATGGGGAGTGGGGAGTAGGAGAGGGTGTTTTTTTGGTGTATACTCACCGAAGGTGAAGAAGAACAAAGGGAGGAGAGAGAGGAGAGAGAGAGCCAGTGAGATTTTTTAATTTTTTAATTGAGTGGGTCTTTGAATTACTTCTAGTGTTTGAGTAGAAAATGGGGAGTGAATGGAGGAGTTTACATAGCATGTGATTATTGGGTAGAGAAAACTCAAACATCCTAACTCACCCCAACCATACCGTCCATCCTTAACTAGCTCAATAGCAGCTAAAGTTAGAAATGTAGACAAGTTTATAAACGTACATAAAACAGGCTTTGTCAACCTCTTAATTTATTTAACACGAATGAACAATTACTTAAGCAGGTTGAACTTGAGATGAGCAAATGGTACTAAATCCTGAAACCGAACATGTACTGTACCGGTACCGAATTTACCGTACCGGACTATTTTCGGTACCCACTTTTTGGTGTTTCCGGGATCAGTACTTTTACTTTACCGATTTTTACCTTGAAATATTCTACCATATCAGTATACTACCAAGCATTTTCGGTACCGGTACCCAATTTTGGACCGGTACCGAGCTCATCCCTGTGTTGAACCAGTTTGCACACATTATAGATCAGCACATATAACTTTGGATCAAGCCATGTTGTGCTAGCAAATCGTGTAATAAATTGGTGCTAGTTTTTGCTTTCATCTAAAACCGAGTGTCAAGAAAATATAACTTTTACACAATTTAACAATGTTCTCGCAAAATTTCCGACATGCCTACTTTGGCACTTACACTTGTAAATATGTGTATATATTCACTATATACATTAAAGAATACATAGAAAATATGAACCATATTATCATCAAACTGTATGACCATAACAAAAAAGGCAAAAATATTACAAATTATACCCGACTCTGCAACTCCGATAACAATTTCTGCATACTCTCCAGTTTCTGTGCAAGTTGTTCTACACTATCAAGGTGTTGTTTGGAAGATTCAGAGCTGCTTAATTCGGCAGCAAGGGCTGCGCAATTCGATTTTGAATCTAATAAAGCAGCTTCAAGTGAGCTTAGTGTTGGATCGGGGGATGAAGAATGTCGGTTATCTGAAGCCAAAAGAGAAGAGGGAATCAAACCGACACTAGAACCGTTACTATATCTGCGTGAGAAGATGTTGTCAAACCCTTCACTTCCTGCAAATTTTCAGTTGTATGAGTTACAAGTACTTTTTAATCAAAAGAGTAAAAAGTACACGGATGGTCCTTGCAGTTGACCAAAATTTTGGATTCAGTCCCTAGTTTTTTAAAAGTACACGGATGGTCCCTGTGGTTTGCACTTTGTAACGTATTTAGTCTCTAACTTTTGCCAAAAGTACATGGATAGTCCCTGTGATTTGCACTTTGTAACGCAATTAGTCCCCAACATCTAGTGACTAAATGCGTTACAAAGTGCATACCACAGGGACCATCCGTGTACTTTTGGCTAAAGTTGGGGACTAAATGCGTTACAAAGTGCAAACTACTAGGACCATCCATGTACTTTAAAAAAGCTGGGGACTAAATCCAAATTTTGGTTAATCACAGGGAGCATCCGTGTACTTTACTCCTATTTTGATTCAAGAAAATTTGTTTTTATATGTTACTTAAGTGAATATTTATATTACCGAGGTTGCTTAGCTGATCCATTGCCGTCTGACCAACCGATCCTTCTAACTTTAACACACGCAAAACACCGGCAGTTATTCGCCCCATTGAATCCACTTCTGACTTACATAGTTGAGCAACATGTTGCAATTCATCCTTCCTTACAATTGCCTCAACCTACACAGTAGCCATTATCAGTATATCTATACTTGCTTGTTCAAAATAGCAATCAAACAAGTGGTGGCCATTCTGATCCATTTATAAGTACACTAGTGGGATACCACCCGCGCTCCGCAGCGGTTTCGAAACATAGATAAAAAATAAGCAAATCGCTAATGTAACAATAAAAAAATGTGTCACGACGGTATATTCGAAAGTCATGGAAAAGTTACGTGACTACGTCATATAAGAAAGCCAAGTTATCCGAACAAAATTTACACCAAGACGTATATAAAGATAAACACTACGGCCGCGCATTACAACATGTTGGTTTAAACGTAGATAAATTAACATGTCACAATAGTGTATTTAGAGATGAGCGCCGATCAGTTTAAAAAACCAAACAGTTTAAAAAATAACATTTTAAACAACCGGTCGGTTTAAAAACAACTTACAGAAATTAATGTCGATACGTAGATAAGAATAATATAAAAAAACAAAACCCATAAAAAATCACGTAACAAAAATTCGTAAAGAACTCAAAATGATAACTTTATTTAAGTTCAGGAGTTGTGTAAAACGGCTAAAGAATAAGGAAGAAAAAATATAATTTATTAAAGTTTAGGGGTAATGTTAAACTTATCAAAGATCAAGGGTTATAAATAAAAATTAGGCACTAGAAAACAAAACAAAACCCACTATTCATAAGCACTCATAAATGTTATCTTAGTAATAATAATGGGTCAATGTGGGTTGCATTTTATATATCAAAATAGGTTAAATGGGAAGTTAAACTCTAAATAAAATCATTAAAGCAAGTTCGGATGTAATTACCGGATGTTTCACGGAAAACTTTAAGCTTTCCACTACCCATTTGATCGCCCCATTGGCACCATCATCTTCATTTAACACTATGTCAGCTTCGAGATCAACCCCACCATGTGACTCGACAGCTTGTGTGTGCCCGTTTGGGAGTGCGTTTCCTTTTTGCTTCTGGGGTTTCAATGTCTTCAAGCCTTCAACACCGACCTACAAGTATAGTAACATCTTCACGTCATGTATGCAATAGCGAACAAATGAGTCTCAAAGGGTTGTTTTAATATTCTATAGCTTAATATACCTATTTAGCATTTATAAAACCTTTTTATCAAAGAGTAAAATGCCATTTTCGTCCCTAAGGTTTGGCCAGTTTTGCGACTTTCGTCCCAAAGGTTTGTTTTTCCGCATCTGGATCCAAAAGGTTTAAAATCTTGCCATTTTCATCTGGCTCGTTAGCTCCATCCATTTTTCTCCATCAAGTCAGGGGTATTCGGCCTTTTTACATAAAGTGAAAAAGACCGAATTGCCTTTAAGTTAACAAAAAAGACGAAAATACCCTTGACTTAACGGAGAAAAATGGATGGAGGTAACGAGCCGGATGAAACTGGCAAGATTTTAAACCTTTTGGATCCAGATGCGGAAAAACAAACCTTTGGGATGAAGTCGCAAAACTGGCCAAACCGCAGGGACGAAAGCGACAATTTACTCTTTATCAAATGTTCATGAATAAACAAAGCTAAATTGAGTAATGAAGCATGTGCGCACCGTCACTGATTCAACAGGATACTTCAATGCTCCAGGCGATATCTTTTTATTATTAACCGAGTGTTTTTTGCTGCTGTTTGCTTTAACTTTAAAACTGTCAAAAGTCGTGTGCCAGCACCTCTCTTCTCTGTAAGAATCTTCGGAATTGTCGAACCGCCATTTTTCTGCCACCTCAGCACCCTCCAACGCAAATAACCAGTCTCTCAGTTCTAACGATACATCCACATCATCCGGTGGGCCCAACTGCAAGTAACCACTATGCTTCTCTTCCTCCATTTTTTCACCTAAAAACAAAATATATGAAAAATATTGTAATGATTTCTCTGACATGTTAATTAGATGAATGTATCAAGATGGGTGGGTCGTGTAACGGGTTGGGTCAGCCCTTTTGTTCATTTTTAAAAGGGTAAAATGCCATTTTCGTCCCTGAGGTTTGGCCAGTTTTGTTACTTTCATCCAAAGGTTTGCTTTTTCGCATCTGAATCCAAAAGGTTCAAAATCTTGCCATTTTCATCCGGCTCATTAACTCCATCCATTTTTCTGCATTAAGTCAGGGGTATTTTCGTCTTTTCTGTTAACTTAAAGGGCAACTCGGTCTTTTTCACTTTGTGTCCAAGCATTTAGCATAATGTACATAAAGTGTAAAAGACCGAATTGCCTTTTAAGTTAACAGAAAAGATGAAAATACCCCTGACTTAACAAAGAAAAATGGATGGAGTTAACGAGCCGGATGAAAACGCATAAAGTGAAAAAGACCGAATTGCCCATTTAAGTTAACAAAAAGACGGAAATACCCCTGACTTAACAGAGAATAATGGATAGAGTTAATGAGCCGGGTGAAAACGGCAAGAAACCTTTTGGATCCAGATGCGAAAAAACAAACCTTTGGACGAAAGTCGCAAAACTGGCCAAACCTCAGGGACAAAAAATGTAATTTTTTTCTTTTTAAATTTATATTTTCATTATGACAATAATAATCCAGATCGTTGGCTGACTTCACCCCGTTTGACCCTTTTTCCTTTTAGCTACAACTTTAACAGACCATATTGAGATAAACACAATTCAAATAAGCCCATTTAAACAAATCGACCCATTTGTAAATCAATTGGTAAAAGCTTACTTTTACTCTCTAGCAAAGGTGATGCTTTAAAAAGCTTTGAAAACGGGCCAGATGATAAATGCTCCAAACCCTTAGAAAGCCCAACCCCTGGCCCACCATCCGGACCTAGAATTCCGAACCGGTGGAGCAAAGCTTCAGCATAGTTCATTCCACCAGCAAGACGTACACCTGCTATACATGCCGACACACTTAAACTATGACACTCCGTATCCCGTGCATTATACGGAATAACATGTACCATACGTAAATCCAAAAACGGAAAATCCCTTCCATTTTGTACCCAAAATACAGCTCTCAGTTTATGGTAGTCATTCGGCATTACACCGTTGGCATTTATCGAATTTCCCTCGGTTTCCGTACAATCCACCTGGACCCGGTCCCACCTTAAAGTTGATGAAATAGCCATGGCCCCACCCAACGTCCTATGAGTAACTTCCATGAACAAATCATCACCAATAAACTGAACTAACGGCATTCCCTGAATATCCAAAGACGAAGATTCTAGAAACGTTAACGTTAGGTCCTTAACCGATAAGCTAACAGCAGTATCACCGGGAACTTTTTCGATCAAACTTCCATCGGATAACTCACGTTTCACCGATTTTTTTCGTTTATCTTTTCCCACCTTGGCCAGTTTCTCGCTGACCGTTCCAAAATACGTATAAAGATCCAACACAAAGAATAATTGTTCAACCGAGGTGTTGGAAAGATATTGTTCACACGCAACGCCGACCCTAACAACGCCTCCTGGCGGAGGAACATCGGTTAACGGGCTTCCGTCTGCCGTTACCATCGCTACCTGAACACAGACGTCTTTCGTCTCTACACATCTCCAAAACTCTGAACAGTGTGAACGCGACCCGTTAACTTTTTTCGAGTTATTGTTATTATGTGTTTCTAGAGACATGTTTATAAGAGAAGCGCCAGCTGTCCACTTCTTTTGGCTGGAGTCAATGGGCTGGCCTTTCCATAGACAGAAACACGCGGGATCTTTATCGAGATTGAGTAGTTTGAGGCGTAGGGACGGCGTGTCTTGAAAGTATAGGTTCTCGATATGAAGCCGTGCTCCGGTGAAGGAGCTCTCGTTTACGAGCGGAACGGTGATGTCTAATCCTTTGACTTTGAATTCGAGTGAGTTGATAGAGAAGTCCGGTGAAATGTCACCGTGATTGACCAAAATTCCATCGGCTAGTAAGGATGATATTCTTAGACATGATTCTTCTTGAAGATGTATCTGAAAATGAACGGTGGCATTTCGGTAAATAATGATGTTGAATGTTTTTATTTGAGGTGGCATGTTGAGCGTGTCATTTTCTAGTGCGAGGCAAAACGAGTTGCGTCAGTTTGGGCTGACCTGAAAACACTTTTTCTCCATTTTCGTAAAATATTTTATGATTGGTAGTGTTAATTACAAAAACAAAATTATTGGAATAAAAACAAGAGTAAAATGCCATTTTCGTCCATGAGGTTTGGCCAGTTTTGTCCAAAAATTTGTTTTCCCGCATCTGGATCCAAAAGGTTTGAAATCTTGCCCTTTTCATCTAGCTCCTTAACTCCATCCATTTTTCTCCGTTAAGTCAGGGGTATTTCCATCATCCTTGTTAACTTAAAGGACAATTCAGTCTTTCAGGGGTATTCGGTCTTTATACATAAAGTGAAAAGGACCGAATTGCCCTTTAAGTTAAAAAAGATGACAGCAATACCCCTGACTTAACGGAGAAAATGGATAGAGTTAACGAGCCAGATGAACTTGGCAAGATTTCAAACCTTTTGGATTCAGATGCAGAAAAACAAACCTTTGGAAGAAAGTCGCAAAAGTGGCCAAACCTCAAAAGGACGAAAACGGCATTTTACTCTAAAAACAACTTAAAAGGTAGTATGCGTTAAAATAGACTTTGGGCGAATTTCAACTTGTTTTGACCCTTGCACTCATTTGAATTAAAACAAGGCCCACATTGACCCATCCATAAGTAAATAACTCAAAATTGTCATCTTTAACTTTTACATAACAAAATATAATACAGTACCATAAGAGGCTGGCAGTCGATGACGGTTTGTGAAGAGAAGGATGGAGGGGTAGGTGCGGGAATAAACTGAAGACTATGGAGAGATATGAGTGGAGCATGATCATTTAATCTCCATTGTTGACCCCCTAAAGGATATATAGGTGGACAAAAATTCTTGCCTGAAAAAGATCATAAATTGAATAAATAATTAATATTTTAATAAGCTATGAATGTCATGCATATTTAATTATTTATAGCTAATACATTTGGAATCAAATTATACCAAAATCTGGAACGTGAAGCGGTTCCTCTGCAGCATCCTGCATTGATGGTTGCACTAATGCACATGGTGGGCTAGAGAATGTATCCCTGAATTTTATAAATGTTAAATCCAATTATAAAGCTGTTATTTTCACAAGAATATAAAAATAATTATTGGAAAACAAAGCATAGTACATACACACACACACACACAGAGGAGGGTTCAAGATAAATTCAGAAAGAATGCGAGAACCGTTTAACACCCTCAGATTGTTCGATCAATGGTTAATCAATAACGGCATCTAACGTTTTAAGAAGATAAAACAAATGAGCTAAAGAGAGTAAGTGAATTCAGCATACCGCAAAAACAGACCACCTATCATCACTCGAGTTAAGCATCTGGTGATTTCTCCATCAGAAAGACTTGCCTGCAAAGGCCAAACCGAATCATCATTTGGATCTAGATGAAAAGACTTATTGCCGCTTATACAATCATAAACAGACAGCAATACATAGAGTCTTTTTAGTGTCACAGAAACCTACCCGAGAAAAGAAAAGTGACTGCATCAAAAGTTCTAACCGGAAATCTGCAAGTACAACTAGAACCATTAGCAGCAATTGATTATTATATACGCTTGTGCGGTATGATAATATTGTTACTAACCAGTATCCTTAATGCAAAAGAATATATGGTCCACCATAATAGAGACCAGTGTACGCCCCGCAGCTTCTGCTGATCGCTGCCAGAAGAGTGAGTTGCTTATAGCCCCGGCAGATATAATAGTGCTTCATAACTTTTTTAAAACTAAGTGACCGTAAACAAAAATAATAATAATAAATATACCTCTTGAGCATGTGGATTCACATCTCCTCTATTTAGGCAGACATACAGTCCCGTAAAGAAGCGAAGAAGAGCTCGTAATCCTGCTCAGTGCTCACATTAAGTTATCGTAATACAAAAGGTTCAAAACAGAGTAACCGATTAAGTTTCAAGAAATCCTATACTGACCCGGTTCACTCAAAGCTGGGCACACTGCTTCGGTAATATGCAACTGGAGTTCCAAACCTAGGGGACTATTAAGATCTGTTCTTTGTATGGTAATCTGATTATAGAATCATTAAGATAATTATTAGCTACACCGATGTTGCCAGATAACTAACTAAGAGGATTAAGTTTGTATTACGTAAGCTTCTCCAGATATTCCTTCAAGAAACCGCTCCCCACCAAAAAATACGCGCTTAGCACCGTCATCGTCCTTAAATGCACCTTCGGAAAATGCTGCAAACATATCGGGGTGCGGCAGGAGGTCGATGGATAGATGCTCCCATTCAAGCTTCTGGTGACCAAAACGGAAGTATTATCGGTAACATACTAACATGTAAGTGACGTAGCATCAGAGTTATTAAAGGCGCGAAGCGCACTCAAGGCGCATTAGCTCCGATTAGGGCCTAGGCGATAGGCGCAAAAACAGCGTGGGCCCGAGAAAAAAAAAAAGCGAACTTAAATAAAAAAATTAAAAAGTTCATTAAGGGAATAAAGTACTCAAAACCAAAACAATAATGTGACAACAGAATTCAGAATTAAATCAGAGAACAAAAACTAGAACTTAGAGAACTAATTCAGAATTAACTAATTAAAAATAAATACTGGAAAATACAGAACTAAATCAGAGAACAAAAAACTGCTGTTAATGTATTTAGGATAAGAGTAACTTGCTAGCTCTGTTGTATTTGTTTGCCGGATTCTAATGAAAGTTTTTTAGCCGTGCAAAAAAATAGGATAAAAGTAGCTAGCCATATATTTAGGATATGCAGTTTCTGTGAGTAGTAATGATTAATTCAGCATACCGAATTCAACATTTAGTGATATAATCAGTTGCCAATAGTCCTATAAATACTGCAGATAATGAGGAATTTACAAATTAAAAAAAAAAGATTAATTATCATTGCGCTCAAAACACCTAGGAAGTAGGAGCGCATTCAACTCGCTTCGCCCAGAAATATCGCTTAGGCGCCAAAAGCGACCGCTTTTGATAACTATGCGTAGCATACGAAAAACATTAAAGAGTAAAATGTCATTTTCGTCCCTGAGGTTTGGCCAGTTCTGCGACTTTCGTCCAAAGGTTTCTTTTTCCACATCCGGATCCAAAAGGTTTGAAATCTTGCCATTCTCATTCGGCTCGTTAACCCCATCCATTTTTCTCCATTAAGTCAGTCAGGGGTATTTCCGTCTTTTTTTGTTAACTTTAAGGGCAATTCGGTCTTTTTCACTTTATGTACAAGCATTTAGCATAATGCTAAATGTAACCTGGAAAAAAACGAATTGCCCTCTAAGTTAACAAAAAAGACGAAAATACCCCTGAAGTAACGGAGAAAAAATGGATGGAGTTAATAAGCCGGATGAAAATGGCAAGATTTTAACCCTTTTGGATCTAGATGCGGAAAAACAAACCTTTGGATGGAAGTTGCAAAACTGGCCAAACCTCAGGGACGAAAATGGCATTTTACTCAACAATAAAATTAAAACAAAGGTAACAACGGAAATTTACTTTAAACACGTAGATAAACTTCTTGTCATTTGAGAAGTCCCTCGCTTCCTTAAGGTTTACAACCTGTGCAGCAAGTTACATCCAATTAGCAATTTGATGTATAAAATAAAAGCAATGTTAACAAAATAAAAATATAAAATCACGAAAACTATGTAAAGGTTTATAAGGTAACCTGCCAGTTCTCATTTGTGGTATAAAGCAAGAGATTGCGAATAGTAATAGACGCCATTGGTGATGCCCTGCCAGCAAAAACACATGAATTCATAATGATTGTTAGAGGGTGTTTGGGATTGTGTTTTGGTGGAGATTATCTGATTATAGCGTTCGTAAATCACAAATAGTCGGAAACTAGTGTTTGGCAAACCATCTTAAAAGTAATCGTTTGCGTTTTCTTAGAGAAATGCCAATGCAAGCCCAAATACAAGCTTTAATATACACCGTCACATTAGTGTACACAAATGATGTAAGCATGTACCAAGGGTCAAGATTAACGAACCGCGAAGTAAGTCAGTAACTAAAATGTGAATAAGTTATATGCACCAACAACTTACCAAGTTGCTCCTCCACGACGTCTAGCACCCCCGTGAGTCTCAAGTAAAAGATTAACAGTCCGTACCTCCAATGTCATTCCATCTGCAATCTGATCAAATTAAAACTTCAGTGGCGGAATCCATAAAGGTCTTTAAAAAATAGCTAAAAGTTACTATTAACGCAACTATCATCAAAATCATAAACCATGGTCCACAAATGTTATATGCCTAGTTTTAATCATGTAATATATCAGTAGAAAACGATAAAGAATGTGAATTATGTGATAACTTCGACATTGTAGTAATAACATACAAAGGCATACGTACAACTCACTACCAACTAGAAGAAAGTAGCATCCTACAAGATAAGCTCTGCAAGCTAACCACCCACAAATATAACCAAAACATCCTTTAGTATGTTAGAAATTTGAAGTGTAGGTTTCATGTAATACTGGTTGTAAGTTCTTATCAACAGATTTTCAAAATAGTAACATTTTCTACATACATTTATGCAGCTCCAAAACATTATTTAATTTCACTTGCAATCAATTATCTTTCTCTAATGAAACTACTATTCTAACACTTTAACGGCTCCACTTAGCTGGCGTACACTGAAAAAAATAAATTAAACAGTCATGTTGCTCCATTGAGGCGACATGCTGTCCAATATATATATATATATATATATATATTTTTGCTGCATTAATTTCAGTACTATATGGTTAATCTCCTCCCCCTATTCAGTATCCACCTTCTATGCAAGCCTTTGCTTGAGATCATGCTTATAGTGTGTATAACACTACACTTAAGAAGACAGTCCGAAGAAAACAAAACAAATGACCAGCAACCCCATAGAAAGAGACTAACCTTGTCAGCAAACCCATACCCACTGCCTTTTGCAGGACTTGATGGCGTTTGAGCACTTCAAGAAACATACACGGAGAAGAGCAAATTAGGACGATGATAGTGCTGATCTATTTACTCCTAAAATCATATATTCATATCAAACTAACCGTTACCTGTCAGCACTCCCGTACGCATCCAAATCATCATTTTCCTCCAACACCAAATCCAGCTTATCAATTTGCACAACAATCGGCTCGACTTGCACATTGCTAAAATACGGAAGCTTAAAAACACACCAACCATACTTCAATCAGATACATGAATGCGCGCAGCAGCAGCGCATATAGAAACAAAATCTAGCAACCTATACATATAACTCTAAACAACAACAAGAGGCCACGTACTATAATCTCTAACTTCCCAACTTTAGCAGTCGTCACATTCAACGCAGGCGGCAATCCGAGACTCGCGTGCAAAGCATCACCATTTATATCTATCAAAATCAAATCCACCACTCAAAACAGTTAATTCACACACAATTTTGCATCTAAAGCATCAAAAGTAGCAAACAGAACACCGAATCAATGAATCAAAGCCCTAAAACTACCAATCTAATACGGAATTACCGGATCGAAGCATAAAAAGTAGAAAAGAATGAAGACAAGTTTTGGACATTTGCGTAGAAATGAAGCAAGTAAGTACCTAAATTGGAGAGCTGAACGGTGCGTCCTTGTAGTTTAAACTGATCTCTGGTGAATGATTTGAGCCAGTATTTGAGAGTGTACTCCAGCGCTCTTGCTAGAATTGATTCCATAATAATAATAATACTGTGGAGAAAAGGTGCCGGAGGTGGACGTGGAGGCCACCGGAGGTGCAGAGCGTGACTGGTGGATCTCCGGCGGTGTGAGGATGAAAGCGGATCTCAATGATTTGAGAATGAATGAGGGAGGGTTTAATGGTTAGGAATGGGATCTTGGGTAAAGCCGTCAGCAAGCAGCTGGTTTTGGGTTTTTTTGACTGATCTGTCTGCGTCTTTGTAAAGTAAAAGTCGTTCCTTTTATAACTGCTTTTCCTTTTTTTCTAGAGATCTTTTGCGTGATTCCGGTAGGAAAATGTATACTATACTCTTTCATTATACAAATGGTGTTTTCGTTAATGTTGCAAAGGATATAAATATGCTAACCGAACGTTCAAAAAACAGTTCGTGAGTTATTTGATTACTTAAGGAGCGAACACAGACAAAAATTGTGTTCGTCTAGTAGAACATGAGCAAAGGGTGGATTCGTTCATCTATATTCGTGAATGTTAAAACAAATCTTTCTTTTGTTTTACTCTTTATCGTATTGGGTTGACCCAATTTTAGCAATCCAAGAAAATTAAAGTTTTTGCGGGCGAATATTTACTCTTTCAATTTCTATTTCAGTTCTATCATTAGTTCATAACTTTTCCCAATAGATGAATTGGTCTCTGGCCGGTTCCGCCATCCCGATCAATGAATCACTAAGAGTTTTAGCTTTTTATATTTTATTTAAATAGTCAAACTTCCCATTTTATATCACATACATACTAGTTGTTAACAATTTTGGATTTCACTTGATGATTGTTAGATGATTTCGGAGTTTATTTTGGGTAGACTAAATGAAGACTTTAAGTTTAATATGAGAAATTTCTTTTGTTTTTTTGAGACGTTATATAAAGTATGTTTGGATAATTTTGGGTGAATCTACGTATGTTTGTGATGAAAGACTGGGCCGACTCAATAGACTTCTAAGGCCTCTAATTTGTTGAAAAAGTTTATAATTGGTATAACTGTATTAGGCCCGATTCCTGAATCAAAAACATGCTTAAGAAAATAAAGGGCCCAAATCAAGAACATGCTTTATAAAATAAAAGGCCAAACTCAACTATCCTAACATGAATATCATAATATTTGTATTGCACCATAGACTCCTTGCAAGTCAGCAGTTTTAGCCTAGGCTTAACTAGGGCTGCCATCTTCGATCGAAAATAATCGACCTTTACTTTTGTCTTCTCGCTAATTGTAACGCGAAAGATACTCAATGGCATTGGGCACATCTTAATTGGGGGAGAAGTTAATGTAATCACTGGCATCGCAACTCGCAAGAATAATCTAGGTAGGTTAACAACTAATTTTTATAATAATTCTATATACTAAAAATTTAGATTGTGAACATTGTAATTTTGGATTGGTCTATATTACTTTAATTTAGGGTGTTTTAATTTATTGAGTTAGAATATTATTTTTTATTTTATTAGTTAACGTTTCTAACCATAAACTTTAGTAGAGTTATCATATGACACTTAAACTCTAATAAATTGTTTTCATGGATGATTTATATATAGGGGAATTGGCCTGTAATAATCCCACCTAGATCTTATTGGCCATTAATAATCCCACCTCAGAATATTCCCCCCACCAGTCCCACCTCTCACCTATTTTTCCTACAATGGTCCCCCGTTAAAAAAACTTAACGGAGTTAAGCTTTTTTCCAAATTACAAACATATTTTTTAGGGCTTTTGATCAGAATGATGATACGAATCCATTGATGTAAAACTTACTTCGAAATGGTGCTCCAAATGACTTGATTTTGGTTAATTGGAAATTTAAACACCCGAATTGAAGCGCCGTTTTCATCGCTTGGAGCACCATTTCGAAGCAAGTTTTACATCAATGGACTCGTATCGTCGTTCTAATCAAAAGCCCTAAAAATATGTTTGTAATTTGGAAAAAAGCTTAACTCCGTTAAGTTTTTTTAACGGGGGACCATTGTAGGAAAAATAGGTGAGAGGTGGGACTGGTAGGGGGAATATTCTGATGTAGGATTATTAATGGCCAATAAGGTCTAGGTGAGATTATTATAGGCCAATTTCCCTTATATATATACCTTTTAACTTTAATAGATTTATCATACCAAAATTTAATAATAATTCTTTTCTATAAACGATTTACGTTTTGAGCTCCAAACTATAATAGAGTTATCAAACGGGCCTTTAAGCTTAATAAAGTTACTTTTTTATACTTACAACAAATATTTGTTCTTTAATCTTTTTATATGTTTAATTATTTTTTTATTTTACTTATTAGAGTAAAATGCACGGATAGTCCCTATGGTTTGGTGAAATTTCACCTTGAATCACCAACTTTTCAAAATTACACTCTTAGTCCCTGTGGTTTGACAAGTTGTTACTCGGATAGTCCCCAAAACGGATGGAGGTTAGTTTTTCTGGTTAAGTGAGTGTGAAATGACAAGGACTATTCGAGTAATAACTTGTCAAACCACAGGGACTATCCGAGTAATAACTTGTCAAACCACAGGGACTATCCGAGTAACCTTCATCCGCTTTAGGGACTATCAGAGTAACAACTTGTCAAACCACAGGGACTAAGAGTGTAATTCTAAAAAGTTGAGGACTAAAGGTGAAATTTCACCAAACCACAAGGACTATCCGTGCATTTTACTCTACTTATTATTTATTTAACTTATTATATAGTTAAAGCTAACTTTTAACTCTAGACATGTATACTTAATCGTGTTGCTTGGTATTAGAATTGTATCAGAACCATTAGTTATAGTAAACTCAGTTTAATTTTGTTTTGAAAAACCAGACTATAACCTTTTTGCTCTTGAGAAACCACAACGACACGAGACGACACTCCAAACTGCAAGTTGCATCATTCTCATACATTAGTACACACACAACTTTGTAGCATATTTATATATCGTGTACATAAATCCATAATTATATGAATAAATAAATCATATGTCACAGGAAAAGATGTCATCCCCTAACTCTAGTCCTGAACCGCATCATGCACCTAAAAAGGAGCCTAAAACTTTACCTATCTCCTTTGACGACGAGGACCCTGAGGAGGATCCTTACACTCCATCCGATCCGGAGAAAGACTTGACTAACCACGAGTGGGCATGGTATCCAGAATTATTAAATGAGTGGGTGACCAAAATGAAGGTTCATGATAAAGTACCAAATCTCTGGGATAACTGGGAAATGACTTTTGCTGGATTGGTGAGCATGTCAACGGGCAATTAGAATGCGCGTAAATATGAAAGATATACAAAAAAATCAAAACTTAAAATCTGCAAAATCAATACCTTAGAAGCTTGTACAACGATTGGTTTGTATAAATCAGTATGTTCATCGTGCAACTAAATCTGAAAAAATCAAATATGTTAGCATTCACATAAAAGTGAAAAAAAATTATATATGCATTGCTGCGATATACCAAACTGACCTTAGAAGTTTCAATCTCACATGTTTGGTCTTTCCAAACATATTATTAGATAAACCAAAGTTCTACTAAAAAAAAGTTTCTGTGAAAATTAAAATGCCATTTTGTTGAATATGATATTTTATATATAAAGTTTTATTGAATATGATATTTAAGCCGATATGTTTTTTTTTAAATGCATTTTGTTCTCTTATAAATAGTCGACCTTATGGACTAATAATATTTGCCTAGTTTTTGTAAATAAACATTAGAATTTTTCAAGAGGTTAGGAGATCAGGTCGAAATTATCGATTGGCAGCTTGTCGGATTGGGTCATCTGCACGTGGGTTTGTTGTTAATCTGGCGTTTTCTTTGGTTTTGTTTTGTATTTTTATCGTTATGCTTGTAGGCTTTTTCAGCTGGAAACACGTTGAAAATGGTGGTGAGAATTTGTAACTGAATCTTATGACATAATTGTAAGTTATTTTCATAATAGCTCTAGTTTTGAAAGTGCTAACCGACTCAATACTTTATTGGGTTTTTTAGGTGAGGATTTATTCAGTATAATGGTTGACATAGCAGGGAAATCTATCACACAAAGAGAATACAAAGGTTTGTCTCCTTGATGTTTGTTATAATAATAATACATAATATTATCAATACTGTTTTTGTGGGCCCAAGTGTACACTGTATCAATTTTTATTCATATAGCTTGAGCACTAACCATAATTTTTTGTTTGTCAATGCAGGGTATCATTTATAGGTTGTGTGTCAAAATAGAGAGTGTCTCAATTTGTTAAGTAAATTCTGTGAGAACTGAATAGAAAACAACTTTGTATCAAAGTAACATTTGTTTATATCAATTTCATAATTTTCCATTATGCAAGTCTCATATTGTATATGCTTGTATTCTTTTATTAAATCAGGCAAAAGTAGATGGAAATTATTCCCAACTTGTTTTGCCATCTTATCAAGGAATAATATTACAAAACAATATTATTAAATTGATAATAATGATAACAACATAGAGAGTCTCAAGCATGCTGAAATGTAATAGGACACATTGCGTTAATTATTTGTACACTGATGCATCGTCTACTTGTACATTTTAATCCGCACGTCAATGTTGACCATGACAACTACTAAAACATCGACAAAAAATGAGTAGGTCATCACGGTACCTTTAGATTTTTTAAAACATTATAGTTTATAAGATACGACAAGAATACGTAAAAGAATTATAAGTTTGTTGTGGAGGGGGAAAGTGTAACTAATTATCCATGATTTGTTTAAAACTCATGGATTTAAGTATAATAAGATGGGGGGTAAAAATATAATTAACGTTTAAAAGACCAATTTACCCTTACTTTAGGGGTGTATCTATAAATTAAGAGGAAACTATTTTTATTTTTTAGGTATCTTAAAATGTCTATCTCTCATCATTATAATATAGTATAGATTATAATAACTAGACTAGAAACACGTGTATTACAAATGCTGACTAAATAAAATATTAAATGGTTAGTAATGAAGATTTAGATATAATAATACAATATTTTATGATAAGATATATTTACAGAAAAATAAAAGATAGAATACAAATATGTGAAATAAGAACCTTTCAAAAAAAAAAAGGTGAAATAAGAGAATTGAGAAAAAGATTACGCAACCAGTTACATATCAATTACCTATTACCTAATACTATAATTTTCAACAAATTACCTATTACCAAAACTATTTGATTCTTTACTTTTAAGCCAAAATTGTTTGATTTTTTTTTTTACTTTTAACCCCAAAACTTTTCATCTTTTGTAATTTAACCTCACAATTTTTTTTACTTTCAACTTTGGTCCTCTATACTTTTCATTAAATTTTTCGTTTTACGTTCCGTTCTAAATTTTGCGAGTTAACACGACGCAACGTGCGTATGTGGTTAAACGTTTTTACGTCGTCTATTTTTTCCCGTTTGACAGATTCATCGTAACGCACGGATCCTAGATCGATTTAGTTAATCTTGAGTGAATTATAAGTTTCGTCATTTATCTATATACCAAGTTTCAGATGGCGTCATTTGTCTTTAAAATTGATGAGTTTTGTACCTATTGTTTCAAAATTGTGCATGATATTTCCTTTGCCCCTAACCTAGTTAAATTTTTCAGTTAAATCAGATTATGTGCCTTATAGATGAGCGTATTTTTGTCCTTCCAATTTTCCAGGGACTAATTATGTAAATAAGCTAAATGAAAATAAATTATTAAATTAATTAATAATCCCCCATATTCCAAATCAAACTATCAAAACTAAAAATGAGGCAACAAATTAGGGTTTCATAAAATTCCCAAATCCTTTCAAATTCTTCATTCAATCGATCCAAATTCACATCGAAAGCGAACATCATACTCAAAATTAACTGTCACATCCTTTCAATTTCACAAATTCGTCTTTCAGTCGATTCAAATAATGGGGAGTTTAGATCACCGGCTGACGGACGACGAATTGGAGAGCATGAACAACTCAGTGGACGTTGACGGTGACGGATTCATTGATCTGCAGGAGTTTATTAAGTTGAACATGAAGGATGTTGATTCAAATGAGGTGTTGGAGAGTTTGCAAGATACTGGTGTTTGATATTGATAAGAATGGTGTAATCTCTACGGAGGAGTTGCATAAGGTGTTAAGGCGGTTGGAGGAGTGTTCGATCTGAGATTGCCGGAAATTTGGTGTGAATTTTAATGGGGTGGCAGGTGCAGGTGGCCTCTTCGTTGGCAGGGTGGTGTTGATTGAAACAAGATGATTGAATAGTCTTGTGATGGATTAGGGCGGCCTCTTCGTTCACAAAAAAAGTGTTTAGATTACGGTGTCTCTATTCGAATTGGTTTGAATTTTAGAAGTAATAATCTTATGCTTTGTTTAGATTTAGTTTAATCGTTGATTGAATAGTCGTGTAATGGATTAGGCATATCAGCTAGTTTTGATGAATCTCAGTGATGAAACTAGATCCACAAAAAGTGTTTGGATTAAGAGTGGTGGTGATGTTCAGAGTTGGTGGATAGTGGTAGCTGGTGGTTGTTGTTAGGACACCCGTATTGAGGCTCCATATCACGGCAAAAGCAAACATGGCGCTCTATAGCGCTGAGCCACACCACTATGGCGGGCGTTGTGGGCTGGTGAATCCGGGTCCTTGCGAAGAGCATAATGGCGTGGTCCTTTCTTCTCCACTCACACACATATATATAAAGCCCTATACATATATATAGCCATATAAGGGTAACATGAAATAAAAAGTTTATTTTGTCTAAATAGGATGAGAAGCAATCTTAACCATTCATTTTTTAAATCGGTGGTTAAGATTAAAGAGTAGGAGAAAGGAGGAGTGCAAGGGTATCTTAGGAAAATCTTATTTATGGACTTTCTCTCTCCACATGCAAGGCATATGTATATTCTACCCTCATTTTTTAAACGTTCATAACTTTTTTATACGACATTATTTTTTCATAAAAATTTCACCGTAAAATCGAGCGTATTTTTATCTTTAATTTGAGTACCATATTGTTATATAAAATATGAAGACTAAAAAAACCCACTAAAATGTGTTGTATTTATATGTTGTATAACATTTTTTTGTACTGGATTTTTGTACTATATTTTAGTGATAAATTTTTTTTGCTGAAATTTTTTGTCTTAATTTTTTTTTCTTAATTTTTTTGTGCTGGATTTTTTTGTACTACATTTTTTTGCTAAATTTTTTCGTGCTATATTTTTTTGTACTAGATTTTTTTTGTGCTATATTTTTTGTACTAGATTTTTTGTGCTATATTTTTTTGTACTAGATTTTTTGTGCTAGATTTTTTTGTACTAGATTATTTGTTTTATTTTTAAAAAACAAAAGGGGTGCCACATGTCAGTTTTACTCCTATTTATAAGGACCAAAATACCCTTCATTCCTACTTATTATGAGTGCCACATGTCATCATCATAATCCTTCTTAGACTACTTAGGCAAAATCCACTTTTTAGTGGATCCTTCCCCCATATATATATATATATATCCCCACTACACACTTAAGTTATATAAAGCCCCATAAAACCCATCTCTTACGCGTTTCGCCACTTGTCGCATAACGCCCCACAAAGGGCTTTATGACTGACTACACATGATCTTAGTGGTTGGTGGTTACGTTGGAGAGATGTAGAGAGAGGGGGGTAGAGAGATATAGAGTTAGAGAGACAAAGGAATACGTATATACATATTGTATATATTATATTAATTTTTGTTTTATTTTGTTATAATATTTTTAAATGAGTTGGTAAGAAACACTAAACTACCCTATGGGATCGTATTTAACAGAAAATATTAACTGGGTTAGGGGCAAATGACTTGTCGTGCAAGATTTTGAAACAATAAGTACAAAACTCGTCAGTTTTAAAGATAAAGGACATCACCTGAAATTTGGTATATAGATAAAGGATAAAATTTGCAATTCACTCGTTGTTCTTTTATGTGTTTTACGTTTCGGTTTAGTTTTTTCGCATTAACACGTCGCAACTTTAATGTTTGTGGTGTATGGCATGGGTGTTCGTCCTCACTGCAACGCGAAGATGCTTAATACTTGTTAGATATAGATTAAATCAAAAAAAAAAATTTAAGCTGGTTTACAATCTATAATATATTTTTCCCTTTACCATAGACACCCAAACATGTTACATTATGATTGGCCATATTATGACAAACATACTTTTGGTACCAGTACCGAAAATGTTCGGTACGGTACGGTACCGGTATTTGAAGGCAAAACTCGGTAAAATACCGGTACCGTACTACCAGTACCAGTACTGCAAATATCAAAAAGTGGGTACCGATTCGATACGAGAAATTCGATACCACTACTGGTACCAAATGCTCATCCTTACTAAGAAATACGGGTAACTAGCCGTACAATCATGTTTCATAACTAAGAAATTATGTAACTACCCGTACTACCACACTAATGTTTTTATCTGCATACGTTATCTCACAAGTATGTAACATTTTTTACATAATTTTTTTTCAAAGTTCATGTTAAAAGCATACAAAAAACCAAAGCTGGTTTTTTTACATGTTACATCATAATGGCACATAACTTAAGCAGGTATGTACAAAGCTATACCATCTTAGATGGTATATTTTTTTCACATACCCATATAAATGCTATTAACATGTAACACATTACATTAACAAAATATGTTATATTCCGTACCAAACACTCCTTTTTATGTTTAAATCTCATAATTTGTATTTTTAACCCACCTCCTTCCTATACATATATGTAACACGTCATGTATGTAACACAACCAAATAACATTATTCTTTTTTTATTACACAAATGTATTTTTTAACCCAATAAAATATGTAACACAACACAAGTAACGTTCATTTTATATCGCACATTAATATTCCCTCCCCTCATATTTAACCATCATCATTTATTTGCAAAAGTACCTTTTTGATGTCTTTGACAATCCATGTGATAATGTGCCTATTGTACTTTACATCACATCCTACAATCTATTACTATCTATAAAAGGAGATTAGCCGCTGACGTCGATTTGCTTACGTGTCAACCTCTGAGATATGCCACGTTGTCCATGCTGATGTCATAATCCGGATAATATAATAATATATATATTCGGATATATATATATATATATATATATATATATATATATAAATCTATAAATCTAAATCTAAATATATAATAATCTGATTTTTATTAACAAATGGTTAGAACCATTTAACTTTAGTGATAGATTAGGTGGGAATTTCAAACTTGCATGGGGAGTTGTTTTGTGCATTTAATGCATCTGAGATATCATCATTATCTCTACAAATCCATTGCATCACCTCTACATTATATCCTCCATCTCTCTCTTTCTTCTTCTTCTTCACATTCTTAACTCTTTCATACAGGTGAAATTCTAGGGTTTCTGTACAAAGCTTCCACACGAATCATGTCGAAGGCAAAGCAATCCGGAGGTGAATCACCATCTTTGTCACTCAGTTTCATAGACGATTTGAATACGGCCAAAGATATGTGGAATATCAAGTGTCGAATCATCCGAAAATGGTCTCAGTCCTTTCGGATGGACCTGATCTTGCTCGATGAGAAGGTATTAGTATTTGTAAAGCGTTGATTCTGTTATTTGACTGTTCTAGGGTTTATACTTTCCAATATTCATTTGTCCTTTTTGACTCTTTTTATGATTTTGGGTTTGTGTTTTGTTTCTCTTATTTTAGATTTCTTATACGGTTATATATTTTGTGTTTTGTGTAATTTAGGGTTAGGTATAGTGAAACAAAGAGGAATATTGTTTGGTTGGTTTTTTATCCTTGATATGTTACAAGAGCTGAGTATTTTTCATATTTTTGTGAGTTACTGTTTGTTTGTATGTTTTAGGGTTAGGCATAATGAAACAAACACAAATATTGTTTGGTTTTTGATCATTCATATGTTACCATAGCTGAGTATTTTTTATGTTTTTGTGAGGTACTGTTTGTTTGTTTGTTTCTAAAGTATCTGATTTCACTTATTTAGTTAGGGTACTAAGATTCAGACAGGTATTAAGGCTCCATTGATACCTGTGTTTGACTCACAACTTCATAAGGATGAAATTGTTATTCTCTCCAGAGTTGGTGTTGGAGAAAACACGGATCCCTACAAAGTTGTTAACCATGATTACAAGATTAACTTTTACCGTTGTACGGTTGTTACACGGTTTGCTTATGGTTAGGAAGGTATTGATTACGGATTTAACTTCATGGCACATTCAGACATTGTTAAAGGAGAAGGAAAGAATCTGCTCACTGTTGGTATGACTGTTTCTGATAGTCTGATATATATTTTGGCTCCCTTTCGAATATGCTTACTGTTGCTATCTTTTATTTTAGATGTTGCTGGAATTGTTGTCTGGTGTGGAGATATGGACATCTTTGGAAAACCTCCTAAAGAAAGAAAAAGGATGAATTTGGATCTTCAAGATGTGCAGTAAATCTTACTTTGCCATTTATATAAATTTGTTTGTGTGTTATGATCGTATTTAATGCAGTGAAGATTCATTAAATGATTGTTCTTATTTAATACAAGACCAATGATTAGGTTATTTTATATATAGGATTCTTCATTGCATTTAATACAAACAAATAGTAAATCATTGCCATTATTTACTGTAAATGATTAGTGTTGTTTTAATAGACAGTATAGATATAGATTTTGGTGGAACTTTTAATGCTGTTTTTTATCTGTTTCTTGTAGGGGAGAAATAGTCCGTTGTACTTTGTGGAATGGATATGCACAACAATTTAATGATTTTCTGTCTCAAAACACTAAGAATGAGAATGTGATGGCTGTCATTCAGCATGCGAAGATTCAGAAGTGGCAGGGTAATTTACATTTGACTGATTCATTTACTTTAGTGTTTCCAATGTGTTATTTGTTACATTTTTAAGAACATTTTGTTGTTCCTGTAGACACTTGTAATGAATTGTTGGATATGTATATTGTTACGTGCAGGACAATATACTGTTCAGAATGATAAGTTTGCAACTCGTATGTTTCTCAACCAAGAAATTGATGAGGTTAATGAACTTCGTAGGAGGTACTATCACTGATTTATATTTCATATTTTTATTAACACAAGTGTGAGTATTAACACTAATGGTGTTTTTATTTTTATAGTCTTTTAGTGAAACAATTTGAAGCTGGTGGTTCTTCTTCTCAAACCATACTTTCATCTCAGAGCGTATTTCCAGTCCGTTAAGAATTTCTAATTGAGACAACTAAGAGACATGTAGATGAGATTATTGAGATTGAAAGCGTATGAATAATTCTATATACATACATAGGCATTTAATTTTCTTAATGTTTTCTATGTTTTATCAGTTAAGCATGTTAATAAAGCTTTATCTTTGATATTATATGTAATGTCATGTGTGGTAGTTGCAACGATCAAAATTGTTCAAGAAAAGTATGGGTGGTTTTATCCGGCATGTTGAAACTGTAACAAGAAGGTGTTGACTAAAACTGAATACTTACAATACGCTAAAACCATTTCTGATGAGGTCATGAATTTGTCACCTACTTCATTGGTTTGTCCGAAATGCGAATGCGAATGCACATCGATAACCATTAAGTAAGCTAATGTTAATTTTTAGGTTTATTACTTCTTATATTCGGACTGTAATTTAATTACTATTTATTACAGGTTCAAGGTACATTTGAGGGTGCAAGATGAAACTGGTAGTGTGTCTTTTGTGACGTTTGATAAAGATGTAACGAAGATCATTGGTTCAACTGCGAGTGATATAAGGGAACGCCAAGTAAAGGTCAATGATACTGAAAGTTTTCCACATGAAATATCTCGGTTGGTCGAAAAGAAGTTGGCTTTTAAAATTGAAGTTTCTGATTACAACCTTAACCGTGACTACCACGTTTACACTACCCAAAAAGTATGTGATGATCCGGACATAATTGCGGAATTGGTTACTACACTAGTACATAATTGAGCAAAAGATGATATGGGTGTTTTCAAAAGATGCGGTTTCCCTCTCTAACCGCATCTTATGGATGTTTTAAAAAAGATTTGTTTGTTTTGAAAAAAAAACATGAGCCAAAAGATGCGGTTTTTATGTAACCGCATCTTAAGGGTGTTTTAAAAAAGATCAAGAGCCAAAAGATGCGGTCCTAAAACCGCATCTCTTGATATAACAGGAATAAATAAAAACTAATAATAAAAAATAGTATTAAGTAAATTCTATGATTAATAAATAAAAACTAATTATAAAGATAAGTATATACTAATATCATTGATTTTTGCTATTCATGATATTAGATAACAAAATATAAAAAAAAGGTTTTCATATATAGTATTTTATGCCTATATTGATTTACAACATAACTGAGAAACATGAGATTAACGGTGACGACATTTATACTTGACTTTTCTGCCCAAAATCCAAAACGCTTCCAGTTAAATGTTAAGTGTTAGCATCGGTGATGAACCAACATGATACCATCTAAACTATATCAGTATCAATTAGGTTACGACCGAACATCGGTACGTGTATCAATATAAACATTCGCGCGTAGCGCGGGCTAATTCACTAGTTGATAATTAATAATAATAAACATATATTTTTCTTAGGATAACCAAATTAGGGACAGTGGTGCTCAACTAAGGTTGTTTATGCTCCATTTTTGTCAATGAAGAGATTTAAGGATCATCATTGGTTTATTAGGATGATTAATGGACCAATAAGGCCACTAATAGTCAACTAGGGTTGTTCATGCTAGTTAGTGTCAATAAGGCTTGTTTAGGATAATTAATGGTTGATTAGGATGATTGAAAGATCAATTAGAACATGGTGGTCAACTAGGGTTGTTCATGCTACATTTTTGTTAACGAAGGACATTTATGATGATTAGTAGTCCATTAGGATGTTTGATAAATTAATTAGGGGCAGTGATGGTCAACTAGGGTTGTTCATGTTCCATTATTGTCAACGAAGGGTGTTCAAGATGATCATTGGTCTCTTAGGATGATTGATGGGCCAATTAGGGTCAGTAATGGTCAACTAGGGTTGTTCATGCTATATTAGTGTCAATGAAGGCAATTTAGGATTAATAATGGTCCATTATAATGATTGATAGACCAGTTAGGGACAATGGTAGTCAGCTAGGGTTATTCATGCTACATTTTTGTTAATGAAGCTTGTTTATGATGATTAGTGGTCCATTAGGATAATTAATAGGTCAATTAGGGCCAATGGTGGTCAACTAGTGTTGTTCATGTTCCATTATTGTCAACGAAGGGCGTTTAGGGTGATCAATGGTCCACTAGGATGGTTAATGGGCCAATTAGGGTCAGTGATGGTTAACTCGTTCGATTTCTAACCAATGATTTTAATGGTACTTTTTTTAACGACAATTTTTTATTCCCTGCTGTATATGAGACTTGAACCCAAGACCTCCCCCTCTCCCAAAGTGTTTAAAAGCTTTGCCTTTGCTAGTGGACCACCACCCCATTGGTGGCCAATGGTACATAATCAGAGTTAATACTTATCACAAAGGGTTAATAATAGTCAATTAGGGTCAAAGTTACTTAATGGCTAACATTAAGGTTTAATATTGGCAACTAACTATCAAAGATGATCATATAAGGTTAATAACAATCAACATTGGTTAACTAATCACTAAATACCTTAGGGACTCAATAAAAGTTGGGATTATTTAAAATAGGCGGGTAAAATCAACAGGCTTGTCAGGGACTCAATTGCAACAGAAATAATACCACAGGGTTCCTATTGAAAGGCAAACTGGTCATTTAACCTTAAAAGTGAACTCGGTTAGTGAGGGGGGACTCAGATGCAAGCACTTTTTATTACTCCTGGTCTCAAGAGTAAAAAAAGGATTTTGAGGTGATGAAACACTGGTTAACACCCAAGGTGAAACTAGCCTGGTCGTCTCTTTTGTGGGGTTCAATCTCCTTTGTTACTCTCCAAATGACAGGTCCTGCAAAACAGCAACACCGTTAGCTCGTTAAGAGGGGAATATGGGGGTTTCCCTCTTAACAGGGCTCCGGTGTGAGAATAAGTACTGCTCTGAGGAATAAAACAGTGTGTGTTAAGAGTGAGAGTGAGGGAAATCGAATAGGAATAACCTGAATGATGAAGGGTCCTATTTATAGCCGGAGGGTGAAAGAGGGAGGAGCAACCTTGCCTGCTGCTATAGGGCGCCAGCAGTCCGACCAAGGGGAATATCCTCTTGGTCCCCTCTGCTGTGGTCAGGGTAGTGGTACACGTGGCACGCCTATATTTGCCCATGCTGGAAACATCGTACCGCTGTTGTCGGTCTGCTCCTTGATTCGCTACAGGCCTACATGGCCCTCGATGGATGGTGACACGTGTTGTCCTTTCTGTCGGAGGGAGCATCTTTGGTGCCACCTTGCCATCTTCCAGAAGCTTCTAGAAGCTTTTGGATTCGCTTGCTGATGTGGGCGCCATGTAGGATGAAAAAGTGGTGTGGTCCTTGCCATGTGGGCAAGGAATTGGGAACATACCTCTTCAAGTCCCCCCAGTCCAGTGTGCCTTCTTGTTGAGTTGATCATCTAGGAGAAATTCTGGACTTATAAGGGTAGTGATTGTTGGCCTTGTTCGAATACATGTTTGTAACTTTGCGTGATTGGTCCAATTAGTCGCATAGCGCATGTCATACGGTAATGATTCTGCAAAAAATGAGCTAAGCGGGCGCGTAGCGCGTGGCATGTTGGTAACTCTGCAAAGTTGAGTCAACTAGACGCGTGGCGCATGGCGTGTTGGTAGGTTTGCAAAACTGAGCCAACTGGACGCGTGGCGTATGGCGTGTTGGTAGGTTTGCAAGACTGAGCCAACTGGACGCGTGGCGCATGGCGTGTTGGTAGGTTTGCAAAACTGAGCCAACTGGATGCGTGGCGCATGGCGTGTTGGTAGGTTTGCAAAACTGAGCCAATTGGACGTGTGGCGCATGGCGTGTTGGTAGGTTTGAAAAACTGAGCCACCTGGACGCGTGGCGCATGGCGTGTTGGTAGGTTTGCAAACTGAGCCAACTGGGCGCGTGGCGCATGGCGTGTTGGTAGGTTTGCAAAACTGAGCCAACTGGTCGCGTGGCGCATGGCGTGTTGGTGTTTCCTTCTGAAAGAAGTTTCCTTTCTTCGGATAAAGACAACTGATGTGACTGTCTGATGTCCCTGTCTTGTCGCAGGTGAACAGGCGTCTTTTCAGTGGTGTCAGTTACTTTCCATCCCGGTGTCAGGTATGTGCCGCCCACGCTCCTGAAAAGGCGGTGACGGTTTCTCTCTCTGCTGACGTGGCTTTCCCTTGTTGGGTGACGTTCTGATTTCCTGACGGCCCACTACCCACCGCATTAAATGCGATGGGTATAAATATATGGCGGTTCACTCCTTCTTCTTCACTTTTCAAAATTTGAACAACAAATTCTCCCCATACTCCTCTACTTCCTCCTTCTTCTAAGATCATTCAGATTTCTTCTCCTCATCATCTTGCAATGTCTTCCGGAGCCAATCCTTTGGTTAAGAAGAGGAAATATAAGGGTAGGAATCCTCCTGGTCCTGATCGGGCGTCGATCGGTTGGAAAGAGGAAGAGTTCCACAATTTGGTGAGGGATATGGGTTTTCTTCCGGAGTGGGGTGCTCAGTTTCCGACCCCAGGCTCTACCGCCCTGGATGCACCTCCAGGTTATATTGCATTGTATGCAGCCTTCTTCCGGGAGGGTAATTTCCGGCTTCTGATGACCAAATTTACCGCCGATGTCTTGACGAATTATGGGCTCCATATTTCCCAGATCAACGCGATTGGACTTCCTCGTGTTACTCATTTTGAGTTTATCTGCAGGGCCAACCATGTTGAGCCGACATTTGAGATGTTCAATGTCTTTTACACCGTGACTTACACCGGCGGTTTTTATTCTTTTAACTCCCGGACCAGTGGTGTGATCCCTTGTAGTTCCAATCATCCGAAAAGCCTACATGATTGGAAACAGAAGTTCTTTTACATTCACCGTGGTGTTATTCCGGTAGACATGCACTATCGAGCAGAGGGTGAAGGGATCCCTAAGGTCGACGTGACCGTGGATTTTGCTAAACAAGAGTGGTACAAGAAGGTGACGCACAAAGCTACTGCTATTTCTCAGTTGGAAGAGAGGGCGTTAGTTGGTGCCGGTATGAGCATGCGGTGGTTTCCGAAGAACCCTCTGGGTGTTCCTGTTTATGGTTATCAAGGCAAACGTATGTAATGTTTCTTAGTTGTTTGCTTTTTTTCTCTGGTTATTGTTGTGTTCTTCCTCATCTCTTTGTATTTCGCAGTTGGGTACAACTTGTTGAATGTTCTTGACCCGAAGGCCGGTGGTGCCATGGTTGAGGTGGTTCAGGAGGATGGGAAACTGACATGGTTGGATCAGATCCGCAACCGTTTCTTGCATCCTACTAATGAGAGTTTTGCCACCTATGCCAACACTATTTTAGGTGAAGATGTTGAAGATGATGTTGATGATGCTATTGACCCCACTCGGGAGGAAGTTATTGTCCTTTCGAGTGAGGGTTCTGACCGACCTCTTGAAAGCCTAACTTCTCATTCCCCGTGTGCAGGTCCGGCGCAAGGGGTTGCACGTGAACCCGTTAATGAACCAGTTGGTGTTGATGTTGAAGTTCCGGTTGAGACTACTGATCAGTTGGAAACTCGAAGAAAAACAAAGGCGGGCAAGCCAGAGGGGAAGGAGAAGAAGGCTGAGGAAAAAGCCACTGAAACTCCTCGTAAGCGACCCTCTACCCTTCCTATCCTAGATTATGTTGTCGTTTCTGATACACTGTCTGGTTTAGGGGCCGGAGAAAAACGCAGTGGGTCTGATGCTGACGACGGGGCCACCTTGACGGAGATGATGAAGAAAAACGCTCTTGAAGATAAAAAACGGAAACTTGATGAGCAGGTTGCTGCTATGCTTGCATCTAAAAAAGCCAAACTTCAAAAGGAGACTCCTCCTGCACCCTCGGAATCTGAGATTGACATGGGTGTTTTTAGTGCCAAGAAGGGTAATCTTTTGGAGGCAATATATGTTGCGTCCGCCCCTCAAGGTAGAGACTTTGCTCTTGTAAATCTGTTTATTTGACTTTTGGATTGTTTTTTACTATCATGGTTGTCTCATGGCAGGTGTCAAGTCTGGTAAGGCGCCGCACAAGGTTGATATTTCGAAGATTACTCCCCCCACCTCTCCACCGTCTAGGGCGTTTGACTTGTCCCCTCCCCGTGATGACTTGGGTGAGAGGAGTAAACAAGATGATGTGAATGTTGAACATGTTAGTGAAGGTGGTGGTGATGGCGCAGGTGGTGCTGAAGGTCATGGTGTAGGTGGTGCTGGTGGAGATGGTCGAGATAAAGGTATTGAAACTGAGGCAGAGTCAAGTGAGGCTACACCTCGTCGAACCATCTATACCAAGCGTCCACCAGCCTTCAGTGGTGGTGTTACTTCAGGGGTGGCCCGGAGTCATGAGTTCGAAAATGTCCAAGTTGGGTCTTGGGATACTCATAATCCCGCGTGCGATGATCTGCCTCATGCTCCTCGTTGGCATTTAACTCAGGGCTCCCAGATGAATAGTCGTGAAAACTGCCATGAGTTCTTCTCTTTGTCCCTCCCCCCCTGCTGAGAGGTTATTTCAGAAAAGGCGTAACCGATTTGATCTTCTGGATGATCAAGTTCACGCTGGGGTTAACTTTTTTGCTACCTCCCAGGAGATTGTCCGAGAGTGGAAACTGATGGGGGAGGAGACTCTTGAATTTGAAAATGAGAAAAAAGCATTCGCTGAGGAGAGAGAGAAGTTCAATGTCGAGAGGAAAGGCTTGATGTGGAGGGTGTCTGATGCAGAACAAAAACTTGCTCAGGAGAAACAGATCAACTCCAACAAACAAAAGGATTGGGAGGTCGCTTGTGAGCGGACTAATAAGGAGTTGCAAGCACATTGTGAAGCGATTGTGAGGATGTCTGCTGATAAACGCAAGATTAGTGAAGAAGCTGAGGAGGGGCGTGTTGCAGCTCAGAAGAGGGAAGAAGATATCTCCAACGCATAGTCAAGTTGGAAAAGCTTGCTGAGACCAAGGTTGCTGAGTGTGAGGCTTCTGAACGTCTTGCTGAGGAAATGTCTGCTGATTGCCATTGGTTGCTTGCTTGTGCAGTGCCTCTGGTAATATTTGCTGTTTGTTTGTTTTTGGTATTCTTTGCCGTTTTCCTCATTTGTGTGTTACATTTGCAGATTGCCGAGCGTATCGCCGGTTCTGAGGAATTGGCCAAGTATGTATACGAGCTTGGTGAAGTTGCGCGTGATCTTGGTCGTAAGGAGGGGTATGCTGAAGGAAGGGTTGCAGCTGATTCAAAAGAACCGTTGAAGAATTTTGAGTTATACAAGACCGACTGTGTCGCCCGGTATGCTGAAAAGCGACAAGAGTTTGAGTCCCTCGAGTTTGGAGTTGTCAAAGCTGCTTAAAAATTATCGCGAAAAACCAATGGTGTTACCTTATTGAAGAAGGCCCTTGGTGAAGAAGAACCTGATACTGGGGGCGCTGGCACCAATCACCCTAGATGAAAGACTCCGGCTTGCACGCCGCGTACGGGCTTCATTAGCCTTGTAACTGACAATCGCTTGAACAATTTAACTTTGTGCTATGTGAGCAATTTGCCTATAGCTGTCATATCTGCTTTCGTTTTGTTACTTCTGACATATTTTATGTTAATATTTAGGCTTTTGTTTCCTTGCTCGTTGTGAATTTTGCTATCGTTACAATATGTGCATGTGTAATTACTTTGATTAGGTATTACGAATGAATGATGGCGCTGACAGGTTGTGTTGTGTTAGTTACAACGTTTATTCTGTCGTTTAAGCGCGCGGGCTGATTCGTATATACGAAGTGATCAAGTTACAGGTTATTGTGTGGACCCGACCGTGTTCAGCTTTGGGGGGTCTTACAATGTTTGTTTACCATGTTTTCGATGGTTTCGTGTTAATGTGGGCACTAAGTATTTATTTGGCGTTTTCTAGGCTTTGGTTGTGTTTTTGACCCGGCTGTGCACTTGGTTGTGACGAGCCTTGGAGGTCTACAACGTTTCCTAGTGTCGAGCCATTGATGTTTTCGTGTATGCCCAAAGTAATATATGCAGTTGTGACAAAAATTCACATTAGATAAGATAGCCAGACACTTCTTGTATTACTGTTAAATGTGTTGGCGTGCGGCCGTTACAGGTACGTAAAACACTTCGACCATTTACATATAGCACTTTCTTAACTACTGGGCGTTCCAGGTTCTTGGAACTTCTTTGTTTTCCAATGTGCGTAGCTTGTACGCTCCTTTTCCCAAAACTTCATCAACAACATAAGGCCCTTCCCACTTGGGAGCTAATTTTCCCGGTTTTTCGGCGTTGGACGCCTCATTGTCCCTTAGGACGTAATCGCCGGGGTTGAACGTGCAGATGCGGACCTTGCTGTTGTAATATTTTTCCAACTTGGTCTTATATTTCGCCTCGTTGATTGCCGCCATCTCCCTTCTCTCTTCTAGAAGGTCTAGATCCAACCTTCTTTCTTCTTCATTGTTAATCATGTTCATGGAGAGCATTCTTGGGGATGGTAGGTCGATCTCTGCTGGTATCACAGCTTCGGACCCGTAGACTAAACTGAAAGGTGTTTCTCCGTTGCTCGTCTTTGGCATTGTTCTATGGGCCCACAATATGCTTGGTAGTTCGTCGACCCAACCTCTTCGTTGCGTTCCTAGCCGTGCTTTGATACCATCCACTATGCTTTTGTTAACAGCTTCGACTTGGTCGTTCCCTTATGGGTACGCGACCGAAGAAAAGGCAAGCTGTATGTGTAGTTCTTTGAACCAGCGTTGGAGATTGTCGGCAGCAAAATTTGTCCCATTTTCGGTGACAATTCTCAGTGGCAACCCGAAACGACATATGATCTGCTCCCAGATGAACCTTCTAACTACGGTAGATGTGGTTGACGCGAGTGCTTTTACCCATTTTGTGAAACAGTCGACTGTGACTATTATGAATTTTACTGCGCCCGGGGCTTCCGGAAAAGGGCCAACCATATCTATCCCCCACTGTTGAAACGGCCACGCCGTTGTTACTAGGACCAGTTCGTTTTTAGGGCGCATCGTTTTTCGGGCGTGCCTCTGGCAGCCGCTGCATTTTCTCAGAATTTTCACTGCGTCTAGATGCATTCCCGACCAGTAATATCTGGCGTTCATGACTTTGGCTACTACCATCCTCGGGCCAGCATGGATGCCGCAGATACCCTCGTGTACTTCTCGGATCAAGTAGTTTTCATCTTCTGGGTCGACGCATCTTAACAACGGTCCTAAGTAGGATTTTCGATACAATATTCTGTCGACCATCTGGTAGTGTTCGGATTTGTATTGCACTTTTCTTGCCTCGGCTTTGTTCTCCAGAAGTTTGCCAGATTGGAGATACATAATTATTGGAGTCATCCACGACGTTGTTCCCAATTGAATAACGCTCACTTCTCTTAGTGGTACCGATGGGTTGCTTAAAACTTCAATGTGCACATCCTTGGCCAGGTGCTGGAAACTTGTGGATGCGAGTTTACTTAACCCGTCTGCTGGTTTATTCTCGCTCCGGTTGATGTAATGCACCTTGTAGGAATATAAGTTTTGCAGCAATGCTTTCGCTTGATTCAAGTAGAGCGCCATCACGTCTCCCTTGGCATCGTACTGGCCACTGATTTGCCCGGCTACTAACATGGGGTCCACATGCGCCTCAATGCGTTTGACTCCCATTTTGATTGCCAAACTCAAACCGGCTAGGGGTGAGCAAAAGGAAAAACCCGACCCTACCCGACCATTACCCGACCCGACCCGAGAACCGATCAAACATAAAATACAGAACTGATTCACTACCCTAAATATAGGGTCGGTTCCGGTCCATAGGTCCAAGTCGGGTTTCACCATGAAAAAACCGAGAACCGACCCGACCCTATTTTATATGAAAAATTGGAACCGATCTAAATACCTAGGTACTTCGGTTCGGGTCGGTTATGTATATTTTCGGTTCGGTTCTCGGTTATTTTCGGTCCGGACCTAAACTTGCTCACCCCTAAAATCGGCCAAAAAAGCTTCGTATTCAGCTTCATTATTTGTGCTTTTGAAGTCCAGCCTGATGGCGTACGTGAATTCATGTTTGTCTAGACTTACCAGCCTAAGTCCTGCGCTTGCGCCATCTTCATTGGACGCGCCATCTGTGTACAATAGCCATGGCTCTTTCGTATGCTGCCTTTCAGCTTTCTCCATTGCTTTGCACTCCCTATCTTTGTCGTCAGGTACTTCTGTCATGAAATCGGCCAACACCTGGCCCTTGATTGCTGGCCTTGGTTTGAAAACCACATTATGGCCTCCCAGCTATATAGCCCACTTTGCTAATCTTCCGGATATCTAGGGCCTTGCAAGGATGTTGCCGATGTTGTAGTTTGTTAATACGTGAATGACGTGGTTGGCGAAGTACCTGCGCAACCGCCTTGATGCATGGATCAGTGCCAGCACTAGTTTTTCCATTATGGCGTACCGTGTTTCTGGATCGTTCAGAGCGCGAGACACATAGTAAACTGGTGTTTGAACACCTTGGCGGTCTACGAGCAGAACTGCTCCAACTACTTTATCAGATGCTGGCAGATACAGTACTAGGGGTTCTCCTTTCACTGGCGCTGTCAATGTTGGCAGTCTTATGAGACAATCTTTCATCTCTCGGAATGCGCTCTCGGCTTCCGGAGTCCACTGAAATTGGCTTTTCTTCATGCAATTGCGGATTTTTTTGATAAACGGAAATGACTTTGCTGCGTGGTTGGCTAGGAAACGGTTTAGTGCTGCTAGCCGTCCAGCCAATTTTTGCATCTCCTTGATTGTTGATGGTGAAGGCATCCGCTCGATCGCTTGTACCTTATCAGGATTGACTTTAAACCCATATTTTGTTACGATGAACCCCAGAAACTTCCCTTCCTCCATGCCGAAAGAACATTTTGCTGGGTTTAGCTTGATACTTACTCCGCGCAGTGTGTCGAACGTCTTTTGAATGTTGACCAACATCATGCTTTCTTCCTTGCTCATGATGACCAGGTTATCCATGTATACTTCGATGTATTTGCCAATAGCATCACTGAATGTTTCGTTCATCAATCTTTGATAAGTTGCGCCTGCGTTTTTTAAGCCAAAAGGCATTTTTGTATAGCAGTATAACCCTGTTGGCGTGCGAAACGCAGTCTTATCTTCGTCTTGGATGGCCATCTGCACCTGATGGTATCCCTTATAGCAGTCAAGGAAACATTTCCACCTAAACGTTGCTAGAGAATCAATCTTTTCATCAATATCTGGCAAGCCGTAGCAGTCGCGCGGGCATGCCTTGTTTAAATCCTTGTAATCTACACACATTCTCCAACTGCCGTTTGGTTTCTGTACCATTACAGGGCTCGCCACCCAAGTTTGATATCGGACTTCTCTGATGATACCGGCGTTCAATAGTTCCATGAGTTGCTCTTGCATAGCGCCGTGCTTTATGTCTCCCAAGTGGCGTTTGGCATGTACCATAGGTTTTGCACTTTCTGAGACATTTAATCTGTGTTCTGCTATGTGCCGTGGAACACCCACCATGTCAGCTGGTGTCTGTAACACCTCGAAAATTTCGGGTTTAATATTAAATCGACACGTGTCATGTAAGACAAAACGCGTTGAAAACCCGGATTTAATAAAGATGTTTGGGTAGGATTTAAAGCGGCGTCATGTTAAATCGTTACCTCTGAACGACCTTATTTTGATCCCAAGACCCAATTAAATATTACACACACCTATGATGCTCTCAATTCAGTGAATTATTATCATTGATAGGATTCCAAATGCAAGGTAGGATCCTACGAAGAAATGAATGATAAACCGTCATTTTCGGGTCTTGTTTTTGGATTGAAAGGAAACAATATTTCATGGTGGGGTTTAGAACAGTACAAAGGCATTCTTAGAGACCCTCAATTGACAAATTATTGTTCCAAAATCGTGCAAGTGGGTTATATGGTCAAAACTTCAACAAACAACAACAAACAAAAATTTTGATCTGCGAAGGCGTCGCGTGACGCGACGGCCCCTCGCGCGACGCGAGGGGTGCCCAGCGACAGCAGACCTGCTGTTGGCTGTTGTGTGCGAATGTGACCTCCTTGGCCGGTTTTTCTTGCACATACATGGCCCCTAGACATCCCTACACACTTCTTACAAGTGTTGATCAATTGTGGATGGCCCTAGACTTGGTTGTCACTCTCTTGTGGTGCTTGATTCTTGTATATAAAGGACCTTCAAGTGCAATTCATTCACACATCAAAATACAAGCATTCTGATTATTTGGGGAGCTTGCAAACTGATCAAGAGCCTTTCTAATCATCCATTAATCATCTAGTAAGTTGCCTAACCTTTCTAAATTAATTCTAGCTTAGTAATTAGCTTAAAAGTCAAACCGACGTAACTACGGTTTGACTTCGCGATTAATTAACGATAGCTCAGTCGTGTGTCGAATTAAAAGTACCGTTAGATAGGTAATTATATGGGTATTAAACCCTTATACGGGCAAGTACCAATTCCAGACCTAACCAGGTCGTTTGTCGGGTCAAACGTTGACCGAAAAAGTCAACAGAATTACAAAATGCGATTTAATGCACGACTAGCGATCCGCGAGGCGTGCAACCTGTTTTAAACTTAATATAACTTGGAAATAAGTATAAAAACTTGTCTACGCTTGCCCGACTCGACAAATTTCTGTTTAAACCCGGTTCGGAACCGAAAGGCGCAAAACTTTGACTTTTGCGTTGACTTCGGTTCTGACCCGTTTTAGTTTGAATTAGACATGCCTTAAAGTCTCATTAGGGATGGGTTACATGCTAGTATAAGTCTCTGTACTTGTTTCATTGATTATCCGATGCATGCACACGTTTCCGTTAATCGCTTAAATTGGACCATAACGCCCTTATGATCATACAACGAGTACTTTGAAAATGTGAAAGTACAATAATCTTAGTTACTGATTATTAAACATGTACGTAAATTTTCACGTCAATCGGAGGTCTAGATTAGGAGATATGCGCATTAGCATAAATAATAAGCTTTTTATTAATTAAACGGCGCGATTAGCGCGTAGCCTATCTAAACCCGATTTTCGGTACCAAAACTTTTACCCGCTGATGTTAAATAATATTTTAGGATTTTTGAAGATTTTTAATTATTTTTAGGCTGGTCTTAAGCTAGGCTTATCGCATTGATTCGGTTAATACCGAATATGCCCTTTTAAGCCATAAAACGAGTTTTACGAATCCGATTGATACCAATCCAATTACCACTGATTTAAAATAATAAATATAGTATTTTGAACCTGTTTTGCTGATTAGAAAACTCAGATTGGTATTTTAACCCGTACGTCGCTTAAAACGGCTTTATACGCGTATTAAACGCGTAGTTTAGTATTAAAACCATTTTGCCACGTAAGACTTAATACCATTAGACATAACCTGTTAAGTTAAGATGTTTTTCTGATTAAATCAGACCCGTATCTCAGAAGTATAATAAATCTCTTTTATAATCCTTAAAATGACCAAAATACCCCTACGGGGCGTATTTAGGGATTAAACTCGTTATGGGCATTATGGAAGATATCATGATGATATCACAACATATTTAAAGCGTATTAACTTAGGAAACCTGTTCGCGACCCTTTCGGTTAACCGTTATGCATTATACGCGTTCGGTTCGGTTTACGTAACTAGTTTGCATAAACTAGCCGAAACGGGTCAAACGATATCATTTTTATCTCAAAATCCAGAATGTGAATAGTAAACCCATATTAAACAAGTCCTCAACTTGTCGGGTCTAAATCACATTCTATCCGGTCTTCGCTTAATCGTGCGTACGAACCGTATCATTAAAACTGACCGGTCTAAGCTTAAGCTTAATCAAAGGCCGTTAGTATTCTAATAGGTTATATTAAACCTTCGTTCCAGATTAGGAGAACCAGTAAAAGCTATCTGCAGTTTATTCAATTAAGGATTTATACTTGCAAAGGTAAATACTTTTAACTTATTTTCCCTATACGGGCTTGGGGTACGGTATATAAAATACCGCTTGGTCCAGCATTGAATTTTTAATCGAATTGAGGTTAAATCATTGATATGCTCTGTTTTGAAATGTTTTGTTTGCTTAAAGCCTTTGGGGGGTTAATGACCATGTCCCGGATATCCCTGGCATCATCTTACGAGATGGCCACGACCTTAGCACTCAGGTGTAGGCGTACACCTGTCAGTGTCTCATTATATAAAGTGGTGTGTCTATTGATCTTTAATCCAGTTTAAGGACCGGACTACTGAACGCATAAGAAACATGTAATTCGTTTACAAGTTTATATATATTTACATAATTATCCCAAGTTATAAAATATTATTTGTGCCTTGTGCCTTAAATGCATTTTCTTAAACTCTTTTCAAAATGAGTCGGTTGATTGTATTTACCAGTGTAAACTGACGTATTTTCTTAAAAAAAAAAGGTTAAATGCAGGTACTACGCGAAATAGGCTGGCTTGTCTCCTAGCATCCACATTAAGTCTCGCCAGCTTGGATGTCATAAACTGTTGAACATTTGTTTCCTTTTTAATTAATCTACCTGTGGATTTATATTCGACTATTTGTGATACTTAATATTACAATATCGTTTGGTTGAATTAAATCTATACTTTGCTTCCGCTGTGCATTTAAATATTGTGTTGTTTGACTATTATGTTGCCAACCACGTCACGATACTCCCCTAC
The DNA here is from genome assembly GCA_030545235.1 of Helianthus tuberosus. Lineage (NCBI taxonomy): Eukaryota > Viridiplantae > Streptophyta > Magnoliopsida > Asterales > Asteraceae > Helianthus > Helianthus tuberosus. The sequence goes on along the minus strand of CM060411.1, from coordinate 43,180,757 downwards.
CGGGCCCACCGGTGACACGTGGAAATTCGGGGTGTGACAGGTTGGTATCAGAGCCAACACTCAGTGAATTAAACACTAGTCTTTTGTGTTTAATCTCAGTTACACAATTGCACATATCTAAACTTTCGAGTCTAGACTTATAACATAGGACAAATTCCACCTTATTCGGTTTTTGTTTTGTCCTTTAAACTTTATATTTTGTTATTGTTATCTTATGTTTTATTGACAGGAATAACAAAGATGCCTCCGAGATTCTTACGTATGCGAGGACGAGGAGGAAAGGGGCCGACCACCGCCCCCAACGACCATGAAGCTGGGCCGTCAAATACACGAGCTCCTATCCCCGCCGAGAGTGATGGTACTCGACGGAACCAGAGAGGTCTCTTTCAACCGGCAAGACGGTCGGTTTCGAACAGCTCTACGACTCCCGCTCAAGACTCATACGGGCCACAATCAGAAAATGAGCCTAGAGACCCCCACCATTCGCACATACCATTACAGCGATCTATGTCGCACCGCCCTTTTGGAGACCCCACTCCAATCTTTCAAGGCCAGTTTAACCCGGCGGATTATATACAAGAACCAGTGGGTTTTAACCCATTGGGGCCGGAGGACCATTTTTCTGGAAGAAACGATATGGATGAGGAAGACGACCCCGAAGAGCCCGCATCAGGAACTCCCAACCACCCAATCGAGGTCTCGGATAGTTCCATTTATCACGGGCCACCCTATAATGGTTCAGATAGCTTCCAGGCTATCTTTACTCGGCAAGAATGGTATTATACACCTTCTCACCATTCATCGCCGCATGAGCAGCATCAGCCTCACCATTCATCGCCGCATGAGCAGCATCAGCCTCACTATTCTTCGCCGCATGAGCAGCAGCAGCAGCATCATCAAGATTCCTCTGGGAATCACCAATTTGAGGCAGTTACGCCACCGCCTCCACCACCACCAGTACAGCCGGCGCCTCCACAGCCGCAGAGACATAGGAGATCCGGAGCCCGGATGTCCACACGAAGAGAAGAGTTTCACTTTAACTCTCCTCTACAATCAAGTGGCAGAAATTATCAGCCGCTTCCAGAAGATCCACAGATAGGTGGACCATCAAACCCCTACGAGCAGCAACCGCCACCGACGGGTTTCGATAATCAGATACCAGCATACACGGGTCCTTCGATGTACAACCCGTTTGAGCCACCGACTCACACTAACCTCGGTTACGCTGAAGCCGACCCGTATTTGGTAGCAGCTAATTACAACGCCCTTAACCAGGAGGGACCGTATGGAGGTCCTTGGGGATTAGGCTACCCAGCACAGGGATACCAGATGCCTACACAACCCCCGTACTACCAACAACCCCCGCCGTCTCTGCAGATGTCGCCGCCACTGCATCAAGAAATCCTACAAAGTATTAGGGAGGTGCGGCATGAGGCACGGGAAGACCGAAGGCGTAACCAGGGGATGTTCAAGACCTTGACGAACTTAATCAAGGGAAAGAGCAAGAAGGATCAGTAAATCCTTGATGTGTGTATGGCTACTTTAAAATTAAGTCCCTGCGTGGACATTTATGTGTGTATGAAGTCCCTGCGTGGACATCTATTTATGTAATCAGTCCCTGCGAGGACTTATGTTTTAAATTTAACCCCTGCGCGGGTAAGTACTTGTTTGACCCCTACGTGGGAAGATGTTTGTGTGATAAGACCCGTTTAGGGCAATATGTAACCTATGTATAATTAATGGAATGTTTGTTTTATAAATTTCATGTTTGCCATTATGAGCATATAAAATTTAAAAATGAAATAAATAAATTAAAATCATTCCTTTTAAATTAATCTGCCTATGAAATTTATTAATTAAGGATCTTAAAGTGTGAAACCTAGCCACGTGTCAAATATAAGACCGGGCCAAAATGGTAAGACCTGTTTAAAAGATTCAATTCCCTGTTAACATCTTAAAACATGTTAACACTCCTGGCAGAAGTGATTCGATAAAATCACATACGTCTTTTTATAAAGGAATTCTTTAGAAGATTCCTAACCTAGTTTAATGATCTCTAAATCCTGAGTTTATATCATCAATTAAGATGATCATATTTTAACCATACGTGGTAATATAATGCCTACGGGCCCTGCTCATTTCCATAGGAGCCAAAAGACAGTAGTAGCTTTGACTCCCTGTCTAATAAAGGTAATGAACTTTGTTCAAACCTTCATGCTTTGATTCTCTGAAATCCTAGCTTATAATCTATATTGTCCCTGTGACTAGGCCTTATGTGCTAATAAAACTGTTATTGTTTTATAATTAGGATAAATTATATTAGAAATCCTAAATTTATGTGAGTAATAAATTAACCATATTTGGTCTACGTTTACCACGGTTAACAAATTGCCATAAAAGACAATTTAATAATAAACTCATCAATAAATTGTTGTCGATATGTGACAGTGCTAGATACATGGCAGACTCAAATGAGGTCAACAGTCACCCAGGGATAGTGAATGAAAATGCCCAAGTTAACGTAGCAGGTCCAGAGTTGCAAGCTATGATAAATAATGCGGTTAATATAGCTATGGGTAGACAGCACCATAGATCGAGTGGTACCCATACGAGGACCCATTCTGCATCACACACTAGAACACCCTCCAGAACCCACACTGCTCACAACAGTAATTCTCACCACTCCTCGAATCAAAGGAGTAATCCATCCCAAAGAGCAGTACAGCACCAAGAACCTCGTAATAGGGGTTGCACCTATAAATACTTCGTGTCATGCAAACCCAGAGACTTCAATGGGGAAAAAGGAGCTGTTGATTGCATGACGTGGATGGATGAAATGGATACTGTGGTGGACATTAGTGGTTGCCATAATCGGGATATTGTGAAGTTTGTCTCACAGTCTTTCAAAGGAGAAGCCTTAGCCTGGTGGAGATCTTTGATCCAGGCCACAGGGAAAGTTCCGTTATACAACATGACATGGGAAGAGTTCATGGCACTAATCAAAGAAAATTTCTGCCCTCAACATGAGGTTGAGAGAATTGAATCTGATTTCATAGCACTGGTCATGAAGAACCTGGACTGTCAGGCCTACCTTACCACTTTCAATACTTTATCAAGGTTGGTCCCTTATTTGGTGACTCCGGAGCCTAAATGTATAGCTCGTTTTATCGGGGGTTTGGAACCAGAGATCAAAGCTAGTGTAAAGGCCTCCAGACTAACCACTTTTCGGTCAGTAACGGACATATCGTTATCTCTGACCTCAGATGCTGTCAGACTGAGGTCGCTGAGGAAAACTGATACGGAGAAAAGAAAGCGTGAGGATGACAACTCACGACGCTCAGATAAGAAGCAGAAGGGAAACAATGACTTTAAGAAGGGGTCAAGATTCAAGAAAGATGGTCAGCAGTCGGGTGAAAAACCCAGATGTAAAATTTGCAGAAAGTACCATTTTGGAAAGTGCAGACTTGACTCAAAATCCCAATACCAGCCAAGGCCTTGTGGGATTTGCAAGTCTACGGAACATAAGACCCTGGAGTGCAAGAAAATAAAGGATGCAACGTGTTATAGTTGCAATGAAAAGGGGCATATCAAGTCCAACTGCCCAAAATTTGCAAAGAAGAATGAAGATGGGAAGAAGACCAATGCGAGGGTCTTCAGAATGGATGCTAAGGAAGCCGTCAAGGATGATAACGTGATAACAGGTACCTTTCTCGTAAATGATGTTTATGCGAGAGTGTTATTTGATTCGGGCGCTGATAAGTCGTTTGTAGATGATAAGTTTTGTGAATTGTTGAAACTGCCTGTTAGAACTTTAAGTGTGAATTATGAGGTGGAACTAGCAGATGGCACTTTAGAAACCGCTTCAACCTTATTAGATGGATGTTTCATATCCATTAAGAATCACTCTTTTCCTTTGTCCCTACTTCCTTTCAAACTAGCCGGATTCGACATAGTCTTGGGTATGGACTGGTTATCTCATAACCAGGCCCAGATTATTTGCAATAAGAAGCAAGTGAGGATCAAGACTTCGTCTGGTGAATCACTTACTATCCAGGGAGATACCCAGTATGGGCTGCCCGAGAAAATGTCTATACTCAAAGACTCAAAGTGTTTGAAGAAGGGCTGTGTCATCTACATGGAACAGGTGATTATTGATGAGCCGAAACCCAAGATTGGAGAAATCCCAGTCATTTCTGAATACCCCGAAGTATTTCCTGAAGAACTACCTGGTTTGCCACCAGATAGACAAGTGGAATTCAGAATCGACATTATTCCTGGATCAGCACCAGTTGCAAGGGCGCCATATAGGTTGGCACCAACAGAGATGAAGGAATTGAGGACGCAGCTAGATGATTTACTAGCCAAAGGTTTCATCAAACCTAGTTCGTCTCCTTGGGGAGCACCAGTTTTATTTGTAAAGAAGAAGGATGGATCGATGCGTCTGTGCATCGACTACCGTGAGCTTAATAAGGTTACTATCAAGAATAGGTATCCTTTGCCCAGAATCGACGATCTGTTCGATCAACTTCAAGGGGCAAGTTTCTTCTCGAAGATTGACTTAAGGTCGGGCTACCATCAATTGAAGGTTAGAGATGAAGATGTGCACAAAACAGCATTTAGGACTCGTTATGGTCATTACGAGTTCCTAGTGATGCCTTTTGGGCTCACTAATGCACCAGCCGCGTTCATGGATCTCATGAATCGTGTTTGCAAGCCGCACTTAGACAAATTCGTCATCGTCTTCATCGAAGACATTCTCATCTACTCAAAGAACCAAGCTGACCATGAGAAGCATCTTCGATGCATACTGGATTTACTTCATAAAGAGAAGCTCTATGCCAAGTTCTCAAAATGTGAATTCTGGCTTCGAGCAGTCCAATTTCTTGGACATGTTGTTAGTGAGCGTGGTATCCAAGTAGATCCCGCTAAGGTGGAAGCTGTCATGAATTGGCACGAGCCAAAGACGCCTACAGAAATACGTAGCTTTCTAGGTTTGGCAGGATACTATAGGCGATTCATAGAAAACTTTTCAAGGATTGCTGCACCCCTAACTTCGCTGACACGTAAGAAGATTAAGTTTGACTGGGGTCCTAAGCAGCAGGAATCCTTCGAAATTCTGAAACAAAAGTTGAGCAATGCTCCAGTACTGACATTGCCTGATGTAATAGAGGAATTTGTAGTTTATTGTGATGCATCACACACCGGGATGGGGTGTGTGCTTATGCAGAAAGGCAAAGTCATTGCCTATGCTTCACGTCAGTTAAAGGTGCACGAAAAGAATTACACCACCCACGACTTGGAGTTGGGTGCCGTTGTATTCGCACTAAAACTGTGGAGGCACTACTTATATGGAATCAAATGTGTGATCTATTCTGATCACAAGAGCCTTCAACATCTGTTCAACCAGAAGGACTTGAACATGAGGCAACGTCGTTGGATGGAAACTCTTAATGATTACGATTGTGAAATAAGATACCATCCCGGCAAAGCGAATGTAGTCGCCGATGCCTTGAGTCGGAAGGAGAGGGTGAAACCCATCCGAATCAATGCCAAGAGCATGGAAATAAAGAACAGTTTGATGGAAAGGTTGTTAGCTGCACAGAAGGAAGCTGTGTTGGAAGCTAACTATCCTAACGAAAAGCTAGGAGTCACTGAGGAACAGCTATCTCTTAGTAAGGATGGAATTCTTAGATTGAATGGACGAATATGGGTTCCAATTTATGGAGGACTCCGAGATGTTATCCTCCAGGAAGCCCACAGCTCTAAATATTCTGTTCATCCAGGAGCTGATAAAATGTACCATGATCTTAGAGCAAATTATTGGTGGATAGGCTTGAAGAAGTCTGTAGCTACCTATGTAGCTAAATGCTTGACGTGTGCGCAAGTCAAGGCAGAACATCAAAAACCGTCAGGATTGCTACAACAGCCTGAACTTCCTACTTGGAAGTGGGAAATGGTAACTATGGATTTTATCACCAAGTTACCCAAAACCAGGAAAGGAAATGACACCATCTGGGTGATAGTTGACCGACTGACTAAGTCAGCACATTTCCTACCCATTAAGGAGACCTACAGCTCCGATATGTTAGCCCAACTGTACGTTGATAAGATTGTAGCCTTACACGGCATACCTGTAGCTATTATCTCTGACCGGGATACTAGGTACACGTCACACTTTTGGAAGAGTTTCCAACAATCTTTGGGCACACGTTTGAACTTTAGTACGGCTTACCATCCACAGACTGACGGTCAGAGTGAGCGTACTATTCAAACGTTAGAAGACATGCTACGTGCATGTGCGATCGATTTGGGAGGTAGCTGGGATAAGAACCTGCCATTAATCGAATTCTCCTACAACAATAGCTACCATACCAGCATCAAGGCTGCGCCTTTTGAGGCATTATACGGTAGAAAGTGTAGATCACCAGTTTGTTGGGCGGAAGTTGGGGAAGTCCAATTATCAGGACCAGAGATCGTGTTCGAAACGACGGACAAGATTGTCCAGATTCGAAACAATCTCCAAGCTGCCCGGAATAGGCAGAAGATTTATGCTGATCCAAGTCGTAAGGATTTTCACTTCGAAGTAGGTGAAAAAGTTCTACTGAAAGTGTCACCCTGGAAGGGAGTGATGCGATTTGGTAAGAAGGGCAAACTAAGCCCGAGATACATAGGACCTTTCGAGGTTATCGAACGTGTAGGGTCAGTTGCCTACAAGTTGAACTTACCAGAAGAGCTCAGTGGAATTCACAATGTGTTCCACATTTGCAATTTAAAGAAGTGTTCCGCTGATGATTCACATGTCATGCCACATACAGATGTGCAAATAGATAAGAGCTTAACGTTTGTAGAAAAACCTTTGTCGATTGAAGATCGACAGGTAAGGAAGCTTCGAAGAAAACACATACCTTTCGTAAAGGTCAAATGGGATGCCCGAAGAGGTCCCGAGTATACGTGGGAGTTGGAATCCACCATGAAAGAAAAGTACCCTTACTTGTTTCAGTAAATCTCGGGTCGAGATTTATTTTAAGGGGGTGAGGATGTAACACCTCGAAAATTTCGGGTTTAATATTAAATCGACACGTGTCATGTAAGACAAAACGCGTTGAAAACCCGGATTTAATAAAGATGTTTGGGTAGGATTTAAAGCGGCGTCATGTTAAATCGTTACCTCTGAACGACCTTATTTTGATCCCAAGACCCAATTAAATATTACACACACCTATGATGCTCTCAATTCAGTGAATTATTGTCATTGATAGGATTCCAAATGCAAGGTAGGATCCTACGAAGAAATGAATGATAAACCGTCATTTTCGGGTCTTGTTTTTGGATTGAAAGGAAACAATATTTCATGGTGGGGTTTAGAACAGTACAAAGGCATTCTTAGAGACCCTCAATTGACAAATTATTGTTCCAAAATCGTGCAAGTGGGTTATATGGTCAAAACTTCAACAAACAACAACAAACAAAAATTTTGATCTGCGAAGGCGTCGCGTGACGCGACGGCCCCTCGCGCGACGCGAGGGGTGCCCAGCGACAGCAGACCTGCTGTTGGCTGTTGTGTGCGAATGTGACCTCCTTGGCCGGTTTTTCTTGCACATACATGGCCCCTAGACATCCCTACACACTTCTTACAAGTGTTGATCAATTGTGGATGGCCCTAGACTTGGTTGTCACTCTCTTGTGGTGCTTGATTCTTGTATATAAAGGACCTTCAAGTGCAATTCATTCACACATCAAAATACAAGCATTCTGATTATTTGGGGAGCTTGCAAACTGATCAAGAGCCTTTCTAATCATCCATTAATCATCTAGTAAGTTGCCTAACCTTTCTAAATTAATTCTAGCTTAGTAATTAGCTTAAAAGTCAAACCGACGTAACTACGGTTTGACTTCGCGATTAATTAACGATAGCTCAGTCGTGTGTCGAATTAAAAGTACCGTTAGATAGGTAATTATATGGGTATTAAACCCTTATACGGGCAAGTACCAATTCCAGACCTAACCAGGTCGTTTGTCGGGTCAAACGTTGACCGAAAAAGTCAACAGAATTACAAAATGCGATTTAATGCACGACTAGCGATCCGCGAGGCGTGCAACCTGTTTTAAACTTAATATAACTTGGAAATAAGTATAAAAACTTGTCTACGCTTGCCCGACTCGACAAATTTCTGTTTAAACCCGGTTCGGAACCGAAAGGCGCAAAACTTTGACTTTTGCGTTGACTTCGGTTCTGACCCGTTTTAGTTTGAATTAGACATGCCTTAAAGTCTCATTAGGGATGGGTTACATGCTAGTATAAGTCTCTGTACTTGTTTCATTGATTATCCGATGCATGCACACGTTTCCGTTAATCGCTTAAATTGGACCATAACGCCCTTATGATCATACAACGAGTACTTTGAAAATGTGAAAGTACAATAATCTTAGTTACTGATTATTAAACATGTACGTAAATTTTCACGTCAATCGGAGGTCTAGATTAGGAGATATGCGCATTAGCATAAATAATAAGCTTTTTATTAATTAAACGGCGCGATTAGCGCGTAGCCTATCTAAACCCGATTTTCGGTACCAAAACTTTTACCCGCTGATGTTAAATAATATTTTAGGATTTTTGAAGATTTTTAATTATTTTTAGGCTGGTCTTAAGCTAGGCTTATCGCATTGATTCGGTTAATACCGAATATGCCCTTTTAAGCCATAAAACGAGTTTTACGAATCCGATTGATACCAATCCAATTACCACTGATTTAAAATAATAAATATAGTATTTTGAACCTGTTTTGCTGATTAGAAAACTCAGATTGGTATTTTAACCCGTACGTCGCTTAAAACGGCTTTATACGCGTATTAAACGCGTAGTTTAGTATTAAAACCATTTTGCCACGTAAGACTTAATACCATTAGACATAACCTGTTAAGTTAAGATGTTTTTCTGATTAAATCAGACCCGTATCTCAGAAGTATAATAAATCTCTTTTATAATCCTTAAAATGACCAAAATACCCCTACGGGGCGTATTTAGGGATTAAACTCGTTATGGGCATTATGGAAGATATCATGATGATATCACAACATATTTAAAGCGTATTAACTTAGGAAACCTGTTCGTGACCCTTTCGGTTAACCGTTATGCATTATACGCGTTCGGTTCGGTTTACGTAACTAGTTTGCATAAACTAGCCGAAACGGGTCAAACGATATCATTTTTATCTCAAAATCCAGAATGTGAATAGTAAACCCATATTAAACAAGTCCTCAACTTGTCGGGTCTAAATCACATTCTATCCGGTCTTCGCTTAATCGTGCGTACGAACCGTATCATTAAAACTGACCGGTCTAAGCTTAAGCTTAATCAAAGGCCGTTAGTATTCTAATAGGTTATATTAAACCTTCGTTCCAGATTAGGAGAACCAGTAAAAGCTATCTGCAGTTTATTCAATTAAGGATTTATACTTGCAAAGGTAAATACTTTTAACTTATTTTCCCTATACGGGCTTGGGGTACGGTATATAAAATACCGCTTGGTCCAGCATTGAATTTTTAATCGAATTGAGGTTAAATCATTGATATGCTCTGTTTTGAAATGTTTTGTTTGCTTAAAGCCTTTGGGGGGTTAATGACCATGTCCCGGATATCCCTGGCATCATCTTACGAGATGGCCACGACCTTAGCACTCAGGTGTAGGCGTACACCTGTCAGTGTCTCATTATATAAAGTGGTGTGTCTATTGATCTTTAATCCAGTTTAAGGACCGGACTACTGAACGCATAAGAAACATGTAATTCGTTTACAAGTTTATATATATTTACATAATTATCCCAAGTTATAAAATATTATTTGTGCCTTGTGCCTTAAATGCATTTTCTTAAACTCTTTTCAAAATGAGTCGGTTGATTGTATTTACCAGTGTAAACTGACGTATTTTCTTAAAAAAAAAAAGGTTAAATGCAGGTACTACGCGAAATAGGCTGGCTTGTCTCCTAGCATCCACATTAAGTCTCGCCAGCTTGGATGTCATAAACTGTTGAACATTTGTTTCCTTTTTAATTAATCTACCTGTGGATTTATATTCGACTATTTGTGATACTTAATATTACAATATCGTTTGGTTGAATTAAATCTATACTTTGCTTCCGCTGTGCATTTAAATATTGTGTTGTTTGACTATTATGTTGCCAACCACGTCACGATACTCCCCTACCGGGCCCACCGGTGACACGTGGAAATTCGGGGTGTGACAGTGTCCAGGCGAATATATCCATGTTTTCAAACAACAACTTTTTTAGCGCCGCGGGCGTGAGATCAGACATTGCAGGGCCCAAGGTGACCGTTTGTTCTGGGTATGCGCTGTTTAACACCCATTTTTCAGCTTCTACGCGCGGTGCGCTCTTGCTTGCCTTTGCTGGCCGGATTTCATCTGTTGCTAAGACTTCTTTGCTTGCATAGATTAGTGCTACCCCTGTTTCTATTGGGAACCCAACAGCTGAATGCGGTCCGGAGCAAATCATACTAAAATCTCCTTGGGATTCTCTCCCCAACAGGATATCATGTCTTGAATGTGCTGGTAGCACCATGAACGTGACTTCCTCCGTTCTTGAATTTCTTACGTCTGAGAGCAGCATTGGGAATGATATCTGGCCGAGAGGAAAACGGCTTCGTTGCAGAAACCAATTAGTGGGTAGTCGACTGGTTCTAAGCGCGCTTTGTCCTCATGGTCAAATTGGTTGAAGCATTGTTCGTAGATGATATCTGCAGTGCTCCCTGGATCAATGAAAATGTACTCGGTTTGGTAATGACCGATTACACCGGATATTACTATAGGCCTTGTTTCTCTTGGACCTCCTCTCACTATGGGAAAAACAACTTGTCTCTCGCGCCAAGAGTCATCTTGTGTGCGCTTGTTATAGTTCTTTCTTGACCTTCGTGGGCCTCCTTGAACCATGTGAGTTTCTAACTTTCGGAGCTTCTTGTTGTCTGGCCCTTCTTCCCGTCGTTGAATTTGACGATGGTCGCGCTTTCCGCCTTTCACCAGATGGGTGAGTTTTCCATCTCTCAGGGCTCTTTCTATCTCTTGTTTTAAGCTAAAACAGTCGTCGGTCAGGTGACCTGTATCTTTGTGGAACTCACAGAAAAGATTTGGGTCTTGTCCCCTCTTGTTTCGCATCTGTAGAGGAGGTTTGAACTGGTGGTTTTCTGTTGACAAGACATCAGAAGGAGTCTTTGTCAAGGGTGTCCACTGTTTTTCTCTGTTTTCCCTTTTGACTTCCTTGCGATGAGCAATTTGGTTGATTGTATTGCGTGCATCTTCTCTTACCGGGCTTCTTTCTCTATAACCAGATGTTTCCATGATTGGCTTTTGCCATTCTTGTTGCGCCGATCGTTGTGGTTGTAACTGTATTGACGATTGTCATCACCGGTCAATTGTTTGTTAGTGCGCGCAATTGTTTTTGCTGCCTCAATGAAGGTTTCCCAGTCTTTGGGGCCTCCGTCTCTACCCTTCAATCGTTTGATCAGGTCATCGCACTTTACTGCCCTCATAAAATGTGCGCGCTTCATCTTTTCGCCTACATCGCCGATTTCCAGACATTCTTTGTTGTACCTGGTGATGAAATCTTCCACGCTTTCATGGTCCTTCCTCCATATGTTCAGACAATCGGCAGGGTCTCTAGTGTGCCTGCGCTGTTGGGAGAAGTGCGCGAGGAACTTGTCTCTAAAATCAATCCATGACTTAATTCTTCTAGCTGGCAAGCTATCAAACCAGACGCGCGCTGCACCGACAAAGGTTTGTGCGAAGAGATGACACCAAGTTGGTAAGTTCCAGCCACCTGTTAATCCTGCGCCGTTGAAGACTTGGAGGTGGTCATCGGGATCTGTTAAGCCATTGTATTTGCCTACGTTGTGTGGCAATTTCGTCTTGTCGATATCGGCTGTTGCAATCTCTTTGGTGAACTTTGAGTTTTCAGCTATGCCATCTGGGCGATAGCTCAGTGTGTAATCATGTTCTGCTTTCGGATTGTACCCCGCGTGCTTGCGGGGTACGTACGCTTCGTGTTCTGGTGGTAACCTACTGAACACTGTGCTTTCTTTGTATGTCTCATCGTCTTCTTCCTTATAACTATCCCACTCTTCGTTTATATTGCGCGGACCTAAACAACTTTGCACTGGTTTTCTTTGCGGGTGAGAATACTGCACATAATTGCTTTCGGTCTCGCCATAAGTATCGCGCGTGTCGTGCGCGCTCGGCCTTCTGATGTTTGGTACAGGTGCTTTTTCAGGGCGTAAGTTCCATGCGTTGGCCTGCTGAGGCATGTGAGTGCTCAGAGACCTTTGCGGTGGGGTAACAAATGCGGACTGGTTGGCTTGTGCTTGGAGCAAAGCCTGTTGAGCGCTGAGTTGTGTATAAACAAGGTTTATAGACGCCATTTGTTCGGCATACCAGGAAGCCAGAGACCCAAGGTGAAACACTGGTTAACACCCAAGGTGAAACTAGCCTGGTCGTCTCTTTTGTGGGGGTTCGATCTCCTTTGTTACTCGCCAAATGACAGGTCTTACAAATCAGCAACACCGTTAGCTCGTTAAGAGGGGAATATGGGGGTTTCCCTCTTAACCGGGCTCCGGCGTGAGAATAAGTACTGCTCTGAGGAATAAAACAATGTGTGTTAAGAGTGAGAGTGAGGGAAATCGAATAGGAATAACCTGAATGATGAAGGGTCCTATTTATAGCCGGAGGGTGAAAGAGGGAGGAACAACCTTGCCAGCTGCTATAGGGCGCCAGCTGTCCGACCAAGGGGAATATCCTCTTGGTCCCCTCTGCTGTGGTCAGGGTAGTGGTACACGTGTCACGCCTATATTTGCCCATGCTGGAAACATCGTACCGCTAGGGGTGTTCAAAAGTATCCGTATCCGAAAATCCGATCCGAAATATCCGATATCCGATATCCGAATCCGAAATATCCGAAAAATCGGATATCCGATTTTTTCGGATTCGGATAGTGATTTTCAAAATTTTCATTTTTTTCGAATATCCGAATATCCGAAAATATCCGAAGTATCCGAAAATATCCGAAACATCCGAAAAATATCCGAAAATATCCGAAAAAATATCTGAAATATCCGAAAACTTATATTCGGATATCCGAAACTATCCAAAATATCCGTTTCCGAATATGAAAAAAATAATAAAAAAATAAAAACTAAACAAAAAGTTGGATTTTCGGATATCTGATTCACTATCCGAATCCTTATCCGAAATTTCGGATACGGATTCGGATAGTGAAATCTGGTATCCGAAAATTTCGGATATCCGGTTTTGAACACCCCTACGTACCGCTGTTGTCGGTCTGCTCCTTGATTCGCTGCAGGCCTACATGGCGCTCGATGGATGGTGACACGTGTTGTCCTTTCTGGCGGAGGGAGCATCTTTGGTGCCACCTTGCCGTCTTCTAGAAGCTTCTGGATTCGCTTGCTGATGTGGGCGCCGTATAGGATGAAAAAGTGGTGTGGTCCTTGCCATGTGGGCAAGGAATTGGGACCATACCTCTTCATGAGGACTCGACATACTCCCGAGCGGAAGGATCAGAGACGCAAATTGCATTTAACTCTATTGTTATATAAGTTTTTGTTTTATTTTTATAATAAACATTTTATTATTCTTACATTTTTTAATTAAACAAAAAAAACTTTTGATTTTCATATCCCGCCTCAACAATTTCATTATCCCTTCAAAAGTTCCCAAATACTCAAATACCCCATGTTTCTCTAAAAAATTCAGTCTTCCCCCCAAAATTTTTGTTTCCATCACACACTCATTCTCGTTTCCCCCCATGGAAGGCCTTTAAATGTGGAAGCGTCGGCAAGATCGAGGTTAACTACCCACTGCGATCTCTGTTTGTTGTGTGGGTCACTGCTGATAGTCGCTGATGTTTTTGTAACCGAACAACGAGTGAACGGTGGTTAGGGTTGAACATTCGTAAGTAATTCTTAGTGTTAAAATAGAAATTGATTTCTGATTTGTGATCTAATATGCAAGTAGAAATTACGGGTCCCGTTGATACCTGTTCTATAAAAATCTATCAAATAGATGATTTAGTGTTTACTGTTTAGTCGGTTAAGGTGGACATATTTATGACCCGTTAAAAAGATGTTTTCTAATGAAGTGATTTACATATATGTAACCATACGTAAGATAAGTTGGAATGTAAATTAGTTTATGACTATCTGATGGACTATACGTAAGATAAGTTGTTCTTGTACACTGAATTGTTGAATAAATGAATTTTCATGCTATTTGAAGAACACTCTTGTGGTTAAACATGTTGCTTATGCTTTTTGTATTTCAGGATGAATTTTATATCAACAACTTGCTGATGGAATAAGGGGGCGTTTGGTTAGCGGAATGATTTGGAATTGGAATTGAAATTTGTATATGAATTAGAATTTGAAGGAATTGGATTTGGAATTTAAACATTCCATTCAAATTATGTGAACCACACATCTTAAGAGATAGAATTCAAATTCCAATTCCCTTAAATTCCATTGAATTCCTGCAAACCAAACGCCCCCTAAGAGTTGTTGATGCAACAGGAAAGTTTGTTATGCGAGGGTAAAGTTTGATTTTAGTTAGTGATATAAATTATTATTTTCATTGAAGGCCATTGTTGTTGGGATTTGATTATTGGATAACAATATCGTGACAACACTCATAAAGGCTTGTGATACTGCATGAGGAAATGAACCTTACATGCATTTGCAGCAGAATTAATTAACTCTACATCAACGAACCGCTTCTTTGAGACAAAAGTTCAAAAGCTTGCTCCTAGGTAAAACATCTTAAACTTGCTCTTGAAGAGTCACTTTAATTCATTAAGAAATATTCACCATGGGGTGTAAATGAGCCAAGCCGCTCATGAGCTACTCGAACTCGGCTCGCTAAAAAGTCGAATTGAGTCGAGCTTAAAGTAACTCAAGCCAACTCAAAAGGCTAAACAAGACTTTTATTTATATAACTTTTTAAAAAATGTATGAAAAAAATTAACAAATAAAAAAACTATGAACAGTATTTCGTATAGAAATTTTTTAGGTATATACGTTTCCGCCCCCCCCCCCCCCGCAGTTTCGGAAAAATTTGTGGGGGGGGGGGGGGAGCTTCACCAATGGTGTTGAACCAATTTTGAGGAAAAAAAAACACTGGATGAGCTGTATCCGCGGCAGCTGATTCGTCTTTAAAATCATGTTGTAGGGTAGATTTGGATCTTTATGTCTTATGTGGATATGTAAGGTAGATTTGGAATTATATGTCTTATGTCTTATGTGTATGCATGTTTGATAGTACTTTAACATTAGAATTTAAAGATTGCATTTTATACATATTTACACGTGATGACGTTATGTTTTGTTAGGCTATTTCCATGGTTCCGGTTACAAGTATGACTTGACGATGTCAGTCTTGGGTTGCAAGTACGAAGACACCGGTTCGGGAAGTTATTGTATATATCACGTTCAGCGTAGAGATAAATGTATCCGTGTTACTTTGAAACTTTTGTAATTTTGGGTTACTTTGAAACTCCTGTAAAATTATATTCTTGGGTTATTTTATATTGGTTTTATTTAATACTCCCCCTGTCCCATTAAAAGTGTCCTATTTTGAATTTTCAAAGTCTTTATTTGTAAACTCTGACCTTAAATAATTTTGTTTGTGTTAGATAATACTTGTTGAAAGTTATATGATTTGAGTGTGTTTTACAAGTGTTTTTATCGGGTTATTTTTCATCAAGTTTTATATAACACAAAAATATATAATTAAAGTTAAAGTTTATAAATAAAGACTTTGAAAATTCAAAATAAGACACATTTAATGGGACGGAGGTAGTATTGTTTTTTTGTATATTTTATTTTTCATTTTTAGATAATTTGTTTATAATGGGAATTTATTGGGAATTTTTGATATATTTTATTTTCATTTTTGGGTAATTTGTTTATAATGGGAATTTTTAATAAAATTTGCTGGAAATTCAACAAAAAAATAATAATTTTGTAGCTTAAACATCAAGAGAGAGATGCGGTTCTAGAACCACATTTTTTGAATATATTGGGAGAAAATAGTTTTTTTTTTTTTAAATTATCAAAAGATGTGGGTCTAGAACCACATCTTTTGGACCCGCATCTTTTGGCTTATAGTCATAAGATGCCACGCCATAAGATGCGGGTCTAAAACCGCATCACATAGGCATTTTACCCGCATTATTTGATCATTTATGTACTAGTGCTGGTAATGGTAATGCTCTTGAGGTTGCTGATGAGGTAAGACTTTTTGGATATCTTATACTGATTTATTTCTGGTTTCCAATTTTTGTAGTTTAAATATCTTATCTGAATTTCCTTTTGCTAATATTTTGATATTAGGTTAGTCAAGAAGGTTCAGAATTCAAAGCCGTTCAATTATCTGAATCCTCACAGATGGCCGGTGGTGCTTTTTCAAAGGTGAATATGGATTCTATAGTTTCCTTTTCGCCTGTCTGTAGATCATATTACTTTATTTGATACCTTAGTAGTTGTTTTGTGATTTAATTCAAGGATGTTGTATCTGTTATGGCCGACTCTTCCGTTGTCGAAGCCGAGAAGGATTCGGGCACCAGTCCCAATGGTAAACGTTCGGTGCAGGAGGGGGAAGGTCAAAATGTTGGGGAACTATCTTTTAACAACAAAAAGAATCGGAAGAAGTCATCTAGGCTTAACACTTAGCTCCTTTCACGTCTTTATATTTTGATGTTTAAGTGAATCTATGTTTTTGGTATGTACTTAAGTATGTGTTTGTTTGAAGTTGGGTTGTCGTTGGTAAGTGTTAACCTACTGAAACAGTTGTTATGTATATGTCAAATGTTGGTAATTTATGAACATGGAAGATGTGGTAAACTGCTATGTGGTTTACTTTTTTGTATTATAAACTATGTTTTCTGCTGGGCACTATAATCTTTGCTTATAATGTGTGTTTTGATTTGTGCAATATAGTGTATGAGATGTGTATATTAGTATGCCATAGTCTAAATTCTACTTTTTTAATATAATGTTTGAATATGTGTTTACTTTATAACCGCATTACAAAGAAATTGTTAATATCCACAAATTATGTCAAAGAAGTTATATTATTTGAGTTCATGTCAGTTTTACACCATGATAAGATATAATTCATACATATTAACCTACCCTTTTATAAACTAATGTAGGAACCAATATATTGATAAAACCAAGATAAGGACGGTTAAAAAATATGTAGTATTTAAATCCATATAAGTTTCTTCATGCACATAAATTATGGGACAATGTGATTCGGTAAAAATGTATCATTAAACTTCAACTCCAAATATAAATCGGGTGGATCGCGTTATAGTAACTTCATTATAGGAACCAATAGATTGGTAAAACCAAGACAAGGATGATTAAAAAATATGTAGTATTTAAATCCATATAAATTACGCTGTTTCAATTTAAGTTACTTATACGTTTTATACAAAAACCAGTATGTAAGGTAACTAACAAATAAAATCATTACAAAATAAAATCAACCAAAGGCCCCCAAATTGGGTTGCATTTTGCAATTAAATGCAAAATGGTTTCAATAATTTTGGCCCATAATTAAGGTCATGTTTTAATTATTAAACAACATAAAATTAGGTCATGCTTTCATTTTAGACAACATATTATCAATTACTTAGCTTATTTCTATATCAAACCTGAACTAATAATTTTTTCGTAACATAGTAATGAAATTTTTATGTCCTAACACATACTGTCTTTAACATTGTTTTATAAAGATATGTAACTAAACGCAAACAATTTAAATGATATATTATAATCTGTTTTTTAGCATTTGATTTCGATCGTTATTAAACCTACCCGTATATTTACACGGGTCTTACTACTAGTAACTTTTACAAGAGATGTGTTTGACTTTTAAAATTAATCCAATAACAATAATTGTAATTGGTGCTCTCTGTTATTTTCAAGTAGACAATTTATAGTTTTTTTTAAAGATAGGTCAAAGTACATCACACTATTTTTCAAACCGTGGTATATAAAAGTTTTTTGATTTTGATACGGGGATGAGAGTAGTTAGTACATCTTTTCTAGATTAAAAAAGAAGTGTAAAAATGACGTAAATTGTAAAGTAGACGTCGTCAGGTCTTGTGATTGATGTAACTGTACTGTGTTCGTAGTTTACATGTTTTTCAAAGAGACTATTTTTATACCCACTTTCCGAAATTACCCCTGTTGTACCGTTATTCAGTTTTAAATTACTAGTAATCACTTTATTATTGCTCAAATGTTCCCGCTGTAGATCTCACACAATCAGGGCCATGCAGTTCAATAGGTTTTTTTTTTTTTTTTTTAAATTCATGTGTGTTTTCTTTATATCTCTACTTTAGACCACGGGGTACGGTGGGCGTGGGTTTGGGGGCATGAGTTGATACGTGGAAAACAAACCCAAACCCACTCCCATGGGTATGGTGGGACTTGGGTTGGGGGCATGAATTTGGTTTGGCCATTGAGAGCCCGCCATGTCCCCTTGCTAGCCTGCCCCACGCCCGGCTTCAAACCCACGCCCCAAGGGCCACGCCCAAACCCACGCCCCAACCTAAGCCCCCCGGGGTGGTGGCTTTGGCGTTTTCAGCCAACTCACGCCCCAACCCAAGCCCCATACCCCATAGCCTTATATATATATAATTTGACGAGGACATCATTGTAACTTATCTCAAAGTTTAACATGCTTAAGACAAATTTTGCTACGTATGGTTGCAGTAATTCTAATTTGTTCCCGTTTAATAAACTTCGTCTAATTAATACATTATTTAATGCAATTGATATTATTTATTTCACTACATTATATATTATCTTTTTTTATAATACTTTAATTAAGATTTAAATTTAAATTTACTTTTACTATTTATATTTTTATAAATGGATAATATTTAAATAAATTAAGTATTATTATCGTATATAATACTCAAGTACATAATTACTAAATATTTACATATTTATAATAAAAAATAAAACTAATAATAATACCCAAATTAATTAATAAGCGTTTAAAACAGACAAGGTTATATTGCGCCCTTCAAATAAGGGTCGGTATATATTCTGTTTATGCTACAAATTGGGCAAGCGAATTAAATTAGGAGGCTAAAAGGGAAGATCATAGACATATGAGAAGAGTGATTGTACTAAGCGAACATCTTTAGGAAGTAATTTACCAGATATTTGTCAGGTTTTATTTTCTACTTATTTCGAATTATAATATATGTTAGTTTGTCCAGCATGCAAAGAATATTTCTCTTTCCATGTGATTTTACAAGAATATAATTTGGTTTTTTCTTTGCTAACTGTTACAAGAAGACAAACATTGTGTCTAGATCTGTTGGCCAATTGGGCCTAATTTCTGAGGCGAGCAGTGACGGATCAAAGAATTCTTTGTGAGAGGGAGCAAGGAAAGGATCGAGTCAAACCAACAATATCATAAAAGTTCAGCATTTTAAACCATAAAGTTTAGCAATTTATAAACCATAGATTAACAAACACATGGAATTGGGTAGAGTAGTGTGAATTGAAAGTCTCATTCATTTTGTTTAACATAGCTTATAAGCTAACATCATTTTGTAATAGATTAGTATATTCAACAAGTGATCAACATTGGATGTAAACAATCATAGACTTCAATCAAATGATGAAAATATTTAGGGCGGCAAAATGATTACCTTCCAACGATTGGCGATTGTAAAATATGATTTTGAACTTTAGATTTTAAAACATAAAACTAGAAAATCGAAATTGTAAAAGCCAAAACTGAAATAACCTTTTTGTTTGAATTGAGATCCCAAATTTAATTATGCTCGTTCTAACTGCAAGAGCTAAATGGAACAAAGCTAGAAGGATTTTTTTTGGTATTTTTCGCGGCTAGCTATTCGTTTGAAATAATGTGTTCTCCTATTGTTTAAAAACAACCCCTCAATTCATGTGGTGGGGCAGTGAGATTCCAAGGGTAATTAGGCAAATGAGATGGGTGCCTTATCTATTTATTAGTAAAAGATCAAACATTCAATACAATTGGGATTTTTTGATGGTGTTTTGGGCCCTTGAACTCTAGTAAAGTTGCCCTGGACGCGAGGTAATGCAGTCTCGGGTTAGTGGGCCGATCGAAGTAAAGGGGTTGTCCAAAAGAGTTATAGTTGGATTATGTTAAGGTAATTAGATAATTAGGTATCATTGTTAGCCTCAAATTGATATATAATCCTGATCAAGCTGATGATCTGGGGTTAGAATGTTAATTGAGTTTTGAGTTATTTTCTTAGTTAATAATTTTGGAGGGTTATTCCAAATTCGTTTTCTTGATTGTGATTTTCGGTTCCGTGATCTCAAATTAGTATCAGAGCTGGTTCAATATTCACTACGGAATCAGAAGGAATCGTTGGCTGCTAGCGAAGGGTGGCCAACCGATATTGGTGCTGAAGTGTGAAGACCATAGCTGAGGTAAGGGCCATGCTTGAAGTGCATACCAGCAGCGAGATAGGCTGTGGGCAGGGGGCTCACGGCTGGGGTTTGCATGCTAGCGGTGGCAGGAAGCATGTGCTCACGATTCTGTTGAAGCATCTAGTTCTTAGTTATGAGAGTTATTCAAGACTAGTCATGAAGTAAGCGTTCCGAAGGACTAGATGAGGGTTCAAATACACCACTAATGTATAGCCGGGCAAAGAAGAAATCAATGGCTAAGGGAGGTGGTGGACGAGTTGCGTTTAGTGTCAAAGATCAAAATACCATTACTCTGAAGTTGGCAGATGTCGACTGCTACTAATTACAACATCTGGGCAATCTGAATTAGGGCAGTATTCAAAGTGCATGTGATACTTCAAGCACTTGAATCTGGAGCGGAACAAGTTGGCACCAAAAGGGATGACATGGCAGTATCTTTATTACTTTAGGTCAGGGGCGTTTCTTAGAAGGCCACTGGCAGGGCCACGGCCCGGGCAAGTTTTTCGGCAGTAGTGCTAATTTTCCGCATTTCGATCGAAATTTTTTATATATACTATGTTTGGCCCGGGCTTTTTTTAGTGCCCGTGTCTTTCGGCCCTGGCACGTTCAACGGGCAAGATCCGCCACTGTTTAGGTTATTCCAGAAGAACTCGTATTTGAGGTGGCTAAGTTTGTAATTGATAGAGAAAACTGGGAAGAGTTAAAGATTTGATACATAGGGGTGGATTGAGTACGAGAAGCTAGAGTTGATGTTTACTTGTGGTGAACATCACAAACCCCATGACAATACGGGGTGTGGACGAGGTGGTTTAAGTAACCAACCCGTTTGACCCCTTCCTTTATCTTGCCACCTCTATCTTATAGTTTCAGTTTTTAATTCCTAAATATTTCCCCAAATTTTATGCTAAATAATTGTGATCCTATGAAACTGAATATAAAAGAACTCTGTCTTATTAATGTTTTTTTTTTTAATATTATCAAATCAATGCCAAAAACAAAGAGTTAAAAAGAAATTAACAAAAAGCAATGGCAATGCTCTAAACAACATTCTTACTTGTATTTTCTCTTTCTTGTGCAATTCTCCCCAGGGCATGCTTGAAAGTGTTGCTGAAAGAAGTTCTTTATTTCATCATCATCCCATATTAAACTATTCCACCACTTAATATCACCTTCAATCTTTTTCAGGCTGCAGGCTTTGGAGATTGATAGAGGAAGATTCTTTAACCGGGAGCAATGAAAAACTTTAATCTGCTGCAACACTGGGCAAACTGATGTACCAACACAGATAGACCTCAAGTTGACCATGTTGCTTATCTCTAACACCCTTAAATTAGGCAGAGTTTCTGTATGCTCGCCAGATTCGATGATGCAAGACATATTATCACAACCACTTACCTTAATTTCTTCAAGTTTTTTCACATGACGAAGCATTGAATAAGATACCACTCCTTTTAACATTGGGCAATCCAAAACTTGAATTGTTGTCAGATTCTTTAGGCATTTGCCTCTTGGGATGATCCCCTCAACAATAGTCTCTAAACTTCTCAAATGATCGAGAACCAAGTGCTGCAGATTTGGAAACATTTCCTTGGAACTTCTTTCCTTGCTTATTAAACGTGTTATATCATTGCAATTTGATATAGTAAGTGATATCAAAGATGATAGGCTAAGCAAGTGTCTCCGAGTCATGCCTACACACGTTAACACAGACAGAGAACTTGTGTTGTGTAGAAGATCTCGAAGGTCTTCTTGCAGGAGATCAACTCCTCTAAGAACCAATCGTTTTTCATTGTGTTTGAGAACGTGATGGTTTGAGTCATGACTCCATGGGCTAATCTGGATGTTGAATCTTGTTAATTTCTTAAGCCAGAAAGATGCAGATTCAAGACACTTAACCGAGTCCAGTCTTATTTGAAGGACTGATAGGTGTTCCAGTGATAATAACTCATCAAATGTTGCTTTTTGATCTGCATCCATCTTTGGGTTCCAGTTATAAGAACTAAAAGACATATCTAGAGTTTCAAGACTTGATAGCCCTGATATGCTTCCAGCTACTATTTTATTCAAAACGGGTGTGCCTGACAAGTTTAACTCTCTTAAACTATGTAAACATCCAAACCCTTTAGGAAGCGCTTTTATTCGGGTGCTAAAGAGGTCAAGAACTAAGAGTTTACAAAGAGAGTCAAGAGAAGGTAGGTATTTTATAGAACAGTTTCTAAGAAAGAGAGAACGCAGTTCACACAGGCACAGAAAAGATTGGGGCAAAGAAGTAATTCGAGTATCGCTTAAGTTCAGTACCCTTAAAGAGATAAGATTGTAAAAGAACCCATCTGGGATTTTCTGTATAGGATTGCCTTGGAGAAAAAGGACAGTCAGCTGGGAATACACAGGAAATTCTGGCAGCTTTTTGATCCCGCAACGTACGAATGAAACTCTTTTGGAAAACTCGTTTGGCATCTGATAAAATGGAGGGTCAGATTGGGTGTGAAACCCATACGACAGTTCTTGACTCTGAGACAGAAGTATGGCTAAGTCACGAAATATGTCATGCATCTTCACGGTTCCTTCTGAGTCATGATCCAGTAGGCACGAGTCCTTCAGGTATTCAACCGAAGCAACCCCATCATAGTATGCCTTCTCGAAACTTTGGTTTTCATTGATTAAACCATCAGATACCCAACATTGGATTAGTTCGCCAACATCTATTGAACAGCTTGCTGGGTATAAAGAACAAAACAGAAAGCATTGCTTTAGAATCTTACGTGGTAATGAGTAATAACTTGTTGCTAGAGTCCCAAATATCTCTTTCTCAATGTTCTTGAACAAGGGTGATGAGCATCGCCACATAAGATGTGCGTTTTGCCACAACTGGATCTGTGGTCTGTCCCTCATTGAGTTTCCAAGAGTCTTGATTGCCAATGGTAGCCCATTGAAACCCGCAACAATTTTCCTTGCTGCGGATTCTATAAGGTTTGAATCAACTACAGGTCCAGCACTTTGAACGAAAAGATTCCAAGCATCTTCTTCATTCATAAGATTTAACTGAAAAGGAACATCAACAGCCATGTCCCTGCAAACTTCACGAGATCGAGTAGTTAAAAGAATCGTACAGCAGGGATCCCATGATGGAACACCCACAGCATCGAGATCAATCTTTTCCCAGACGTCATCAAGAATCAGGAGGGTCTTCCTTCTCAGCTTCAGTCTTCGAAGAATTCTACTAGCTATGACGTGAGTGGTGTCACCTGCTTCCACTTTTAGATGAATTCTCTTGGCAATCTGAGACTGAATTGTGTTCAAATCCACTGAACCGGAACCTTGAACCCAGATGACAATATCAAAAGGATTTTGGGAGGAAACACGCAGCTCATTGTTCAAGTTCTTGACCAAAGTTGTCTTCCCTATGCCACCCTTCCCCCAGACAGCAATCCTTCTGACATCATCCCTGTTCAGGATTTCTAAAAGCTGCTTCAAATCGGATGCTGGCCCCTGTCCGACAAGTGGTGGCACTGCCATTTCCACCACGGCTTTCATTGGAGAGCTTCTTTCAGGGGCGACTGAATCAAAACTAACAGAATTTAGTTCTCTTACCGCATTGAGTTTCTTTGCCACTGCCCAGCGATGCATCATTCTGGAATCCCGGCCATCAGCATATTGATCAGCCGTCTCTAGCACTGACCTTACCTCATCTTCTGCTTGAGAAACCTTCCTCAACCATTCACATACTTGCAGTTTTGGAACTTTCTCTTCCAGTTTCGCCAAGGTGACATCTTCTTCAATTGCCATCTTTTTGGTTGTGAGGTTTGCATACTCTTCCCGGAGTTCAACAACGTTTTCTTCATATTTGGAAACAGTTATTATTCTTGAACAGATGAACTTAAAAACTGTTTTTGCACCATCAACCACAAGACCATCCATGGTTAAATATCAACTTAACTGTGTTTACAGTTATAAAGCTAGCAACCGGAGCCCCAAACAATGGCGGTGAATGACTATATAAGGGGACATAGTTTGGTACCAATTTGAAGTTAACAAAGGACACATCATTCAGACACATCAAATTTTGTTTTTGACCACAAAAACAAAAAAATGGCGTTTTCACCATGTATAATCATACCTTAAATTCCTAGAAAACTCCTACACATATGGAAGATGTTAAACGACGGGACTGCTGGTACTCTTGTTCTTGTTAATCTATATACGTTACAATTAATGGATTCTGAAAAACAAATTTTGCATATTCTAAGCAAGAATGACGCTACAGAAGCTACATGGATCCTTCCTCCCATGACTTCTATCGCTGCAAACGACATCGAAAACTTAAATCAAAGGTCTAAAAATGGCGATACAATTTCCTACCACTACAGAGGAATCTACGGATAGAAACCAGTAGATTGTAACAATGAAATTAGAAAAATGATATAATCGAAAAAGAAAAGAAATGAAAAGAAATGTGCAATGCATATCACCATATAGAATGGAAATTGCACCGTTACTAGCACGCCATAACCGTAACTAAATTGCCGCAAGTATGTCTGTCTGTCGCTTTAAATGGCTTCTTGGGCTGGACCACAGATTTTCCAATTGAGCCGTAATGGACCCTTATCCTATTATAGGTGCACACTTCAGGTTTTTTTTAACTGAACCCGATTTCATACTGTTTTTTAATCCGTTTTGGTTCGGTTTATAATCCACTTCTTACGCACAACTTTTAATACTTTTTAAGACACGATAAATACATACAATTCAACTTTTATTAATATTTATAGTTTTCGAAACTAGATAATAGAGAAACGAAATACAAAAAAAAAAAAAACATAATTCTAAAAATTATTATTATTATTATTATTATTATTATTATTATTATTATTATTATTATTATTATTATTATTATTATTATTATTATTATTATTATTATTATTGCAAAAAACATAATTTTATTCTTATAATGTGTTACCTTTAGGTTTTTTCAAATTAAAATATAATTTTTTTTATAAATTAAGTTAATGAAATTGGGTTTTTACGTGCTTTTTTTGTCACACCCCCAAAATCCACATGCGGAGTACCACCGCCTGAAGGCGTGACTGACCAGGATCCAGCCACCAATTATACTGAGCATTGATTAACAGTAAAGGTATTCACCAACCACAATAGTTAGTAAGCACCATAGTTCAAAGTTCTAAAAGTTTAAGTTCAATTAACAGTTTAAACAAACAGCGGAAGCATAAGCCAAACAGTTTCAAAACAAGTTCATAGTTCAAGATTATTTAGAACCCAACACGTGGGTTAGATGACCACTACACATCCCCAAGCTGCAAGCTCCTGAGTCACTGGGTACCTGCAAAGCATGCAGTAGGGTATCAACAAAAATGTTGGCGAGTTCACGAGTTGTCCAGTTTTAATTACCAAAAACTTGTTTCACCAGTTAATTTATCCGTTTATACATGCGTTGGGGAGCTACCCCATAAGTAAGCGACTAAACTGTTTTTCCAATACCGAATACTTACTTAACCGTACGTTTCCGTAGTGCCCCGTTGTCAATGTTCTATCATCATTGACGGTTTGCCAGAGTTCATTAGTTCACTCCCGTTCCCAGTAACAAGGGTCGGTGTGAGGCTGGTTACACCTAAATATCGCTATTAACTAATAACCCGTTCGCCAGGCCCCGGCGACTAATCGGTATTAAATGGTAGGGACTTAAGTGATAGAGTTTCGTTTAGTGTTGCTTGTTGCATTCCGTATAAACAATAATTAACTAAGAGTTCCCAGTAACAAGGGAAGTAAGTAAGTTGGTTCCCAGTAACAAGGGAAGTAAAGTAAGTTTGTATCCCTTATGCGGGGATAGCGTTGATTAAGTTTCCGTTTCCCAAAACCACCGGGAACGCATGCTTTGATAGTTGTGAACTCACCTTGGGTTGCTCGGCAGTTTAGTTTACTTGGTCAAGTGTGTAGGTCACCACGTCCTAACATGGTTACCAGTATAGGTCAGGTTTGGGTACAAGTAATCACGTATATGGTACACGTATGTAACACATAGCATACAAAACATACTAGGGTATTGGGCCTGCTCTAATAATTGCGCAGTCAACAGTAGCAGTTAACACATAGTGCACTTTAACAGTAACAAGCATGAACAGTTCGCACATTTTGGCCCAATAACGAAAACAGGCAGCCCAGTCGAGACCATGTGGTCTCGACTCGAGAGTGTAAGGTCTCGAGTCGCAACCGGAAGATCTCGAGTGGTGTATGCATGAATCGCAACCTCGAAGGTCTCGGGTTCAGTCTTGAGTCGAGATCAGGAGATCTCGAGTCGCAACAGTGTTGGTCTCGACTCATGAGGTGCATGTCCTGGTCTCGAGTTGTCCTCCTGGCGGTCTCGAGTAGAAATCTCCGTAGTCTCGAGTCGAGACAGGAGGTCTCGACTCGCACACCTGATGGCCGGAAACCTTCCAGAATCTGTCTAATGGTACTATCCAATAGGATTGCCATTTCATGAAAATTGTGTACTATCCCATTAAACATGTTTTCTTGTCTATTTACTAAGCAAATTAGATCAAACAACCAGATTTCAAATATTCATAAACACATTCAAACTTGTTCCTCATTAGGGTTTTCATCATGTTCAAATCACATTCAAATATTCATACTTGTTCATGTATTCCAACACTAGAGTTTTTTTTTTTTTTTTTTTTATCATTCCTCCTAATCTTCAAAGCATGAACATATATCCTTAGTTTTACACATATAACACTAGATTTGATAACAAGAATTATGTGACATATTTTCTAAATATCGAGACAATCATTAAACACAATATTCATCATGAATCGGATGGTGATAAGCATCATCAATCATTCAAGGCACAATGGTTCACATCTCATTCATCATTTAATCAATCAAGCAAGTAAAACAAATCTATTATCTAATAAGCCACATACTCATTCAAATATCCAACTATCAAATGTATTCATAAATCATTATTTTTGACCAAACAACTACAAGGAAACTAACCGGCTAGATGAAAGGGTATGAGGGATTGATGGACTAAGTTCCGAGTGATGATCTCAAGCTAATCCGAGATGATCCGAGAGCCCCTTTGGTTGTCGCCGGTTTGATCCGAGAGAGAAGGAGAGGAGAGGTTATGTTATTAGGGTTTTAGTGAGGGAGAGTAGGAGAGTGTGGGAGTGAGTGTGAGGAAAATTTGGTGCAAATGGTGGTTAGTGAGGCTTTATACTCAATCCAAGTTAGTGCACCCTAATGGGTTCGAGTGGGCCTTAGGGGTGAACGGCCCGTCCGGCCCGGTCGTTCACTCGAGACCGAGTGGTCTTGAGTCGGGTTCACGGTTTCGGTTCACTTATATATATATATACATATTACATACACGTTGCCGACACATAGCACAAGAAGAATCACAACCTTCATTTAATAACATATATATATATATATATATATATGCACTAAGTAATTTCAAGGTGTTAGCTCGGAAAAACCTAGAGTGTCACATTATCCCCAAGTTTTAAGAACTTTCGTCCCGAAAGTTAAGGCAGCCACTGACAAGCTAGTGTAAATGAGAACGTTTCAACGGGGTGTCACATCATCCCCCCGTTAATTTGGAATTTCATCCCGAAATTCGGTAGTAGCTTCAGTGCTGGGAGTTTCATTTGGGAACAACTGGGGATACTTGCGTTTCATCTGGTCTTCCCGCTCCCAGGTGAACTCTGGGCCACGGCGCGAGTTCCAACGAACTCGTACGAGGGGTATCTGGCTACGTTTGAGGGTTTTGATCTCACGATCCGTGATCTCAATCGGTTCCTCAGTAAAGTGTAGCTGTTCGTCAATAGTAAGTTCCTTGAAAGGAATGATGAGTGTTTCATCTGACAGACACTTCTTCAGATTAGACACGTGGAAGACGTTGTGCACAGCACTCAGTTCTTCGGGCAGATTCAATCTGTAGGCGACCTTACCGATCTTTTCGGTAATTTCGAAGGGTCCAACATATCGTGGATTAAGCTTACCCCGTTTTCCAAAACGAACCACACCCTTCCAGGGTGAGACTTTGAGTAGAGCCCGGTCACCAACCTGGAACTCTAGCGGTTTCCTATCCTTATCCGCGTATCTCTTCTGACGGTCACGAGCTGCCGCCATGCGTTGCCTAATCTGGGCAATCTTTTCTGTAGTGTCAACTACATGTTCCGGGCCTGTGATTTGGCTGTCACCCACCTCCGCCCAGCAGAGAGGCGATCGGCATTTACGACCGTACAATGCCTCAAAGGGTGCCGCCTGAATGCTGGTGTGGTAGCTGTTATTGTAGGAGAATTCCACTAACGGTAGGTGCTTCTCCCAATTCTTGCCAAAATCGATCACACATGCCCTAAGCATGTCTTCGAGGGTTTGGATGGTGCGTTCAGATTGCCCATCCGTTTGCGGATGATAAGCGGTGCTCATGTCTAAACGTGAGCCAAAAGATTTGTGCATAGCTTGCCACAACTCAGAAGTAAAACGCGTGTCTCGATCGGAAATAATAGAGGTTGGCACTCCGTGTTTCGAAACCACTTCCTTTAAGTATATCTCTGCTAAGGTAGAGAACTTGTCTGTTTCTTTAATAGCCAAAAAGTGTGCAGACTTAGTTAAGCGATCCACTATCACCCAAATGGTGTCATTTCCGCGCTGAGACCTAGGCAGGCCAGTAACAAAATCCATGGAAATTTGCTCCCATTTCCATTGCGGGATTTCTGGCTGTTGGAGTAGGCCTGATGGTTTCTGATACTCAGCCTTGACCCTTGCACAAGTCAAATTCCTTCCTGACATAGGTTGCTATGTGGGCTTTCATGCCAGGCCACCAGTATGTAGTCTTTAAGTCATGGTACATCTTATCCGCACCAGGGTGTACTGAGTAACGGGACTTATGGGCTTCATCCATTACAAGCTCGCGCAAATTCCCATAAAGTGGGACCCATATACGCCTGTTTACGTAGTAAGCACCATCTTCTTTTTGTTCTAGCCGTTGTCTCGATCCTCGTAGGGACTCAGCCCTGATGTTCTCAGCTTTCAGTGCTTCAGCTTGAGCATTTCGGATCTGATTAGGGAGGTTCGAGTGGATAGTGAGCTGTAAGGCACGAACGCGCCTGGGTTTAGTCTCCTTTCTGATGAGGGCATCGGCTACCACATTAGCCGTGCCTGGATGATATTTAATCGCACACTCGTAGGCCGCATATTCAACTCCTTTTGTTCCATTATGTGCTGGAGACTCTTGTGGTCTGTGTAAATCATGCACTTGGTACCGTACAAGTAGTGTCTCCAAATCTTGAGCGCGAAGACCACAGCCCCGAATTCTAAGTCATGTGTCGTGTAGTTCCGTTCGTGGATCTTGAGTTGTCGCGAAGCGTAGGCAATGACCTTCTCGCGTTGCATCAGTACGCAACCAAGTCCTTGAATAGAAGCGTCGCAGTAAACAACGAAGTCGTCGGTACCTTCAGGTAAGGAAAGAATAGGAGCACTGCAGAGGTTCTTCTTTAGTTCTTGAAAGGCAGTTTCCTGAGCATCACCCCATTTGTAAGTAACACCTTTCTGAGTGAGGGTCGTGAGTGGTTGAGCGATCTTAGAAAATCCCTTGATAAATCTTCGATAGTACCCTGCCAATCCCAAGAATTGGCGAACTTCGGTCGGAGTCTTAGGTATAGGCCAATTCTTAATGGATTCGATCTTAGCGGGGTCTACATGAATCCCATCCTGGTTGACTATGTGCCCAAGGAAATGGACTTCTCTAAGCCAGAAATCACATTTCGAGAATTTGGCATACAATTGCTCATTGCGAAGGAGTTCGAGAATAAGACGCAGGTGCTATTCATGCTCCTCTTGACTCTTCGAGTAGATTAGGATGTCGTCAATAAACACAATCACGAACTTGTCGAGGTAGGGTTTGCACACTCGGTTCATGAGATCCATGAAGATCGCAGGTGCGTTGGTCATTCCGAAAGGCATGACAAGGAATTCGTAGTGACCATAGCGGGTTCTGAAAGCAGTCTTAGAGATGTCCTCGTCGCGGACTCTCAGCTGGTGATAGCCCAATCGTAGATCGATCTTGGAATAGTAGCTCGACCCTTGCAGCTGGTCGAACAGATCGTCGATACGGGGAAGTGGGTTGCGATTCTTGATGGTAACCTTGTTCAGTTCGCGGTAATCAATGCACATTCGGAATGTGCCATCCTTCTTTTTGACGAAGAGCACTGGGGCTCCCCAGGGTGATGAGCTAGGACGGATAAAACCTTTGTCCAAGAGCTCTTGTAGTTGAGTGGAAAGTTCCTTGAGTTCTGCGGGGGCTAGTCGATAGGGTGCACGAGCTATGGGTGCTGCTCCGGGAGCTAGCTCGATTTGAAATTCGACCTGACGGTGAGGAGGGAGTCCAGGTAGTTCTTCAGGAAATACCTCAGGATAGTCGCGTACAACTGGAAAATCTTCAATCCTGTTTTCCTTTTTCTGTGTGTCGGCAACGAGTGCTAAGATGGCGGTGTGCCCCTTTCGTAGACACTTCTGGGCCTTTAAGAATGAAATGATGCCTGTGACTTCTCTGCTCTTGTCGCCTTGAACTATAAGAGGTTTGCCAGGGGGACGGGGAATACGAATAGCTTTCTCTTGGCAGAGGATTTCGGCTTGATGCTTGGATAACCAATCCATACCAATGATGACGTCGAAGCTTCCGAGAATGATGGGGTAGAGATCGATACAGAAGGTCTGACCAGACAACTCTAATTTGCAGTTACGAATTACGTGTGTGGCCTCGAGGTTTCTACCATTAGCTATCTCGACGATGTGCTTAGAGCTTAACGGCGTAAGGGTGGACTTAAGTTTCTTACTAATACGTAGGGATACATAACTAGCATCTGCTCCGGAATCAAATAGTACGGAAACATAACGATCATTAAGTAGGAACTTACCCGCCACAACGTTGGGGTCATTCCTTGCTTCTCCAGCTCCAATCACAAAGGCCCTTCCTCTTGCACCATTTCCAGCATTTTTGTTATTGTTCCCAACACCCTGATTGTTATTGTTCTGATTCTGGTTCAGCTGAGGGCAATCCTTTCGCATGTGCCCTATTGCCCCACACTTGTAGCATTCACGATTGTTTCCTTGCTGCTGCTGTTGCTGTGGTTGATGCTGATTTTGCCTGGCTGGGAACTGGCTTCGGCAGTCTTTGGCTTCATGCCCCATCTTGTTACATCGCTGACATTGACCTTTGCCACATGGCCCACTGTGGTGTCGATTACATTTGTTACACTTGGGGTGGTTTCCTCGATAACCACCCTGTTGCTGAGGGCCCTTGTTGTTTTCAGTCTTCCTTTGTTGAACTGGGGCCTGAGTGGGTTTAGCATCCTTTCCCTGACTTCCATCCCACTTTCGTTTGTTATCGCTAGAAGTTCCAGCAGTAGTACCGATCCTCTTGGGCAACTTGCCCTCTTCCACAGCCTGATTGGTGAGTTTGTGAGCAAGACGAACCACGGGCTGTATGGTATTGAGGTTGGCTGAGGTCACGTGGCTCTGGATTTCTGGGACCAAGCCTTTGATGTACAATTCGATCCTTCGATACATGGGTCGGGACATGTTTGGGCAAAGTGCAGCATAGTCGTTGGACTGCTTGGTGTAGGTCTCAATCTCTGATCCAACCATCTTGAGCGCATAGTACTCGTTCTCGAGTTTGTGGATGTCATCCCTGTGACAGTATTCCTCTTTGATCATGTCCTTAAAATCTTCCCACGTAGTAGCATTAGCAGTTTCCAGACCAAGCATCTGGATCTGTGCTTTCCACCATGAAAGCGCGTTTCCTTCAAGCGTACCAGTAGCGAACTTTACCCAGTTAGCAGGGGGACACTCACAGACAGCAAAGACAGCTTCGGCCTTTTCAATCCAGTGTAGAAGGCCTATGGCACCCTCAGTGCCGTTGAAAGGGAGAGGCTTGCCATCCATGAAGGTTTTGAAAGTACAAACATGTGGCTGCGTAGGCGCAGGCTGACCTGTTGTGAGAAGTGAAGCGAATAGGTTTAGAGGTAAAAAGACGGGGTGGGGGCAGAATCTAAACATCCTAAAGCAACGAGTTTACCTCCAGGGTGGGCTGCAAAAGCTGCAGCCACCGTGTTGAGCAAGTTGGTGAACTGAGCCTGAGTCATGTTAACGTTTCCTCTTCCGCGTCCACTCATTGTCTTCATAACCAGAAAACACAGTATGAGTGTGATGTCGTAATGTAGCGAGAATGAGGTAGAAGAGGGATGCGTATCTATCTAATTAGGCACACTAATATGTATAGTAGAGCAGTCAACATAAGATAAACAAGCAAGTAAACACAAGTCCGATCTATGAGGTCTAATATGCTGAGTCTTGCCCTTGGAGTGTAGTGTCGTTGCGAGTCACGGGTTATAGTCTGGTTTTTCTCAAAAAGACTTTCTTCTTTTTAAAATCAAGTTCACTATAACCAATGGCTCTGATACCAATCTGTCACACCCCCAAAATCCACATGCGGAGTACCACCGCCTGGAGGCGTGACTGACCAGGATCCAGCCACCAATTATACTGAGCATTGATTAACAGTAAAGGTATTCACCAACCACAATAGTTAGTAAGCACCATAGTTCAAAGTTCTAAAAGTTTAAGTTCAATTAACAGTTTAAACAAACAGCGGAAGCATAAGCCAAACAGTTTCAAAACAAGTTCATAGTTCAAGATTATTTAGAACCCAACACGTGGGTTAGACGACCACTACACATCCCCAAGCTGCAAGCTCCTGAGTCACTGGGTACCTGCAAAGCATGCAGTAGGGTATCAACAAAAATGTTGGCGAGTTCACGAGTTGTCCAGTTTTAATTACCAAAAACTTGTTTCACCAGTTAATTTATCCGTTTATACATGCGTTGGGGAGCTACCCCATAAGTAAGCGACTAAACTGTTTTTCCAATACCGAATACTTACTTAACCGTACGTTTCCGTAGTGCCCCGTTGTCAATGTTCTATCATCATTGACGGTTTGCCAGAGTTCATTAGTTCACTCCCGTTCCCAGTAACAAGGGTCGGTGTGAGGCTGGTTACACCTAAATAGCGCTATTAACTAATAACCCGTTCGCCAGGCCCCGGCGACTAATCGGTATTAAATGGTAGGGACTTAAGTGATAGAGTTTCGTTTAGTGTTGCTTGTTGCATTCCGTATAAACAATAATTAACTAAGAGTTCCCAGTAACAAGGGAAGTAAGTAAGTTGGTTCCCAGTAACAAGGGAAGTAAAGTAAGTTTGTATCCCTTATGCGGGGATAGCGTTGATTAAGTTTCCGTTTCCCAAAACCACCGGGAACGCATGCTTTGATAGTTGTGAACTCACCTTGGGTTGCTCGGCAGTTTAGTTTACTTGGTCAAGTGTATAGGTCACCACGTCCTAACATGGTTACCAGTATAGGTCAGGTTTGGGTACAAGTAATCACGTATATGGTACACGTATTTAACACATAGCATACAAAACATACTAGGGTATTTGGCCTGCTCTAATAATTGCGCAGTCAACAGTAGCAGTTAACACATAGTGCACTTTAACAGTAACAAGCATGAACAGTTCGCACATTTTGGCCCAATAACGAAAACAGGCAGCCCAGTCGAGACCATGTGGTCTCGACTCGAGAGTGTAAGGTCTCGAGTCGCAACCAGAAGATCTCGAGTGGTGTATGCATGAATCGCAACCTCGAAGGTCTCGGGTTCAGTCTTGAGTCGAGATCAGGAGATCTCGAGTCGCAACAGTGTTGGTCTCAACTCATGAGGTGCATGTCCTGGTCTCGAGTTGTCCTCCTGGCGGTCTCGAGTAGAAATCTCCGTAGTCTCGAGTCGAGACAGGAGGTCTCGACTCGCACACCTGATGGCCGGAAACCTTCCAGAATCTGTCTAATGGTACTATCCAATAGGATTGCCATTTCATGAAAATTGTGTACTATCCCATTAAACATGTTTTCTTGTCTATTTACTAAGCAAATTAGATCAAACAACCAGATTTCAAATATTCATAAACACATTCAAACTTGTTCCTCATTAGGGTTTTCATCATGTTCAAATCACATTCAAATATTCATACTTGTTCATGTATTCCAACACTAGAGTTTTTTTTTTTTATCATTCCTCCTAATCTTCAAAGCATGAACATATATCCTTAGTTTTACACATATAACACTAGATTTGATAACAAGAATTATGTGACATATTTTCTAAATATCGAGACAATCATTAAACACAATATTCATCATGAATCGAATGGTGATAAGCATCATCAATCATTCAAGGCACAATGGTTCACATCTCATTCATCATTTAATCAATCAAGCAAGTAAAACAAATCTATTATCTAATAAGCCACATACTCATTCAAATATCCAACTATCAAATGTATTCATAAATCATTATTTTTGACCAAACAACTACAAGGAAACTAACCGGCTAGATGAAAGGGTATGAGGGATTGATGGACTAAGTTCCGAGTGATGATCTCAAGCTAATCCGAGATGATCCGAGAGCCCCTTTGGTTGTCGCCGGTTTGATCCGAGAGAGAAGGAGAGGAGAGGTTATGTTATTAGGGTTTTAGTGAGGGAGAGTAGGAGAGTGTGGGAGTGAGTGTGAGGAAAATTTGGTGCAAATGGTGGTTAGTGAGGCTTTATACTCAATCCAAGTTAGTGCACCCTAATGGGTTCGAGTGGGCCTTAGGGGTGAACGGCCCGTCTGGCCCGGTCGTTCACTCGAGACCGGGTGGTCTCGAGTCGGGTTCACGGTTTTGGTTCACTTATATATATATACATATTACATACACGTTGCCGACACATAGCACAAGAAGAATCACAACCTTCATTTAATAACATATATATATATATATATACGCACTAAGTAATTTCAAGGTGTTAGCTCGGAAAAACCTAGAGTGTCACATTTTTGACTTTCATATATAATTTTTTTGTTGCATATAAAAAAAGATCATGATCATATTTGTAGAAAACACAAATTAAGTCTTCACTTATTGTCGCATAAAAGAAGATCTTCATGATTAATGTCGCATATATACTTAACAATTGTTCAGAATCAGCGTTTTCTTTTGGTTTCGGGGAAGCTCAATGGGGTGGCAGATAGAGTTAACGTTCTTAATCTTCATGCGCCTAATGATCCAGGCAGTAGACGGAGATTGTGGGAGGAAATCACTGATTTAAAAGTCCAATTCTCCGGGCTTTGGGTTATGTTTGGCGACTTTAATGAGGTCCGAAGTGGTGAAGAACGGGTCAATTCCCGGTTCGATCGGGGAGCGGCCGATGCTTTCAACGGATTCGTGTCCAATTCTGGCATGCTGGAATACCATATGGTGGGAGGTAACTTCACTTTTATTTCCGATAATTTCGAGGTCAAAAAGAGCAAAATCGATAGGTTTTTGGTGTGTGATGGATTCATGTCGTATTGGCCTTTGGCTAAATTGGAGGTGCTTAAGAAAGGGCTCTCGGATCACTGCCCTTTAGTCTTCTCCTGTTGCTCTTCCGATTTTGGCCCCATCCCATTCAAGTTTTTTAACTCATGGGTCGGAGAAAAAAGGTTGGAGGAGATAGTGGTAAGTAATTTGGCTAATCCTTCTGGCGGAGTCAGCACTGATGTCTTGTTAGCTTCTCTGTTGAGGAAAATTAAATTTGATATAAAACGGTGGAGAAAGTCGGTTAACGAAGCCGAGAATGTCGAAGTGTTGGAAATGCAGGCTAGAATAGAAGAAATTGAGAAAAAAGCGGATTTGGAGCCTTTATCCATGACCGAAAAAACCACCAGAATAAATTTAATGGGGAAGCTTAAAAAGGTGGAGGCGGTTAAAGCGAAAAACCTACATCAAAAATCTCGTGTTAACTGGATTCGGTTCGGAGATGAGAACTCTTCGTTCTTTCACAAGATGGTTAATGTGAACATAGCGCTAAATAGGATAAACGGCCTAAGGTTTCACGACAATTGGGTTTCCGACCCGGTTGAGCTAAAATTTGAAGTGTGGAATTGGTTCAAGAAACAGTTTTCCGAGCCAATTAGACGAAGGCCGAAATTCTCTTTTGATGGCTTGCCGAAACTAACTGATCAACATGGAGGTATTATGTGCTCCCCTTTCTCCGAAAAAGAAGTTAAAGACGCTATTTTTAGTTGTGATGGCGGTAAGGCTCCGGCCCGGATGGGTTCACTTTGAAGTTTTTTAAGACTTTTTGGGTAAATTTGAAACCTTTTATTTTGTCTGTGTTGAGGGATTTCTTCTATAGTGGGAGTATCAGTCCTGGATGCAATCCTTCCTTTGTTGCCTTGATACCAAAATTAAAGATCCTCAGGTTTTATCTAACTTTCGGCCAATTTCTTTGGTGGGCTCTTTATATAAAATTTTAGCTAAAGTGCTTGCGAACCGGCTGAAACTTGTTACCGGAGAAGTGATTTCTTCAACGCAGTCTGCGTTTGTGGGTGGGAGGAATATTCTAGATAGCCCGTTGATCGTTAGCGAAGTGGTGGCTTGGGCGAAAAAGAGGAAATCAAAGTTATTAATTTTCAAAGTTGATTTTGAAAAGGCGTATGACTCCGTCAACTGGAAATTTCTTTTCCATATGATGGAGGGTATGAACTTTCCTGATAAGTGGATTTTGTGGATTAAAGGATGCTTAGCGTCCGGGACGGGTTCGGTTCTTATCAATGGGTCTCCGACTAAAGAGTTCAAGTTCAAGAGGGGTCTGAGACAAGGAGATCCTCTTTCGCCGTTTCTATTCATTATCGCTATGGAAGTTGTTACTTTGTTTATTAATAAAGCCATGTCTTCCAACCTTTTCAAAGGTGTTCAACTCCCGAATGATGGCCCTATTTTATCTCACCTGTGTTACGCTGACGATGTCTTGTTTCTAGGGGAATGGTCGGAGGAAAATGCGGTGTGTTTGAACCGATTGTTGAGATGGTTATATCTTGTAACAGGCCTTAAAGTTAACCACAGTAAGTGTAAGCTTTATGGAGTGGGGGTGAGTGACGATGAAGTGTCTCATTTGGCCAGTCTTCTTATGTGTGAGGCCGGGTCTTTTCCTTTCACGTACTTGGGTATTCCAATAGGAGTCAATATGAAGAGAGCTAGGTATTGGCAACCTATGATAAGTTCAACTCAAAGCTTTCTAGGTGGAAAGCTAGACATCTGTCGTTTGTGGGAAGGATGACATTAGCCAAGGCCGTGTTGGGGAGTCTTCCCTCTTATTTTCTATCGCTCTTCTCGGCTCCGAAGTGTGTTTTAAACAAACTGGAAAAGATTCGCAGAAATTTCATTTGGGGAACGACCGGTTCGGGCCATAAAATTAGATGGGTTAGATGGGCCTTCCTTGTTCAATCAAAGCGAAAAGGTGGGCTCGGAATGGGGGGGGGGGATTATGGATTTTAATTTGGCCATGTTAACCAAATGGTGGTGGCGGTTTAAGAAGGATCCCAATCACCTTTGGGCGAAGGTTGTCACGGCTATTCACAAGACTAGGAGAGGTGAAAAACTTATCCCTTGTAACAAAAGTATACCGGGAGTATGGAAAGATATAGGCAAGACGGAAGCGGATCTCTTGAAGGTTGGCATTAAGTTGGACGAGAAGCTGGTTGCCAAGCTCGGGGATGGGGCAAATATAAAATTCTGGAAAGACTGTTGGCTGTTGGATAGACCTCTCAAAGATGCCTTCTCGGATATCTTTAGTTTAGCTAAGGTTAAAGATATTTCCGTTAAGGCGAGTGCGATTTAGGTTGGAGATACTTTACAATGGAGATGGGACTGGATTAGGGACCCGATTTCGGTCACCGAGTGGATGCAAGTAGGTGATCTTATGAGACTTCTGGGGCAGGTTGCTTTTAATAGTTCTGTGGATGAGTGGAGTTGGAGAGCCGAGGCTGGGGTTCCGTTCTCTACTAAACAGGTCCGAGGAGACATTCTGGATGCCGTTTCGGGGGGTGTCGAGAGAACCGAGAGCAAGAATTTCTTTTGGAATTATTGGGCGCCGTTGAAGTGTAACTTTCTAGCTTGGAGAGCAACCCGGGGATTTATAGCATCGAAGGAAGGTCTGGTACACCGGGGGGTGCCGTTACAGGATACTTTGTGTGCTCGGTGCGGGTTAGAGGTAGAGACCCCGGATCATATTTTCTTAATTGTTTGTGGGCCAAAAGCATTTGGTGGAACATGCTAGCTTGGATGCGGATTAGATTCCCGACCGATTGCAATAATCTTATGGATCTCTTTGATGAGTTAAAGGAGTGCCCGGGGAGCAAAGTGTGGAAACGCATTGTCCATGTCGTTAGTTTGGCGACGATATGGAGGATTTGGGGGGCTAGAAACGCTAAAACTTTCGAAGACACTTTTGTCCCTATTAGAAAAATGGTGGACCTAATCAAAGAGGACGCTTTCTTTTGGATTTCCAACCGAGCTAGACTGAAGACTCCCTCGTGGGAGAATTGGATTCTTTTTAATGTAACCGATCTTTTGTAATGCTTTTTCGGTTTGTTTTGTTTTTTCTTTCTCGGTTGTAGTTTTTCCAGTCCCTTGCTGGGTCTTTATATATATATATATATATATATATATATATATATATATATATATATATATATATATATATATATATATATATATATATATATATAAAGAGTTGTTTGCCGTTCAAAAAAAAATGTTCAGCCATCCAATGGAGTAAACAGATCTTTATGTGTATGTATGTGTGTATGTGTATGTGTAGGTGTAGGTGTATGTGTATGTGTGTATGTGTTCTTGTATGTATGTGTTGTATGTGCATGTGTGTTTATTTGTATATGCATATGTGTACTATGTGTATGTATGTGTGTTTGTGTATGTGTATCAGTGTATGTGTATAATGTGTATACGTATGTATGTATATGTGTGTATATGTGTATGTATGTGTATGTGTATGTAAGTGTATGTGTATGCATATGCATATGTATGCGTATGTGTTTGTGTATGTGTGTGTATGTTTATGGTGTATGTGTACGTGTGTGTATGTATGTATGTATATGTATGCGTGTATTTGTGAAGGTGTGCGTATGTGCGTATGTGTATTCGTATATGTTGACGACGAGGGTCCTCGCTTGGGCTCCTCGTCTGGGCTTACCCCTATGAAATGGTGACTAGGCCTGAGCCCATTTAGATTTTCCCCACATGCTCAATGGGTCCATGTGGGCCTGATTTGAGTAAAACCC
Source organism: Helianthus tuberosus (assembly GCA_030545235.1). Classification (NCBI taxonomy): domain Eukaryota; kingdom Viridiplantae; phylum Streptophyta; class Magnoliopsida; order Asterales; family Asteraceae; genus Helianthus; species Helianthus tuberosus. The sequence continues at coordinate 43,141,005 of CM060411.1, read as the reverse complement.
CTTTTAGGCAAACTCATTAGGATTAAGGCTCAAGAATACTGTTATAAATAGAAAGCTCATCTTCTTAAAGAGGCAGACGAGATCTCCCACCATCAAAGGTTATCCTCTCCCCCATCTCCTTTGCAACTTCTGCTCTTCTTCTCCCACTCTCTAAACTATACCCTTTACTTGCACTTATAATTATCATTGCCATACGTGATACTGACTTGAGCGTTGGAGTGCCCTCAGGGTGAATCCCCTCGGGCCCTCTAACTAGATTTGCCTATGACTGCAGCTCAAGACCCGACATCCCGCAAGAGGAACCGTCACCATGACGACAAGAGGACGAACTTGAACCGGATTCCGCCGGATCTAAGGTTAATAACGCCAAGCCGTTTTAATAATGGATTCGATATTGGCGCCATCCGTGGGATCGAGCACAAGCGTGTCTCGGTTTCTTCATACCAACGGCTGGATCTACCCTCTCCGCGATGGTCAGATCTGCATTTTGACTCTGGTCACCAGGTTCTTCTCTCTAGCCATCTCTCAAAGTCTATTAAAAGCACATTTCTGTTCATGCTAACTGATATAAGGATTTTTGGGAAGTTATATGCGTTCTTACCCCCAAATATGTTGCTCCTATTGGAAAAAATTAAGAATAAGTGGGAAGGGCTCATTTGTTTACAGTGATGTGCTTCCGCGTTTCCCGATTCTTGTTTCAAAACTAAGATGACAGTCATTTTTAATGAAACATGTGAAAAGAATCTTCAAGGCTCACGTATACACTTACTGACACAAAACCAAATGAAACTTTGACATGAATATGGACATGGTTTTGTGTGTTACAAGCTCTCAAGCATAAAACACTAATTAATCATAGCACATGCGATTTTCAGTAGCTTAATAAAGTTGACGATTCATTCAATGAAAAGTGTGATAGGTTCAATAACATTCATGTTTTAAAGGCTACTACGTAGACTACATGTGCATTCGAAAGACAAGGTTTTGTTTTGGGGTCTAATCAAATTCAATCACAGTTAGCAATACAAGTGGTCCGATATATTACCATTTAATGACAATGTGTTTTTTTCTTTTTTAATCGGTTCGATAACATTGTCAGAGATCACAAGTGAACTGATTTTTTCTTCACCTATAAGTGATAGGTGTGTGTCGATATAATAAGCAAATAGGCATGTTCTTATCACCAAGGAAATATATAACAAAAAAGAAAAAAACGGGTTAACCATCTTTTATTGTTAAACGCCATGTTCATATGAATCACAAAAAGAAAATGTTGAAAGGTGTTGACCATCTTTTATTGTTAAAATAAGATATATGAGCACCTTTGAAAAAGACTGTGCCGGGTGTATGGAAAGATATCATATCGGTCGACTCGGATTTGGATACAATTGGTATCTCAATCAAAGATAATTTGATTAATGATGGGGCAGGTTGGAAATGGCGTAACGAACCCAATGGCAGTTTTACTATCAAACAGGTCAGGCTGGACATCGAGTCAGCCACCTCCGATGGCGTTTCGATCTCAGACAGGTTTGGCTGGAACAACTGGGTTCTACCAAAAGCTAACATTCTGCTGTGGAGGGCGTCGTTGGGCAGGATTGCATCCAAAATGGGGCTGTCCCGAAGGGGTGTTCCGATCGGAGACACTCATTGCCCGAGGTGTGGGTTATCGGACGAAGATGCGGATCACATTTTCGTCAATTGTCTCTGGGCGAAGTGTGTTTGGTGGAGCATCCTGGCTTGGGTTCGGGTGAGCTTCCCGGCCGACATAAGCAGCCTTAACGACCTTGTTTTATTCGTCAGAAGCAGACCGGGTGGGGAAGTGTGGAAGAAGATTATCTACACGATCGTGTCCACGTCTGTTTGGCATCTCTGGAAAGCCAGGAATCTGAAGGTCTTTGAAAACAATTTCGTTCCAATCTCTAAGACCGTGGAGCAAATTAAAGAAGAGGCTTTTCGCTGGATATGCGCTAGATCGAAGCTTAAGTCCCCGAGTTGGGATCAGTGGAAGATTTTTGATGTTTTAGAGATGTTGTAACTTGTTTTCTCGTTTCCTTGCGTTGTTTTGTTTTTCAGCTTCTTGCTGGCTCTTTATATATATATATATATATATATATATATATATATATATATATATATATATATATATAGGTAAAGAGTACTGTACAATATTGCTTATCGTACATTACGTACGCTTCAATCTCAGCCGTCAGATCATCTTCCCGCATTTTAAAATCGCATGTTGTTTTTTTTATAACAATTTCGCATGTGATAATTTTTTGATGAATTCGCATGTTGTTTTTTTGTACCAATTTTGCATGTGATAATTTTGATGAAATAGCATGTTGTTTTTTCTATAACAATTTCGCATGTGATAATTTTTGATGAATTCGCATGTTGTTTTTTTGTACCAATTTCGCATGTGATAATTTTGATGAAATAGCATGTTGTTTTTTGTAACAATTTTGCATGTGGTACAAAAAAACAACATGCGAATTCAATGCGGGAAGATGATCGGACGGCTGAGATTGTAGCGTACGTAATGTACGATAAGGACATTTGTATGATAACCGGCCTCTCTATATATATATATATATATATATATATATATATAAAGTGTGTTTGCCGTTCAAAAAAAAGATATGTGAGCAGTTCCTTATGGGAGAGTGTAAAGGATTCTTTACTCTTATGAAAGAAATATATGCTCTCGTTACTGGGTAATGGAGTATTAGATTACATTTTACCATATATTATTTTAACATTGTTTTAAGGGGATTTGCATGAGTCAGCCACCATTTAAGTCACACTAAAATGATTTTTTAATAGATCATGGTGATCTTGTTAGGACATGATGACAAAAGTTAAGGTTTGTCCTGTTAGAAAATTGGATTCTAAGTATTAGACAAAAGGTAAAATTTCTTGCCTTCTTTGGAAAGTACAAAAAAGTAATTTAATAAACCTTGACATGAGCTATCAACAACTCTTTTAACTTTTTATACAAATTAAAAGGTACAAGTCTCTAAAACATTCACATGGAAAGAGGTATAATACTTTTATGCATATTAATATGTGAAAATAAAAGACTTTGTATAAAAGGACATTAAAATCTAAAAAGGACCCCACTAAATATACCTTTATGCACAGGTATGTTACTTTAAAAAAAAAGAAAAAAAAAGAAGAGAGAAAAGATGACAACAGAGAAAGGAAAAAAACCAAGCCTTTGTCTTCCCAAGGTGATGTAACCTTACCTTTTGAAAAAAGAAATAGAGTAATGATGTCTTACTCTTTCCAATAACAAAAATAATAATATTTACTAGTACAAGGTCCTTCCCCAGGTACTTTCTCAGGTTCTTTCGCGGGATCCCTTCCCCTGGCCCCTTCCTCAGGTTTTTTCACATGGTCCTTCCTCAGATCCTTCTACAAGGTCCTTCCCCAGGTACTTCCTCAGGTCCATTCGCGGGGTCCCTTCCCCTGGCCCCTTCTTCAGGTCTTTTCACATGGCCCTTCCTTAGACCCTTCTACCAAGGTCCTTCCCCAGGTCCTTTCGCGGGATCCCTTCCCCTGGCCCCTTCCTCAGGTCTTTCACAGGGTCCTTCCTCAGGCCCTTCTACCAAGGTCCTTCCTCAGGTCTTTTCACGGGGTCCCTTCCCCTAGCCCCTTCCTCAGGTCTTTTCACAGAGTCCTTCCTCAGGCCCTTCTATCAAAGTCCTTCCCCAGGTCCTTCCTCAGGTCCTTTCGCGAGGTCCCTTCCCCTGGCCCCTTCCTCAGGTCGTTTCACAGAGTCCTTCCTCAGGCCCTTTTCTGGATCCTAACACAAAACACTCATGCAAGGCCCTCCTTTGAAGTCTTGCGTCGTGCGCCACTTCCAGACACAAATTTATTCTTCCCATTACAACGTTGTTAGGGTACGTAGGCTACCCTCGTTAATGATATGATGGTCACACGTCTTCACAAAATAAAACATGAAGCACAAGTGCTTGTACATACAGCATAACACGTTTAACACATAAAGAAATTGATCCTTGGTATGACTTACCTTTTGAAAGTGTTTTCGTGGCAAGTATCGAATCATGAACATGAACAACGCAAGAAGCTATTAGTCACAACCTGCGGGATAGGTCGACAAAGGCTAATATTGAACTAGATGATGTGCACCAGAGAAACAAGGCATGATCTTTGAAAAGGTACTGAAGAATAGTGATCACCTTAAACATCCCTAAACAAGGATATAGTTCCAGCTAGGAGGAAATCGACACAACATTAGTGAAAGAAAGAAAAACCTTCATGCAACATTGAACTGGGGATGCAAAAATAACTACTGATTGTCTAGATGGTCGGGCTAAAGGACAACTTATTTTATCAGTTCAGTGCCACCGATTACGACCGACAATATTGAGCTAAAGAACTAGCAGGGTATAACACCATTGGGTTCCACATTGAAGACTTCTAGAAGGATCTTTATTTTCGTATTGCCTCATCCAGAAAGGATTAAGCCCCCTCCATAAGTTCTCATGTTCGAAGATCTCTACAACAAAGAAAAAAGGAAGATGGGGGAAGGGGCATGGACTTCCTTACTAATGCCTCTCTTGAAGAAAGGAAAGGCCTGGGCTGTGTATTTGGCTCATCCCCTGAAGGAAAATGAATCCGTGTACTACATTATTCATCCTCCACTTGAAGACAGGGAAAAGCCTGGGCTGTGTATTTGGCTCCTTCCCTGAAGGAAAAAGAATCCGTGGACTACATTATTCATCCTTCACTTGATGAAACGAGAAGCCTGGGCTGCGTATTTGGCTCCTCTCCTAAAGGCGAAAGAATCATTGGACCATGTTATTAGTCCTTAAGTAAAAATCAGACGCTCCCTCCTTAAAGATGGAAGACTCATTGGACTACGCTATTAGTCCTTAAGGAAAACCTGGATGGTCCTTCCTTGAGGAGGAAGAATCCTTGGACTGCATTATTAGTCCCCCTCTTGAAGAAGGAAAGAACCTGAGCAGGATATCTAGTTCCTTCCCTAAGGAAGGAAGAGCTCCCCTCTACAAGCCGCTAATTCAGTTTCTTCCATGGAGAAAAAATAATCCGCGAGATAAGTTCCCAACACTTATATTCTATACTTTAGATGGAAGTGAGCTCCTTCCATCAGCCCCCATCTCTAAAGATTCTACAGGGAAAAAGAAAGAGAGGGAAACCTTAATAAGTGCATCTTCGCTTTAAGGGGAAAGTGAAGTCTTTCTACGGCCTTTCATGCTCAGGAAACCCTTATCTGCCAGAACAAAACGACATCCTCTCCTAAAGGCTAAAGCGTTTTGATAATTACTTCCATCAACAAGAAAATCCCCACTTCAGTGGGATAAGGTACCTCAGCTGTCCCTTCCAAGAACAGGAGCGTATCCTTTCCATGGAATCGACTTCAGGAGGAGCTGCTTCCAAAAAGAGAAGAATATGCCATTCTCCGGGATCAAGCATTTTAGAAGTCCCTTCCAAGAACATACCCCTCCCTCGGGATTCAGTCTTGAAGAAACTCCTTCCAAGAATAGGAAGGTATTCCCTTCTAAGCAATTAGACATTTCAGAAGTTCTCCCTTAAACAGGAACACGTCCATGCCGAGAAGAGAAGACTATGCCATCCTATGGGATCAAATATCTCAGAAGTTCCTCCCTTGATCAGGAACATATCCATGGGGATTAAGTCTTGAAGAAGTCACTTACGAAAAAATGAAGATATCCCATTCTATGTGATTAGGGGTCTCATAAGTCGTTTCAATGAACATGAACAAGTTTCTCCCAAGAAAAGGAGGGTGTCCCCTCCCGTGGGATTAAGTTTTTGAGAAGTCTTTTCAGCGAATAGAAGTGCACCCTGCTACGGGATCAAGTGTTGGTGAAGTTCCTTTCTAAGAACAGAAAAATACCCCCGTCCCTGGGATTTGATATCTGAAACAAACTCCTCCTTGGGATTTCGCACCCAAAACAACTTATTCTCTAAAAAGGGGGGGGGGGGAGAGCCCCCTTGACAAGGGACTTCGAATATGAAGAACCCTTTCCTTGAAAAGAAAAAGATCTCCACCACAGGTCTGTGTTTTAGAAAGTATCTCCCCAAAGAAGAGGAGCCCCATATCGGTGTCACATATGTTTGAAGAAGTCTCTCCAAGAGGAGAGGGTGCACTTTCCATGGGCACCGATTCTTAGAGAATTATAACATCTCTCCAGGAGAGGAAAGAACCTTTAATAAGGACTCACGTATGAAGGTTCATTATACATAACAAGTGTTTCTAAAGGGCTCACAAAACCTCTCCAAAAGAAGAAGATGCCACCCCTTCTCAAAGAACAAAAAACCTGAACGGTTTGAGGACCTTGCTAACGGGTCAAATCACGATCATTTAGGCAGACGTGCCGGATGATCTTACAACAAAATGAACATGTACATAGGCATACAAACATGCCGCCTTAGTCTAAACAAGGTAAAGCCCGGCCGTGGGGCTAGGACTAGGTTGACTACGTCCAAACAAAACGCCAAAGCATGCATATGAAAACCCGAATGGCCTGGAAGCCATTGGGTAAAAGGTCCATCAAAAGCTTTAACAACTTAAACAAGTTACAAAGCGGGCCTATGCAAAGCCTTCACAACTTGAACGAGTTACAAAGCGAACTACACGAAGTTTTAACAACTCAAGAAAGTTATGACGCAAACTTATACAAAGCCTTCACAACTTAGATGAGTTACAAAGCAAACTACACGAAGCTTTAACAACTCAAGAAAGTTACGAAGCAAACTTATACAAAGCCTTCACAACTTAGATGAGTTACAAAGCAAACTACACAAAGCTTTAACAACTCAAACAGGTTACGAAGCAAACTTGTACAAAGCTTTAACAACTCAAGCAGGTTACGAAGCAAACTTGTACAAAGCTTTAACAATTCAAGCAAGTTACGAAGCAAACTTATAACTCAAGAAAGTTATGAAGCAAACCTCTACAAAGCTTTAACAACTTAGAAAGTTACAAAACGGGTCTATACAAAGCTTTAACAACTTAAAAAGTTACAAAGCGACCCATAGGAAGCCTTAATGGCTTAAACATGGTACAAAGCAAATTCTTGAAAATGTTTTAACAACTTAAGCATGACACAACCCTCATCGGAGGAACGCCAAAAAAAAAGTATGGCACGATAAATAAGGCATCCCAGCCGATGCTCCTGGAGAAACTACTCTTGAACGAGTACCTTGATTGAACTGCCTTTAAGAGGGACATGGAAAGTTAGTCTAAATATCATGAACGCTCTCAAGAAAAGTATTCTCAAACGAGTACATTGGGTAAAGTACCTTCAAGGTGGCATAGATTGAAGTACGGTACCAAGCTACCCTACTTGTGGTGTCACCTTGCTGTTTTGAATGCTGAATGCAAGGTCACCCCAAGGACAACAAAGTAGATTGGTTTGGCATAACGCGCCTTAGACTATGTTTACCCGACAGATAGTGGTGACAGTTAAAGGGTAGATAGCGACCTGCCTAGATTTTCAGGGACCAGAACAAGTCCTGCGCCCATCCATAAGTGAATGGGCTTGGACTAGGGATGACTTGACGACGAGGGTCCCCGCTTGGGCTCCTCGTCTGGGCTTACCCCTATGAAATGGTGATTGGGTTTGAGCCCATTTAGATTTTCCCCACATGCTCAGTGGGTCCATATGGGCCTAATTCTAGTAAAACCCCTCTTGGGCCAACCAATTAGGGTTAAGGCCCAAGAATACTGTTATAAATAGAAAGTTCATCTTCTTAAAGGGGCAGACGAGATCTCCCACCATCAAAGGTTATCCTCTCCCCCATCTCCTTTGCAACTCCTGCTCTTCTTCTCCCACTCTCTAAACTATACCCTTTACTTGCACTTATAATTATCATTGCCATACGTGATATTGACTTGAGCGTTGGAGTGCCCTCGGGGTGAATCCCCTCGGGCCCTCTAACTAGATTTTCCTGTGGCTGCAGCTCAAGACCCGACACCCCGCAAGAGGAACCGTCACCATGACGACAAGAGTACGAACCTGAACCAGTTCCCGCCGAATCTAAGGTTAGTAACGCCAAGCCGTTTTAATAATGGATTCGACATATGTGTATGTGTGTATTTATGTGTATGTGTGTATGTCATCATGTTTATTTTGTTGGCTATATATCTGTTTATTTGTTAGACCGCTACAGACCTCTCTTTTTCGTTATTTCATTTTATTATGTTGGTGGTAATATTTTATTTTGGAGTAAATTACAAGTTTTGTCCTTTATGTTTACATCAAATTTCAGGCGCTGTCCTTTAGCGTAAAATTTGACAAGCGGTGTCCTTTACCTTTCAAAATCTTGCACGTTTTGTCCTTTAGCCCAAACTCAATTAGATTTTTTGGTTAAACCTAGTCATGTGCAAGGCACATGAGGGTACTATTGTAATTTCACCATTTGGGCTATTGTCACACCCCGACCGCGTAAAACAACAACTCGCGGCGGAAACATCGGGGCGTGTTGCAACAGAATTAATGTTTCATAACCATGGATACCAAAAGTGTTTCGTTTTATTAAACATTGAATAATTACATCGTCTGGAAATCTAAATACACAATTTAAACATAATCTATCATTGTTATTGAGTCACTAAGGCCTTGTCCAGTCCTATGTGAGCATGCATCTTATCAATCGATATCATTCAACAATACCTGAAACATATGTGAAAACGAGGTCAGCAAAGAAATGCTGGCGAGTACATAGGTTTTGTAGGAGTGTCGAAATCATGGCTAGTTTAGACGTTGCAATACTTTATTTAAAAACCTTGTTTTGAAAAGAGTATAATATTGCAACTTAATTAACCAACTCAAATCAAGCGGGTTATAATTTGTAAAACCTCGTAGCCATGACTCTTAACCCAAAAACATTTGTTTTAGTAAATTATTTGAAAAACAATGATAAGTTCAGGTGATATGTATAAATAAGAGAATAATGCATGATTAAATGAATAACCATGTAAAATGAGTTTGTATAAGATAAGTTGTTTGTAAATAAATGTCTTGTGAAAAGTATGTTACTTGTATAAAATGTTCTATGTCTCAAACTGAAATGATTCAAATAACGCTACAATATGTAATACCATACAAACACTTATATATAGGAAGTACCAGCGGCGTATCCACCATGCTTGTATCATATTCCACACGCATTGTTACTTAATCACTTAATCCAAACCAAACCACCAAAGTAATGTTCATGCCCAAATGTAAATCATGTAATATGTATAACCAAAATAATATCGTATATCGCTTTGAACCCAATCGTTAACCCAATCGTTAAAACATCATGTGAAAACCAATCGTAAATCGTTTAATTCGTTTTAGGTCGTGAAACTACTTATAAGGTCGTCTCGCTAATAACATTCAAACCTTCGTGACTTTCATCGCTTCTCGTTTTCGTCGCTTCTCGTTTTCGTATTAACAAACCTCCATAGGGTAAATTAATAATTACAGATTCAGTCGCTACCTACCATACCCACACATAACCACGGGTGTAGTAAATAACGGGATTTGTCAGATCCTATGGTACCATAACCTAATACTGGTCGGCTTGATCATTGCTAATGAATGTCATTTGTTATGTAACTACAACCAACAAGTTTGTTCACTTTATGAAATCGTTATTAGTTTTGTATAAATCGCTTTAATTGTTTTTGAAACCATCGTTATAACATCGAAAACATTTAGCACATATGAGTCACCCCAAAACAGTTTAGAAAACAGTAAAATAGGGGAAAATGTACTCGCCTGAGAATGCTTGGAGGTCTTGAACAACAACCAAACAAAGCTAGAGAGAGCACGGAATCTGTCGGCAATCTAAAACTATATAAATAAACCGGACTTAAATCGGGAGATCGGATAGAATGAGGCTTGGTAAACCAAATGAGTATTGGAACTCATATGATATGGTTTAACAAGGCCTACATACTACATGAAACCTAACCTAAGTGCTTTCGACCCATCGCGACCCATTAAGGTAGCTTATGCTACTTTAACGCGTCGTGCGCGTGAAACGCGTTCGGACCGCCTAACTAGTCCTATGACAAGTGTTATATGCCTAAACATGTTACATAATCAGTTATGTGACAAAATTTTAGGTTACATATGCTTAGTTACCAATTATACATGAAAAGGGGATTATGGTAATTTACCTAAGGCATATAAACTACCTATCATACAACTACTTAAACGATGTGACCATAGGGTATAACCTCGGAAGGTTATGCCCTATACTAGGGTCACCTAATGTATTTGGTCGGATCCTAATGATCGACCAAACTGGGTCGAGTTCGAAGGTATAGGCGATTTATTAGATCGCCTACCCTACGACCCTAGACAACGTGGTAATCAGTGGGCATAGTCCCAAGGGACTATGACCATCGTGATTACAATCACGTTGCGAAGTTCTAGCGAACTTCGCATTGACCATTACTGGTCAACGCTGAAAGTCAAACGAAGTTTGACTTTCTGACTCGAAAAGCAGTAAAATAAGGAAAAGAACGAAAGAATACTTACGAAGGGTCCCCGAATGCTAATCCCGATCCAAGAACTCAGGTATGAAACAATGGTTTCAACTTAGAGCTCTCAAAATCAGAATTCTTGTAAGAAATGAGGTTGGGGTGATGGGGTATTTATAGTAATACCCGAACCGTTAAGATCGTTTCATGGAATACGTGTCTTAATCGCAACCGTACAAGTGTCGGAATGTTATGGTGTCTAAATTGCCACTAACCATAGGGTATCAACATGTGGCAAAGGATTTGGGAGTGCAAAACAGCTGTAAACAGCTGTCGATACATCGAATCTGGTCCCGAAAATGCGAAAAATGAGTTTTCTGCATGTTTCTGCCCCAGACTAGGCAGTCGCGTAGCGCGATGGTGAGGTCCTAGGCAGTCGCGCTACGCCACTGACCCCCCAGTTTCAGAAAAGTTTCAAAAGTGGCAGGAATGGTCCCTGCACGTGTTTAAGGCCTTTTTCGATGCGTTTGAACCCCGTTAACCTCATTTCAAGGCTCTAAAATGAAGTTAAAGTATAGGGAACTCAAAACATACTCAAAAATATGCCGGATGATGGTTCGTTTGGTCGTACGAACGCGATGTTCGCTTAATTACGACGGAATGCGCATAAGCGCGAAAAACGAACCAAATGACGCGACGAATGGATTTTTCTTATGGCGAACACTAAAATATAATGTAGTCATGCTTACATAAATTTTTGGATGTCCAGATGTATTCAGAACGTAAGTTATGCGCGAAAATGCAAACTTGTGCACTTTTTGACACTTTTAGTCCCTGAATGACACAAAAGTTTATTTTAGCACACCGAACCCCTCAAAGCCTATTTCTAAGCTATGTAAAGGATATTTATGGTATGTTTAACTTATGGTCATGTTCCGGAATGTCTGTTACAGTTCAAATTGGCATACTTTCGCAGTTTGTCAACTTTAGTCCCTGTAAGCGAATTAACTTGGTTTTGCCATACCAAAGCCTTCAAAACTTATTTCTAAGTTATGTAAAGGTTATTTAAGGTATGTTAAGCCTATTTCACTATTCCGGAGTGTTTGTTGCATTAAACTGGTTATATCTACGCATCGGTGCGCGTATAACCTTCCAGAAAGTGAATTTAGAGTTTGGATTTGAACGAGAATTGATATGTGCAAAATGATACACATATTTTTACAAATCCCAAGTATGAAATATAATATTTCATTGGTTCGGTATTTGTTTGATGGCCGTGGAGGCACAGGTGTTACAGCTATTGTGTAAGTAATGTATAGATTGGGACCATTTTATAAAAATAGAAAATATATTAAATTAAAAACCACTCTCTCTCTCTTCCTCCCTCACTCTCTCTCGCTCTTTTCTCTCTCCATCTGTGGAGGAGATACAGTACTCCGGTGGAAGGGCAGGGTTACTCCGGTGGAGATGCAGTACTTAGCAGCGGGACTCCAGTGAAAGAGCAGGGGTAGTGGTGTCACAGGGGTGGTGGTGTACGATGGCTTGCGGCAGAGAGGAACTCTCAATCTCCAACAATCCGATCACCACTGTACTTCTTCTCCGATGCCGTTACCTGCAACAACACCGATGAACCACCTCCAAAACCACCATTGTCATCGTTTACCTTTAACATCAATCCCTCCGCATATATTAACCTGCAACAACATATCAATCACTGTACACCGCCGTTGAAACCATCACCGTTGTGCATCATCATCACACCACCGTTGAAACCATCATTACACCGTTGTGCATCATTATCACACCACCGTACACTCCATCATCGACCACCTCCATCATACGACAACCACTATCTCCGATCAAACTCCGACTACATCTACCTTCGAACCTCCGCCGTCTTCTCCGTTCACCTGCAACATCAGTTCTTCATCATCTCCGGCAGACACCATCTTCAATCTTTATCTCCGTTTAATCTTCATCTCCGTCATCATCGTCACATACACCAGTCACCCTCAACCCTTCTTCACCTCTGGTCATCATCATCATTGTTGACCACCGAGCACCATCATTCACTATCATCGTCATCAGTACCTCTGGTCTTGATCTCCATTAACAACAGTCGTTCACAACCGTCATTCACAAGCCCCTGGATAATGAAGAGAGAGAGAGAGAGAGAGTTTAATTTAGAGAGAGAGAGAATGTGCAGAATTCAGTTTAGTTTATAGAGTGAGAATGTGCAGAGTTTCATATATGCTTTTAAATTTGACACAATATTCCTTCTAATATAAATTGTTTTACACAATAGCCCCTGGATAATGAAATAACAAAAATATCCACATGTGCAAGGCACATGATCAAATTTAACCAAAAAATCTAACTGGGTTTGGCCTAAAGGACAAGTCGTGCAATATTTTGAAACATAAAGGACAAAACTTGTCAACTTTTGCGCTAAAGGACAGCGCCTGCAATTTGATGTAAACATAAAGGACAAAACTTGTAATTTACTCTTTATTTTGTTATTTCAAATAGTGAGGCAAGTGCTCTAGACAATTATTTTTAAGAATTTTCATTTTTGCGCTATTATTTAACTATTCTAAGTCTAACCCGCCTTTACTTTTTATGGTTTTATAACTCCTCTCATACTTGCATCTCAGCTCATTTGTAAAACTAGGGGATCACTTTAGGCTTCTCCCACTAAAGTCGCATCTCCTATCTTCCTCGGTCAGTTTATTCCGGTGATGTTATTCGCTCATACAACTTACAACTTGTTTATAGCTTTTTTTCTTAGATGATGATTTTTGTTTATTAGATGTTACTCTAACTTTGATCTAGTTTATATAGTTTGTAAGCACCCACAACATTTAAGATGTTTTTATACGTATATATGTTACTAACCTTGGACTTTTGTATCCAATTTATTTTGGATGTCATTTTTCTCTGTGGTTTTGGACAGGGGCGGATGTACATGTATGTAAGGGGTGGCGTCCGCTACGACTTGGCGCTCCGGCGGTAGTGTAAATTTTGGAAAAATTTGACGTTTTTTCGATTTCGTTACCGCTTATTTATAAAACGTTACCGCTTGGCGCGAATCCTAGATCCGCCACTAGTTTTGGAAGCTTCTTTGTTGACTTGTCTGAATTTTTCTCTATACCTTTTTTACTTTATAGTTAGAGTAAAATGTTAAAATCGTCCATGAGGATTGGGCATATTTTCCTGTTCCAATAAAAATGACTTTTATGTGTATTTTAGTCCTTTACCTTTGGATTTTTCCCCATTTTCATCCTTGAGGTTTGACAATTTATTGTGACTTTCGTCCCTTGAAATATAGCCCCAGGGACGAAAATTGCAAAATTTCAAACTTTTTGAATGAAAAACAAACATTTGAACAAAAGTTGCAACACAAAGACGAAAATGGCATTTTACTCTTATAGTTAAAATTGGTGATATAAAGATTAATATATTTTTATTTGTCTTTGTCATTGTGTGTTAGGTAAACAATGACATGGAAAATATACAATCAATGTAGCATGGCAATCTGTTTATTTGTGTATCTTTATCTATATATATCGGAGGGTTTAAATGAGATTTTTTTTGTAAGAATAGAGATTATAAGTTTTAAACCAATAGAATTTCTCCATTTGATATATGTATTTAATGTTATTGTATGGACGTATATGTAAATTTCAATTTAATTAATTTATTGTATTCTCTTTAATTAGCTAACTAATTAAACTTATAACTCATTTTTAAAATATTATCTTTCAACACAATCTAATTACGGTGAAAGGCAATTTTCGATGTGTGTAGGATAAATTTGAATTTTTGTAGGATATATGTACCATAAATTTCGATATTTGTAGGATAAATTTTGAAATGTATAGGATAAATTTTGAAATGTGTAGGATAAAGTGTTTTTGCTAATTAATGAAATAAAAAATAAATAATGAGGAGTTATAAACTATTTATTGTTTTACCATTATGTCATTTCTTCTAACATTAAGTTTATTCTCAAATGATCCCCCTATCTGTGTCTATGTGTGTATATAGGATCAAGTTCAATAAGTCCAAGTCCCGAAAATACGGATCAAACAACGATATCAAACAATCACCAAGGATGGGCAGAATCCAAACTTGATAATGATCAAGAAATCAAGAACACGATGATGAAGATTCGAAGATTCAAATGATTATAGATTATATGCTTAAACTTGCATACAATCTCTAGTTGTCTAATACAAGTTTCTAAAACGTGGAACCAACCTTAACCCCTAATTTCCATTAACTATTTATAGGGAGGGTTTCCCCCTAAACCCTAGGCCCATCATTACCCCAAAGCCCACTCTAATACCCCCACTTCTAGAACTTGATCCAAAAAGCAATTAATCTACTAATCCATAAACCTATAGGGCCTAACAATCTCCCCCTAGGTTTACTGGATTAGTTGCTGAATCCGTTAGAAGGACCACCAAGCAACGAAGCTGGATCAGCAAACAACCGATTCTTGATTACGATCTTGAACTTCTTTTCCAGCTTAACTTTCAACAGACAACAGCATACCCGCATCGCTTTGTAGTTGCTCGATCGTCTGATATTTGCTTGATTTTTGAGCTTGCAAAGATGAGATCTGAGCTTCTTTCAGGGCAGCATCTTGTTTCAACACAATCACTTTTCGCTGCAACTTCTCTACATCAACAGCCGTATCATCATCACTATCTTTTTCTTCAATAAATTTCAATTTGTTGGCTGCAAAGCGCATGGCTGCTTTATCATGCTCAGAGAAATTGGCACCACTGGAACCTCCTACATCGAACCTGATGCTGCTTGAGCTTTCTGGTTGCAAATGAGTTATTTCAGGCAGATCGAGATCGAAATCGAATTTTAAGTCAAAATCGAGATCTTGCGTGCTTGTTTCTTGAGTAGCAGCAGTGACTTGTGGATCGATGGGCCTAGTAGGCTAAGGTTCTGAGCTTGGGCCAGTAGAATGACTATTAGGAGCTGTTTCGGTTCTTCGTTTCTTGTTGGATGCTTGTTCAGCATCATCTTTTGAATCATCTTCAATTTCAGGAATAGATACGGAAGGAGGGTTTCCGACACTATCCTTCAAGAATTCAATCAGGACTTGTAGGATTTCTTCACTCATTAACGTTGATTTTCAAACAGGTACGTCAGCTTTCTCAGAGACAATCACTTCCACATCACTGATGTCGTCAGATTCTTCTTCATTCATCTCTAACACTTCAGCTTCTATCTCAGCTTTAGCAGCAGCACTCATGAGTTGCTCGTCATGTTCTTTGGCAACTGTGGCATTCAAAGGCTTTGGTTTGAAAAGTATAGGAACCTGCAAACCTTGTAATTTGAATAAGTGGTCTGGGAAGACAATGAGAGGATCTGAAATGCTTAGAAAGAGAAAAGGGCCGAAATGTGACTCGAAAGAGAAATGGTTGACAATTTATAGTGTTTCGGATTGGGCCTGAGATCAAACGGCCAAGCCCCAACTCGGAACAATGGTCCGAATTACATTCGAGAGCAATGGGCCGGATCTGATTCGTTTTATCCGAAATAGTGGGCCCCAATCCGAAACAGTGGGGCAGACTATCACTTTAATGTTTTGCACTTTCAGGACAGAAAACATCTTTCTCAAAATCAACGATCCAACCAACCGAGCAACCTTTTTGAGCATAGAAATAACAATAACAAAACAAAGCAAATTAATAATAGAAAACTAATGGAGGAGTAATATAGGGAGAACCTGCCATGGGATCATGTCACACCCCGATATTTCCACGTATTACCGGTGGGCCCGGTGGGGAGTATCGTGACGTAGTTGATATCATCATAGTCAAACAACACAATTTAAATGCACAGCGGAAACAAAAGATAAATATATTACAATCTGATATAAAGTAATATCAAAGTATTACAAACGGAATGTAAAAGATCCACAGGCGGATCAAAAGATAAAAAGAAACTTTGTTCGACAGACTTTAAGGCATCTAAGCTCGCGAGACTTTTATTTGATGCTAGGAGAGGCCAACCTATTCCGATTAGTACCTGCACTTAGCCTTTTTGGGAAAATACGTCAGTTTACACTGTTAAATACAATTTAACTGACTCATTTTGAAAACGTTTAAGAAAATTGATTTGAATGCACATGGCACAAAACTTTTTATAACTTGGGATAATTATTTATATATAAACTTGTAAAAGAATTACATGTTTCTTATACGTTCAGTAGCCCAGATTGAAGCCGAGTTAAAGATTAATAGACACACCACATGATATAGTCCCGTGACGGGTTATTCCCGTAATCGGCGGTTATACCTTATTATTTATATATGCACTGTCGGGTGTACGCCTACACCCCGTGCTTAGGTCGTGGCCATTTCTTAAAATGATGCCAAGGATATCCGGGACATGGTCATTAACCCCCCAAAGGCTTTAAGCAAACAAAACAATTTAAACGGGACATTTCAATAAATTAACCTTCATACAATTAAAAATTCAATGCCCGACCAAGCGGTATTTTATATACCGTACCCCAAGCCCGTATAGGGAAAATAAGTTAAAACTATTTACCTGAGCTAAATATAAATTCAATCCCAGCCGTATATCAAATCAGCAAGTACAGATAACTTTTATTGGGCTCCTAAATCTGGAACGAAGGTTTTTAATAACCTATTAGATTCCTAACGGGTCTTTAGTTAAGCCTAAACTTAGACCGGTTAGTTTTAAAAAGAAGAGACGATTCAAAACGCATGATTATGCGAAGACCGGATTAGAATGTGGTTTAGACCCGACAAGCTTGTATACTTGTTTAGTATGGGTAAACTAAACACATTCTGGATTTTGAGATAGAAATGATAAGGTTTGACCCGTTTCGGCTAATTTATGCAAACTAGTTACATAAGCCGATCTGAACGCGAAAAGTGCATAACGGGTAACCACATGAGTCATGAACATGTTTCCTAAGTTAATATGCCTTTAATATGTTGTGATATCAGTAGGATACCTTCCATTATGCCCAAAACGAATTTAAAACCAATTTATGCCCCGTAGGGGTATTTTGGTCATTTTAAAGGTTATAAGAGAGGTTAAATATTATTCTGCGGTTTAGGTCTGATATAATCAGTAAAAATACTTAATTTAATAAGTTATATCAGTAGGGTATTACATACATGTGAAATTTATTAATTATAACCAAACTATGCACCGAAGGGGCATTTTGGTAATTTTGGGGGGGGGGATAGTGCACGGTCCTCCCAACCGCCGGAGTGATCTCACTCCGGGAGCCACTACCCGACCAAGCTAGCTCCGCGGAGACTTCCCCATGCTGAGTTCTTACCCTGGGCGACATATGCCACTCCCAAGACTCGAACCCGGTGCCTCTGGGAAGAGGTGGGTGTCGGTGGCCAACTGGGCTACCCCAGTTGGTTTCATTTTGGTAATTTCACTTAAGCTTTAAAGGTCAAAATTAGAATTCTGAGTTTAAAACTTTTGCCTACTATTTAATTATGAAAATTTACTTAAAACATCAGTAGGTATCAAACCTTATATGTTAAAAATAGTTTTAACTTATACTATGCGTTAAAAACGCGTAAAAAGGCGATTTTAAGCGATTTCCGGGTTTTATAAGAAAAGCTGATATTTTTATCATTCCAAAAAGCTTAAAATGTTTTATTTATCATATAAAATCATTAGCAAAAAGTTTGGTATCAAAATATTATATAAAACTCATTTTATGGCCAAAAGGGCAAAATCGGCACTTACCGAATCAAGGCTAGAAACCTATGTTATGCTCAGCCTAAAAATAAATAAAAATCTTCAAATATCCCAAAATATTATTTTACATCAGTAGATAAAAAGTTTGGTTTCAAAAATTGGGTTTCGATAGGCTTTATGCTAATTACGCCGTTTAATAAATAAAAAGCTTTTCATTTACACTAATGAGCATAACTCCTAATCTAGACCTCAAACTGATGTCAAATTTAGGGACAAGTTTATAAATCAGTAATGAAGGTTTCTATCCTCTCACATTTTCAAAAATTTCGTTTTAAGGTTAAAAGGGCATAATAGTCAACATTTAGGCATTAACGGAAACATGCATATGAATAGGATAAGTAAGGAACCAAGTTGTATAACCTCAGAGGGTTACACTAACCTATAACCTGGTCCTAAAGGAATCCTAAAACATATCTAAACTAAGCTAAATTGGGTCAGAACTGAAAGTCAAAGCAAAAGACAACTTTTGCGACTTTCGGTTCCGAATCGAGCCTATACTTAGAATTGTCGGGTTGAATCATGCTTAGGCATGTTCAACTAATATTTACCAAGTTATTAAAGTGAGAAAACTGATTTTATGGTTTCTTATATTAATAGTTATGAATTTATTTAAAACTAACCCGTTTGACTTTTATTTGACCCGACAATTTAACTAAGTAAACATGGTAATTAGGAGGTGCCCTTTTGAGGGTTTAATACCTACCTAATTACGATCACGTAGCCATGTTCGTTGCGAACCATGGCTTGACCATGCAAGGTCTAACTAATAGTCAAAGCGTTTATCGAAATGTTTTGACTTTTTCGTCTTTAAGAGCCAAATAAAAATAAACAAAACAAGGAAGGACACTTACAAAAGGTCCAAGAGGCAGAAGATAACTCAAAAGGAGGTTCCCTTGATCAGGCCCCTCAGATTTGAGTGTTAGAGAGAAAAACTCAAGAAATGGGTGAAATGAAGTGAAGAACTTCACCCCGATTTATAGTGTTTTGGAGATCATGGATGATTAACAAGTGTTGGAGAGGGGCTTTGAGATCATTCCAGGTGTAAAACCAGTTTTCAAAACCAACAATGGCCCCTAGAATGGATTATGTGATACAATGGAGGCAAACCAAGGCTGGTTTCTAGTTTTCTGTTACTGGGCATGGCTTACGGACTGCAAGGGTCCAGCCATACGGTCCGTAAGGACCAGGCCAGCTCACCAGAACTTTCAAATGTTGACATATTAGGCCCCTGCACTTGTTAATTGCCATTTCCGACACATCTAAGGCCCGTTAAACCATTTTTAAGGCTCTACAATGATGCCTAAGAATAGGGAACATGAAACATGCTTAAAAACATGCCGGATGATGGTTCGTTTGGTCGTACGGTCACGTTGTTCGGCTAATTACGACGAAACACGGACGGACGCAAAAAACGAACCAAATTACGCGACGAATGGAATTTTTTCAAGCCAAACACTAAAACAAAATATTTCAGTGCTTACATAAATTTTTGGGTGTCCGGAGATATTCAGAATGTAAGATATGCGCGAAAATGCTAACTTATGCACTTTTTGACACTTTTAGTCCCTGCATGACTTAAAAGTTCATTTTTGCGCACCAAACACCTCTAAGCCTATAACTAAGCTAGGTAAGGGATATTTAGGATATTTTTAACTTATGGTCATATTCCAGAAGGTCCGATTCTATACGAATCGACATACTTTTGCAGTTTGACGCAAGTAGTCCTTTAATCGCACAAAGCAGCGCGAAATGTCGTTTAATGATACCCAGCCTTCCATGGCCCATAATGGGCATTCCCAAGCATATACTTAAATATTACTACACTCCCATTTTCTTAAATGGTCACCGAAAGGCGTAGATTCAAAAGTTGACGCTTTAGGTCCCTCTATTGCGCAAACTTGCGCATCTCATCGTTTAATAGCATCGAGGCCTTATCTAATCCATGTTAGGAATTCTTGAGAGTATTATTAAACATCACGATGATTTGGGTTCGCTAAAAGGTCATTCAGAGGTATAATTAAACATATTGACACTTTTAGTCCTTCTAACTTGCAAAGTTGCGCGTAACTTTACTTATATGCATAAAAACTTTAGACGGCCAATGTTTGGCATTCCCGAGAGTATAATCAAATATCATGAAGCTCTTGGTTTGTTAAAAGGTCACTCAGAGGTAAGAATTTACATGTTGACGCTTTTAACCCTTCATTGCGCAAACTTTCAATTAATTACGCAAACGGCTACACTCGATCGACAAGTGGCTCATTTGTGAATATAATCATCGTGAGAGGTTATTCAGAAACTTAGTTTAGGTATACAAACACTTCCAGTCCTTTCATAATCAAGGTTTTCGATTTTTCAAAAAATTAGTCCCTTAAATTTACTATTTGACTTCATTAGGGTTTATTACACGTGTCAATACATCATTGGACGTGATTTTTACGAGGTGTTACATCCTCACCCCCTTAAAAGAAATCTCGACCTCGAGATTTGCTAAGATGTTGGAAGTTCTTTTTGTCGCATAATGGACTTAACTTCTATAGCATATCTGGAGTCTCTCCAAGCTCCCGAAGTGACCTTTATATTAGGTATATGTATCCTTTTGGAGCTTCTTAACCTGTCGATCCTTAATCGATACAGGTTGCTCATCATATCATAAATTTGCATATCATTATGTGATAGTGCTTCTCGACTTATTGGTGAAGACACATCCTTAAATCATTAGTGTATAATGTATTGCGAGCTCCGCCAAGCTCCTTAAATAGGTTTTAGCTTATGAGCTATCTGATCTTGATACATTCGATTCCATCGAATGATTATATATATATTCAGAGCTTAATTAGCCTGATAATTAACAAATTAGCACACCCTTCCAGGGTGATATCTTTTGTTGAACCTTATTCCTTAACAAGAACTTAGGAGGGTTGCTACTTTCATTAATCCTTGATTTTCTGCTGAATACTGGCAACTTACAGATGATTATGGATTTATTTGATCTTATTTGTTGTTTACAAGGCAACTTTTAGATCCTGATAATTGGACTTACCAAACTTTTGTCTAACAATAATTGTTTAACATTCCATCTATACAAGGTCTCCAAAGGAGCAGTCTTGATACTTATATGACAACTATTTTAGAAAAGCTTAATTTAAGGTGAGATGATTATTCCAACCACTGCTTAAAACTAATCTTAAGGAATAGCTAATCCTTGCCGTTAGTCGAACAAATCGACGATCCTGGGCAGCTGATGGCAATTCTTAATTGTTACCTAATTAGGGTTGCGGTAATCAATGCATAAGCAAAATGAACCATCTTTCTTAATTAACTATACCGAATTCTCAGAATATTGAGTTAGGCTATATGAATCCTTTATTATAAAACTCACTTAATCAGGGTTTCGAGTCTTCCAATGATGGTACTAGCCGTCTTGGAGTTTCATAATAATACAGCCCTAAATGGGATATAAATCTTAACTCTACTTGCCTCTCAGGAGGTAAACAGGGTAATCTTAGGAGAAGATAATCAAGATACAAGGAGGTTACAGAGATTTTCCAAATATCAGGCTCCAGTTCATCTATCCTTGCTTGTGTCAAATGAGTGACACATTTATGTTACGAGTCCACGAATTTCTTAATCGAAGACCTTTACTTGGACAATTCCATTCTGGATATCTTCTTTGCATACCATTAGCTGACTTTAGTACCATATGACCATTGGAATATCTTTGCGGTCCCATGCATTAAACCTCCATACTGATCAGGCATGGAAGCAATCTATGGAACATATTAAGATACACCAATCCTCATATGGCATTTTTATCGTACCATCTGGTATTCATAACTGATAGAGATTAAAGAGATATCAACTATATATGCTGACGCACTTCCTCTAGAGAGATGATACTTCTAAAATTCTACGACTGAAGGTTTCTGACAGAAACAGAAGAAATGGTTCTTATGATTCCACCTGTAAGTTTTATCTTACACTTAATATCTGGGGTTCTTACGGGAAAATTTCTAAAAGTTTGCTAAGCTTATGATCTTATGAGAGACTTAGCAGCACCTGAACCCAAACGTAACTCTTAGCAATGAAATCACAATAAGGGATTTATCTGGTGTCATTATTAATGTGAACTGCCTCTAATCATTCATCAGGAGGGTTAAACGCCTCCATTTTTTAATCCTTTTAAACTTAGCTACAAAATCTTTGACAAATTTTAGGGCAGTCTCAGCTTTGACTGGTTATTTCTTAATCTATATAACGTGAGTAGCTGAGGTAGATCCATAATGGTTTTATAATGAGCAGGCTTTGAAACTTTAATGTGCCCTCTTATTGCCGTTGCTAACCACCAATAATTATTGCATTAAGCTTAGATTTTGGGTAAACTGACTAGGGCACTATCTCAGCCAATGAATTAAAATTTGTAACATATTGTCGACAATCTAAAACTTTTATGGTGAGAGTCATAAAATTCTTATTCCATCTTTTTCCATTTCGCGAAGCGGATAATAGGTTTTTCTAATAAGGTCCTTAAAACTTGGACCATCCCATAATGTATAAGAGGATCTTTCTTGTGGACTTCATTAATGTCCTCACTAATCAAGGGTATTGCCATCGAATGACTGAGATGTATACCTCACCGTGTCCTTTCCAGCATAACCGCTGATATACCTAATGGTTTCTACTTCATTCAACAATTTCCTGCAATCGATGGCCACTTTTTACTATTGAAGTCTCTTGACTTCCAAGAGACGAAGTACCCTTAAGTATATCCTAAAAGGAATGGGCTCCTTGCCACATATGATTTTGTTTGGGTTATTCTTCGCATTTGAAGTATGAATAAAGCTCTTCTCATGAGCAGCGACATGTGTTTTAGAGCGAGCAACATCTGGCTTCTTGAACCTTTTCATGACTTTTCTCATAGCCTTTCTAATAGCTGCGTTAATTACAGTTTTGGAGTTTAACTCCATTAACATTGAGGTTCACATTGGATGCACCATTAACATTTGTCGCATCTCCAGCATCGCGACTGTTGTTTGTCTCTTCTGAGTTTTCCATACTCGAATATTTGGTATTAAATACCATATTCAACAAGTGCTTAGGCAATCCATACCTAGTGTCTCCTTGAATTGTCAAAGGCTCACCATAAGGAGTCTTGATAACTACTTGCTTCTTATCACACACAATATGGGCTTGATTTTAAGATGACCAATTCATTCCTATCACTATATCAAGTCCCTCTTATTTTAAATGGAAACAAGGACAGCGGAAAAATGATTCCTAATGGATATAAAACATCCATCTAATATTGCTAAAGCAGTCTCCGAGGTACTATCGGCCAATTCTACTTTATACTTAACGCTTAGAGTTTTTAACAGGCAGATTTAATGATTTACAAAATCTATTGTCTACGAAAGACTTATCTGGACCTGAATCAAATAATACTCTAGCATGAGCGTTATTGATAAAGAAAGCACCAGTTGTGACATTGTCATCCTGAATAGCCTCTTGAGCATTCATTTGAGAGCTTCCAGCTTTGGTCTTCTTAGCCTCCCCAGGCTTCTTGGTTTTACTTGGGCAATTTGTCTTGATGTGCCCTATTTCATTGCAACCATAGCAGGTTGCGTCCTTTATGTATTGGCACTCCAAGGTCTTGTTGTTGGGATCGAACCCTACCAGAGGAACAGATAATTAAAGCCAAAACTGGATCAGAGCAGTGGATCCAGAATAAGCAGATGTTTATATACAAGTCTCTCCCCTTTAAAGTGATTTCAACATCTGCTGACCTCCTGTCTGCTGATCGTGCAAACTACTGACCTACAACTGCTGCTCAAGTAAAGACCTGATGAAAGACTAAAGCCCTGCTGATTCAATCTACTGCCTTGAGTCAAGCACTGCTAATCCGGACAAGTACTGCTGGGTTCATAGCAGTGGAAGGTTGCAGCAGCTGATCTATAGTCTGTTTGTAATGTAATGTAATAGCAGTAGTTAACATAGCAGTGTTTGTATAGATCAGAGGTTAGAGTTTGTTAGGAGGTTAGATGTCACTTTCATGGTGACGTCAGCATTAGATGCTCAGTGGTTTACTAGTGCCTATAAATAGAACAATGCTCTGTACTGTTCTATTAGCTCTTTGCAACACCGTCTTCTTCGCACGAACAAACACTGAGCTCTGGCTGAGGGGGAGTTTGTATTCAAGCATTACTTTGTAATCATTATTGAAATTAAATTCAATCATTCGGTTCTCTGTTGAAAATGTCTTGATCAAAGCAATACTCTCGTTTGATTGTATGCAAAGTTTGTTTCCATTTTAATTCCGCTGCACAACTCATCCATTTCAATCTTAATTCAAACAGAAAATACAATCAAAACCAAACTCAGATCGAACAATTGGTATCAGAGCTTGGACAGTCAAATTTGATTTAACAATCATTTTGACATAAATAGTTCAGCTCAAAATCGTTGATATCCATAGTTTGTTCGGTTTGTTGAAAAACATAGTAAGGTTTAATCACCATTAAAGTTGATTAATCAGTGCCTGTAAAACAACCAAGATGACGTCACAATCACAAGATGATAAGAATAGTGTTGGCTCGCTTTTCAAACCACCTATGCTTAAACGTAATGAATACAACATCTGGGAGAGAAGGATGGGTCACATCCTTGCTCAACAGAACACTGGATGTTGGAGGTCTGTTGTTTTTGGTCCCCATGTTCCTATGGTGCCAAGTGCTGAGGATCTAAAGAAGAACGTACCAAAACCTTATGAAAACTATACTGAAACTGATTTTCAAAAGTTCGAACTGGATGCCAAAGCATTTAGCATCATAGCATCTGCATTACCAAATGAGATCTATGCTGGACTGTTGCATTGCAACAGTGCCAAAGAGCTATGGGATGCATTGAAGGAACAGTTTGGGGGTACTGAAGAAGTTATTGAAAACAATCGGGAAATTCTGAATCAGCAGTATGAAACCTTTTGTCACATTAAGGGTGAAACATTGACCCAACAATTTGAACGGTTCAGTTGTCTCATCAGTGAGCTAAGACTTGTTAAGGTTGAATTCCCAAAATCAACCCAAAATAGCAGGTTTCTTAGATCACTACCTGATAAATGGGACACAATTGCATTTGTGACTAGAAACTCTGTTGAGTTCAAAGATCTGACCCTTACCCAACTTCATGGTAGACTCCTGACTTATGAAAGGGAGTTGAACCAGAAAAAGAAGTTGCAAGAGTCTGGAAAAGCCACTGATGACTATTCATTCGGTAGCACAGCTCTTCTTGGTCAGGAAGAATCTGGTAGCAGCAGTAAGGAACAGGGTTATGATCATTTCATTGACATAACAGCTGGTGGTAACTTTACCAACCCTGATCCTCACTCTGCAAACCATGCTTTCACTGCAAACACTGAAAACCAGATGTCAGATAATTTGTGTTTTGAACTCAATGATTTGCAACATTTTGATCCCACTGACTTAGAGGAGATGGACATTTTGCATCAGCTGGCTTTGCTTAGTGTGAGAACAAGCAAATTCTACAAAAGAACAGGGAGAAAGTTCCCAGGGCTACATGGGAATCTAAGGGTTGGGTTGGATAAATCGAAAATCAAATGTTATAAGTGCAATAGGCTAGGTCATTTTGCTAGGGAATGCAGTAGTCAAACAACTGGTCCTATAATCACTCATCCTAGTTCAAACCCTAGACATCAAAATCAAAGTACTGTGCATTATACCCAATATACCCCTGCAGCACATGTAAACACTGCTCATTATGCTGCTGCCCCTGTGCCTGTGCATTATGTCCAAACCACTGTTCCACAGATTCAATATGTTCAAACCCTGTCCCCCAGGCACAGGTGCAACCTGCACCTCAAACTGCTGCTCCAGCAGTGGTACAACCAGATTAGCAAAGTTTTTTCACTCAAGGCTTTGTTGACTGGAGCAGCATGCCTGATGAGCTTGGTGATGAAAATTTTGCACTCTATGCTTTTAATGAACCTTCTAATGATGAATTTTGTTTGATGGCATTAGAGTCAATACCAGAGGGGGTTGAAACTGAAGGTGAACAGCTAATTGATGAAACAGTGGATGAGGTAACTGAAGCAGTGGTTACTGCTATGGCTGGTGAACTACTGCTGGGAGAAAATTCAGAAACCCTGATTGAACCACTAACAGACCCATGGTCCGAAGAGAACAAGGAAGAAAAGAAAGAAGAAAAAGCAGGTGAGAAAGAAGAAAGAGCTGATGATGAAGAAAATCATCAATGTGATTGTGCAATGATGGCTGCTGCCAAGGTATCACCTCAAGTTCTTGAAAAACTATATTCTGACAATTGCATTATTGCTAACATCAAAGAGGTAAATGAAAACCTTCGGGATAAAATCTTAACTGATGAAGTCAAATTTGAAAGGTCTTTAAAAGAACTTAAAAACAAATTGACTGAAAAGGAAAAAGAGATCAGCAGTCTAAAAGAAGAACAAAACATAACCAAAACTCAACTCCAAACTATGGTAGAAAAATACCAAGTTTGCAAAAAGCAGTTGGAGTCCACCCAGATCACCTGTGAAAGATGGGTGGAATCATGCAAAGGGTATGAGGTTATGCTTGAAAAACAGATAAAAAGCAATGTGAAATTTGGTGTTGGTTATAGAAAACATGATGATGAAAACACTGCTTTTGGAAAATCTGTTCAAACCACTGATGTAACCACTGAGTTCATCCCCACAAACAAGAATGGCCAAGAAGTGAAAATCATTGACCAACTTGGTAACAAAATCACACTTGACAGACCAATGGGATCCTCTACTTTTGAGGAGCTTGAAGATTATCAGTTTAAACCAAAATGGTCTGATGAGTGTGATATTCTTGAAAATTTCAAGCCAATGGACTTTACATGAACTGATGGTGTTAAAGCTCCAAAAGCTAAAGTCATTCCTCTTAAGGACATCCCAACAGAGGTTAAAACCTCTGCTGCAAAGGAGTCCAAAAAGAGAAAGAAGAAAGAAAAAAATTGATAACTTGTTTTGTGAATTCTGTGAGAAAAGGAATCATCTAACAAAAGACTGTTTCCACTTAAAAGCTTATGATTTGAATAGAACAAGTGTCATTGTTTCAGCTGAAAGCTGCATTGTTTGTGGTAAAACAAACCACAAAACTCAAGCATGTGTGTATCTCAAAAACTTTGATGTGAAAAAGAATGAGTACATTGCTAAAACATCCTTGAGTCCATCAACATCATCTGTCAAATTCACCAAGAAACAACCACTGTTTGTGCCAGTTCAAACAGCTGTCACAAAACAGCTGAACCAAACATCTATCAAAAGAGATGTTCAGGTTACTGATGCACCCCCTGCCAATCAGTTCAGAAAAGGCAAGGATAAACAGTCCTACCAAAGGATTCGACACGTTTATGAGGCCTACAAAAGGCCCTCTAAACCTAAAGTGAACAGGCATCCTTTTGGTTACCAACAGGTGATTGGTCAAGACCCCCAACAGTGGTTAGCAAGAAACAGTACTAAAACTGTCCAAACCCCTGTCTTAACCACTGCCCATCAATCTGCATCCATCCCAGACACTGTTGAGACCCCATCCAAAGCCTTGTTGGCTTTGGAGACCCTAATGAACTAATCCTTTTACTTCATGTGCAGGGAGCTTCTGCATGCTTTGATAGTCTTTGGTATGTAGATAGTGGAGGCTCCAGGCACATGACAGGATGTAAAGCCCTCCTCAAAGACTTTAAAATCCATGGAGGGGGTGATATATCCTTTGGGAATAATAGTAAAGGGAAAGTTCTGGGGTCTGGTACAGTGCAATCTGGAAATGTAAAATTTGAAAATGTCAATCTGATAGACAGTCTAAAATTCAACCTTCTGAGTGTATCACAAATGAGTGACAAAGGGTTTGGGCCATTCTTCACAAAAGACTGTTGTAGGATTGTTGGACCAGAAATGGTCAAAAAGATTAAAGCAATAATCAAAACTGGTCAAACTAAACTTGTTGCTCAAAGAAGTGGCAATGTTTATGTTGTTGATATGTCAAAAGAGTGTCCCAGAGCTGATGCTTGTCTGTTCTCAGCTGCCTCTAACAAAGAGACAGAACTTTGGCACAGAAGACTGGGGCACACAAATCTTAAGACAATCACTGAAATTTTAAAAAATGGTTTGGTGAGAGGCCTACCACAAAAATTGTTTTCATGTCCTGAACATTGCATTTCCTGTTTAAAAGGAAAACAAAATAAAAGTTCTTATAAGTCCATTGAAGAGTCCAAAACAACCCAGTGTTTGCAAATGCTACACATGGATTTGTTTGGCCCAGTTCAAGTCATGAGCCTCAAGAAGAAAAGATATTGTTTGGTTATTGTTGATGACTTTTCTAGGTTTACATGGACTTTCTTTTTACACTCAAAAGATGAGACTGCAGGCATTTTGCAAGACTTTGTGACACAGGTTGAAAAGCAATTTGACCTTCCAGTGAAAAGCTTCAGGAGTGACAATGGCACATAATTTAAAAATAAGGAGTTGGATGCCTTCTGTGTGAAGAAAGGGATTGTAAGGCAGTACAGCATCCCTAGAACACCAGAGTAGAATGGGGTAGTGGAAAGGAAGAACAGAACCTTGATTGAGGCTGCCAGAACCATGCTTGCTGATTCAGGTTTGCCATTAACTTTCTGGGCAGAGGCAGTAAACACTGCTTGCTATGTCCAGAACAGAGTTTTAATAAACCCCAGGCACAAAAAGACTGCCTATGAAATTCTGTATAAAATCAAACCGCTGATCTCTTACTTCAAGGTGTTTGGCTGCCCATGCTTTATTTTGAACCTAAAAGATTCCATTTCAAAATTTGCAGCCAAAATTGATTGTGGTTATCATCTGGGTTACTCAACCACTGCCAATGCCTACAAAGTGTTCAATACACGGACCAAGGCAGTGGAGGAGACTTTGAATGTAAAGTTCAATGAACTTTCATCAATGAAAATCCCAGCAAATCCTGCAGATCTGTTTGATCTTGAAAAATTTACTTTTGAAAATACTGTTGTCAAGACTAACAGTGCAGGTCCATCAGAGGATACAACACCAGACTATGGGTATGAAATCATCATCCCTCAATGGTCTGCCACAAAGGGAAAAGCATCAGCTGTTCAAAACAGTTGTCAAGCTCAACCACTGCTACCTCAACAGTTGTTGACCAAAGTAGCCCATCAACCACTGCTTCCACATCCTCAAACACTGCTGACAAAAGTCCCCAAACAGTGGATAAAAGTCAGCAAGTGTCCACTTCATTACCTCCTATTCCACCACCTTTTGAAGCCACTGCTGGATCATCAAAGTCACTAGCAGTGGTTAGCTCAGATGATACACATTTGCAGCCTTCACCAACAAATGCCATCATACCAAGGAGATTTAATCTTCTTGAGATCTCATCCACCTGATCAAATCATTGGCAACATCAATGAAGGGGTGCTCACAAGAAGCCAAACCCAAAACATTTGTCTTTTTGCTGGTTTTCTATCACTCCATCAGCCAGTCAAGTACCAAGAGGCACTGAAAGACAATAGATGGGTAGAAGCCATGCAAGAGGAGCACCAACAGTTTAAAAGACAACAAGTATGGGAGCTTGTACCACTGCCAGAAGAGGTTAGTCCCATTGGCACAAAGTGGGTCTTCAAGAACAAAACTGATGAAAGGGGTATTGTTGTCAAGAATAAAGCCAGGCTTGTGGTTCAAGGTTACAGACAGGAAGAGGGGATTGATTATGATGAAACATTCGCCCCTGTTGCAAGATTGGAAGCCATTAGACTGTTCCTTGCCTTTGCTGTCAACCACAACATGAAGGTGTTTCAAATGGATATCAAAAGTGCTTTCCTCTATGGTACAATTCAAGAAGAGGTATATTTTTGTCAACCTCCAGGTTTTGAGGATCCATTTTATCCAGATCATGTCTACAGGCTAAACAAAGCCTTGTATGGCTTGAAACAAGCACCAAGAGCCTGGTATGAAACTCTTTCCAACTTTCTACTCTCAAATGGTTTCAAAAGAGGTACCATTGATAAAACACTGTTTCTTAAATGGAGAGGAAAGGATTTAATGATTGTCCAAATTTATGTGGATGACATTATTTTTGGAAGCACATGCAACAAAATGTGTGAAGAGTTTAGAGAACTCATGACAGCTGAGTTTGAAATGAGTGCAATGGGTGAGCTGCAATGCTTTCTTGGTCTCCAAGTACAGCAAATGCAAAATGGAACTTTCATTCATCAAAGCAAATATGCTAAAGAACTTTTGACCAAATTTGATATGAATGATTGTAAACCATGCAGCATACCCATGGAAACAAATAAGCTGGTCATGTCTGATGAAAAAGATGAGCTGATTGACCAAACACTTTATAGAAGCATGATTGGGTCTTTATTGTACCTAACTGCATCTAGACCAGACATCATGTTTGCAACATGTGTCTGTGCAAGAAGTCAATCAGCTCCCAGAAAATCAAATCTCATTGCTGTAAAAAGGATCTTCAGATACATAAAAGGTGCTCCCACACTTGGTATCTGGTATCCAGCTAATGGGAACATCAAGCTTTCAGGTTTTTCAGACAGTGACTTTGCTGGATGTCACACCACAAGGAAGTCCACTTCAGGAGGGTGCCAGTTTCCAGGTGATTGCTTGGTTTCTTGGCAAAGCAAAAAGCAAGCAGCAGTTTCAACATCCACTGCTGAGGCTGAATACATTGCTGCTGCAAGCTGTACAGCCCAACTCATGTGGCTTCAAAATCAGTTACTGGATTTTGGTATCACTGCCTTAAAGACACCACTCATGTTGGACAGCCAGGCAGCAGAAAATATCATCAAAAATCCAGTTTCCCACTCTACCACCAAACACATTGACATCAGACATCACTTTGTGAGGGATTGCTATGAAAAAGGTTTGATTTCTCTGCATCATGTCGCAACTAAAGACCAGCTGGCAGATGTGCTCACAAAAGCACTTGATACAACCACTTTTGAAAGCTTGGTCTCTAGGATTGGGATGCTGAACATGGAATAACAAGCAACATCTTGTTTTTCTATGAATAAAAGCAACAAAATGTTTTCAGAAAATCAAAATCCATCCTTAAAAATAGCTAACAATGAAATTTTCATTAAAATCCTTAAAAGTCTGCCATAACCACTGATTGTTCAAAAGTCTGCTCTACTTCAAAAATCTGTCCACTGCTGAAAGTCAACCTCTGTTCTCTCATTCCTTTGATAAACTCTGTTGTTCAAAAGCAGTGTCTTATCCACTGATATGCTATCCACTGATAGTGAAAATCATCCACTGCTTCCATTTTACCGTTGTAACCACTGCCTTCATCAGTAACTTTCATAAAAGTACTGTCCTTCATTTCCTCAGAGCTTGGCATGTGGGCAGTACATAGTGGTCAGTACTTTTGTAACCGCTGCCATGTCAGCCTTCATTTTTTTCCTTTATAAAACCCCCACTTCATATCAAAAACAAGGTTTTACTGTCGAATTGAATTCTCAAAAATTCTCTTCTCAAAACAGTTTTTCATCTCAATTCTTCACAAATTTCTTCGATCATCATCTTCAAAATGACAAAATCGAAGCCATCTGCAAAACCCTCCTCCAAATCTTCGTCGAAAGCGGCTTCTCAAAAGGCCAATCCCACCAAACTTCCATTCAAACCATCTCACAATCTTCTGGGTCTTCTCACAAAACCAGGAACCACAAATGTTTTCGACTCCATCATTGACACCATGGCAAAATCAAAGTACAAAACTTTGTTAACCGCCGATGCACCAATCTATTTGGCGACCCAAAGAGAGTTCTGGAAGAATGCAACCCTTGAAAAACAAGGAGACACTGCAACCACCATACACTCTTCTATAAAGGGTAAAGCTGTCCAAATCACGCCACAATCCATTTCAGAGGTCTTTCAACTCGATGATCAGGAAGGTAAAATTTCTTTCACTAAAAACGAGTTACAAACTGACTTCATTGAGAGAGGGTATGAAGCCACAATGATGAAGAAACTTACCTTACAAAAAGGTTATTTTCCTTCTGCAACCAGATTTTTATTTCATACCCTCCTACTATGTGTTTCAAACAAAACCACTTCTTTCAATGAAATCCCTTTAAAGATTCAAAATCTGGGATATGCAATTCTTCAAGAAGAAAATTTTAACTATTCTCGGGAAATCTTTAAAGATCTGGTTAATAATGTTGAAACAAAATCATTCTTACTGTTTCCACGGTTTTTAAGTTACTATTTTGAAAAGAAATTCAGTAAGGATGATTTAGCTACAATAAACCAAGGTGATTATTGTCAAATAAACAGTTTAACAACTGAAACTTTTTCAAGAATGTTAACACCTTGTAAAACACAAGCAGAGGTGCCTGACCAGATTTTAGCAGCTACTACTGCTCCTCAAGTATCTGCTGCTGAGCCCACTGCTCAAGGTGATCAAAGTGGCAGCACAACTGCTTTGAAACCCACACCCAAAATCACCAAAAAGCCAAAAAGAAAAACTCAAAAACCCCCAAAACCCATCAAAAAGGCAACTCTGGAGGATGAGATACCAGAGCTAATGCCTGTGACAGCACAAAAGTCACAAGAAACCACTGCTGCTACTTCCTCACAGCAGTTGGTACAAATATCTCAACCCATAACCGAAACTCCTCTTGTTTCTTCACAAAAAGAACAGGTTGTACACATAGGGCCACCACATCATGATGCTCTGAAATCACTCGGTTTCATCATCCACAGCTCAATGCCCGGAGCAAATCCTGTTTCTACACCAAACCTCACATCCACAATTCCCTCACCAACTAAACTGCTGTTGGATGCAATTGACTTGAACCAGGCACTAACCAGTCCTTCTCAATCACCTATCAATGAGAACATACCTCAACAACTGACTGGGTCTGATGTATCAATCTTTGCTAACCCACCAACACAACCTGAGGAGGTTACACCCCTTGAGTTACACATAACTCTTGGTGGTAGTCCAAGTGAAGCAGCCACTACAACTGTTGAACCCAATGGTTTACAGTTGGACAGTGGTTACATTAATAAGACTTCCTTGGAGGCAATTCCTTACATAGCACCTCTGCCAACCACCAGTGGATTTATTTATCCTACTGGCAACATCAAAAGGTTGTCAAGTGTTGAAGGAAGAAGACCCCGGTACCAAGAAAAAGGGGCATAAGTGGTTAGTGTTTGGAGTACACTCCCTACCTCAACCACTGATAAAACCACTGATAGTGGGAAATCAGATGATCCCATTAAATTGGGTGATGATTTAAAATATCAGGATTTGACGGAACGCGTTGAAAAATTGGATACATCTGTTGCAGATCTTAAAAACATGCTACAGCAGGTGTTGAAAATACAAAAGATACAATCCATTGCTGTTCCACCTCAAGAACCTGCTCCACCACAAGCTTTTGCTACAAATGAGCTCTGGAACCTTTTTCAACCTTTTCTCCAGCAACAAAAAGAAATGGCTGATCAGCAACATGAACTTCATGTCCAAAAGCTGAGAAACATTATGGAGTCTAGGTACAAGAACACTCAAGCAAATATTAAGGCAATCAAGGCCCATTTATTGGAAACGACTGGCACTGCTCCTCCAACAGTACTTTTCATTGATAAACTCCCAGAAGATAATGCCAAAAAGGGGGAGAAAATTCAGGAGTGGAAGAAGAAAGGAATAGATGATGGTCTGTACATTGAACCTGAGAAGGATGCTATGACCAGAAAAATTCCTGTGCCAGATGGTAGTAAAAAGGTTGATGCTACTCAAGAAGCACTTGATGAAGGAGTAGCAAGTGTAAAAAGAGATAGAATGGCAAAGGATA
Source organism: Helianthus tuberosus (assembly GCA_030545235.1). Classification (NCBI taxonomy): domain Eukaryota; kingdom Viridiplantae; phylum Streptophyta; class Magnoliopsida; order Asterales; family Asteraceae; genus Helianthus; species Helianthus tuberosus. The sequence goes on along the minus strand of CM060411.1, from coordinate 43,106,879 downwards.
TTTCAAGGTGGAATGAGGAGAAAAGAGCTTTCATGGAGTTGTATGAGCAGGGTTGTTCTGGTACAAAGGATACTAAAAATCCCAAGACAAAAAGGAAACCTAGGTCCACCTCATCCAGTATTCCAAAGCATATTCCAAAACCACCATCCAAAAGCCAACAGCATCAAACCTCCACCCAAGCAGTTGTTGTAACTCCTGTTGTATCAACTGCTGCTGGTACTTCAGTGGTTTCAACATCTGTTCTTACTTCAACACACACCACTTCAACACACATCACAACCACTACTTTACAACCACCACTGTCACCACCAAAAACAATCCCACCACCATTTTCACCTGCTGACAAAAAGCAGAAGACAATAGACGTTATAACATCTGTTGTAATGACAACAGTGGTTGAAACACCAGTTGTTTCAACAGCTGGTTGTCAATCACAAACCACTGCCACTCAATCTACCACTACTGTTCCATCTAAAACATCATCAGTCCCTCCTAAATCAAAAAGGAGAAGGCTAATTTTAAAAGATGATGACACATCACCATCACCAACATCCTCAAAATCTCTGTCACTTGTCACAATTCCAAAACCCATACCTCTCTCTTCAGCTCAAATTCTAAAGCCATTACCTCCTGCTGGTGTCTCATTTCCTCTGGAACTCATTGCAGTCAGGGAAGAAATCAAATCTTTTTATCGAAGAATACTTGAAACTCAAGGCCAAAAGGAGTTTGCCATCAATTGCAGGATATCCCAAGCCTAACAATATCGAAGAATACTTGAAACTCAAGGCCAAGCAAGCAAAGGATATCGCAATCAAAAACAGAAAAGGGAAATCTGATAGAGAATTTCAGCAAAGCTATCAGTTTCTACTTACACAGGTCAGTGCAATGGAGCAATTTGCCAAAAATGTATGTCAACAACTTTCAGAAAGGGCAGACGAGTCCTTGAGAAATGACTACATTGAGAACATCATGACCTACAAGAAATACAAGGGGGAGAAACACATGTACAAAAACTGGACCATTCCTGAGCTTGAAAAAGAGGCAGCCAGGATTCAAGACATGATAAAAATAAGGTCAAGCAGACTCCTCCTGAAAAATTCAAACAAATTGAAGCTGATAAGATGTTAGAGTTGAGGAGAATGAAAGAGGAGCTGATTGCAGCTGATTATGGGTCAAAGAACTCTGTGACAAAGTGGGGAGAAGATAGGGTCAGGGCAACCTACCAAAGCTTAGAGGAACTTAGAAAGAATGATCCAAAAGTTCCACAAAAGCCTGACTACTCAAAAGCAGAGGTCTCAAAAAGACCACCAAAGCTGCAAATTAAAAGAACCACTGCTCCAGCTGGTGCTGCCATCTACAAAAGAAGGAGCCAAAACCAGTCAAGTGCTGAAACCATTCAAGATCTAAAAGCTGGAAATGCTATTGTAAAAGCAGGCCTTAAACTAATGATAAAAGAAGATCTTGAATTGGAACAATCTGCAAGTACTGCTCAGCCAGTCATGAATAGGCCAGCCTCACCAAATACCTCTGCAAATAAACATCTCCCAAGAAACCCACCAGGCTCAAAAATACAAAAGTGGGAAACTGACAAACAGACCTGCGTATTGACTTTGCTCAGGTCTGGTGGAGAAGTGAAGAAAATATCAAGGGAACAAGCTCTTGGCCTGAGTCTTGAAGATTTGCAGGATCTCCTTGATCTTCCACTTAGCAGGGATGATGAAGACACAGATGCCCTAGACTTTGAACTACAATTTAAAGGTCAGATAAGGGAACTGTTGATGAGGCAATAAACTTCCACAATAATGAAGAGTTTTGGCATTATCTGTTCCAGGGGGAGATTGTTGGGATTGAACCCTACCAGAGGAACAGATAATTAAAGCCAAAACTGGATCAGAGCAGTGGATCCAGAATAAGCAGATGTTTATATACAAGTCTCTCCCCTTGAAAGTGATTTCAACATCTGCTGACCTCCTATCTGCTGATCGTGCAAACTACTGACCTACAACTACTGCTCAAGTAAAGACCTGATGAAAGACTAAAGCCCTGCTGATTCAATCTACTGCCTTGAGTCAAGCACTGCTAATCCGGACAAGTACTGCTGGGTTCACAGCAGTGGAAGGTTGCAGCAGCTGATCTATAGTCGGTTTGTAATGTAATGTAATAGCAGTAGTTAACATAGCAGTGTTTGTATAGATCAGAGGTTAGAGTTTGTTAGGAGGTTAGATGTCACTTTCATGGTGACGTCAGCATTAGATGCTCAGTGGTTTGCTAGTGCCTATAAATAGAACAGTGCTCTGTACTGTTCTATTAGCTCTTTGCAACACCGTCTTCTTCGCACGAACAAACACTGAGCTCTGGCTGAGGGGGAGTTTGTATTCAAGCATTACTTTGTAATCGTTATTGAAATTAAATTCAATCATTCGGTTCTCTGTTGAAAATGTCTTGATCAAAGCAATACTCTCGTTTGATTGTATGCAAAGTTTGTTTCCATTTTAATTCCGCTGCACAACTCATCCATTTCCATCTTAATTCAAACAGAAAATACAATCAAAACCAAACTCAGATCCAACACTTGTGCCCTTCCTTATTACAAATCCCACAAGGCCTAGCTTGTGACTCCAAAGTGCATTTCTCTTTAGTTGTCTTCTTTGGGCAGCGGGTCTTTATGTGCCCCTTCTCGCCACAACCATAGCATGTGGCGTCCTTCAAGTCTTTGCATTCATGGGTCTTGTGATCCATCTCTTTACAGATGACATATCCCCTGGTCTACTCATAGAAATATTTTCCGAAGTGCTTCTTCCTGCAGGTTTTACATTTGGGTTTTGACTCCTTTGGCTTGGACTGGTCATAGCTTGACCAAGTCTTACCCTTTTTGTAACCCTTATTTGGGGTATTATCGCACTTTTGCTTATGATCCTTTAATATTCAATCCACAGCTTCGTTTACGGCTGTATCTATCATATCCTGTAACTCAGTGCCCGTTACATTCAGTCTTGCATTATTATTCTGATCAACTGGATGATTGTGAGCTTCAGAGGAGTCAGCCATGGTGAAGCTTTGAAGGCTACTAACCAAGTGGTAATAATTTGTTTAATTATATAGTGAATTGTTGAATTTGATGATTAAATAGCCATGGTGCAAATAAACCATATAGGCTAATATATAGTATTTAATTTATTTGATTATGTTTTGCTTAGGTTTTTAAATAAACCATCTTTGGCGTTTAAATGGAATATATTCCTTCATATTTATTAGATAGGGGACATAAGTCACGACTGTCAATGTCGTACTGACATTTTATATATAACACAGGGGCTTGTTCCTAAGGACTTTTTGATGGCATAGATGCCTTGTCACTAGGGAAATTTTAAAACATAATCGATGATTCCTTTGGATCGGAAAATTTTATAGTTCATTGTCTTGACAAGAAGTTATGAAATAAAACTATCTTTTTCATGTATACATCTTTGCCCGAAGGTATTCATCCCAATGGATGTTTTGATGTGTTCATCATGTTCGACGTTTATTAGCCATGATTCCTCTTGATCATTTACGCTAAATAAGGGGTTTGGAAATTCCTAATATGAAGATGACAAGTGTGATTTTATCGTATCACTGTTGTCGGGAGTGTTAACACGTTTTCAGGTGTTAACAAGGATCTGAATCTCTTTTTAAACAGGTCTTACCATCATAGCTAGGTCCTTAAGGACATTCGAGCTAGGTTATACCTTTTAAGATTCTTTTTAACGTATATACTGGCAGAAAAGGAATGATATTTATTTTATTCAGGATTTCCATTATAATTATCCTAGATTTAATTAAAATATAATTATGGCACAAAAAGGCCAAGTCACAAGGGCAACTTTAAATTATAAACCATGATTTTGTAGAATCAAGGTATTTAGGCTTGAACGTTGTTCATGCCTTTTCTTGACAGGGAGTTGTAGGCTACGACTGTCTTTTGTCTTATATGACAATGAATATGGCCCGTAAGCATTATATCCCTGATGGATGCTTAATTCACAAAATAAGAAAGGGTTTCGGGAGAATCCAGTATAAGGATGATTTATGCGATTCTGTCGAATCACATCTGCCAGGAATGTTAACATGTTTACAGATGTTAACATGGATTTGAATCTTTTGAATAGGTTCTACCATCTTGGCCTTGTCTGAAATGACATATAGGCTAGGTTGTACCTTTAAGATTCTTTTTAATATTTAACGCAGAACAATCCTAAATTGAGATGTTAATAAGGATCTGAATCTAATTGAGGAACTGCCATCTTGGCCCTGTTCTTAAAATGACACATGAGCTAGGTCTTGTTCTTTTTAGATTTTGCCATTTTATTATAATGGTAGATCTTATAAAAGGAATGTTATTATTTAATATTTTATGTTCATATTGATGTGTGCAAAATGCAACATATAAATTACATCAATTGTGGCATAAAACTAACCCTTTTTTAGTACTAATGTTGGAAAAAGTGTGCTTTTGTCTTCCTTTTGTATTTTCAGGATTAAATGAGCTCAAATTAACAAAAGAAGCAAAAAGACAGCAAAATCTAACATAAATACAAGAAAAGGAACAAACGTGACATGCCCGACCCCATGACAGCATCTTCCCAAGCAAAACAAGAAGACAGAAGACTGAACAAGCCCCGTGCTCAGCCAGCACAGGGGCGTGCCCAAGTGTCAGCAGAAAAGACAAAGTGGTAGAAGCTTCTATTGCCCACCACGGGGCCGTGCTCAGCGGACACGGGGCCGTGGTCAACTATAAGATTCGCACAATCCAGGCAAATCTTCATAGTACAAAGATTCTTCTGCACACGGGGTCGTGCTCAGCAGATACGGGGGCGCGGTCAACTAATAAGACAAAGCTGCATTAAATGAAGAAAGAGAAGGATGTGGACACGGGGCCGTGCCCACTGGACACGGGGTCGTGCCCGAGCTTCTGTTCAGCCTATAAATAGGAGTGCTTGGCTCAAGCTCAAACCATCCCTTGGCACACCACCTCTCTCACACTTCACCCACCACCCACCACCACCATAACACCATCATCCACCACCATCATCCATTGTCCATCATAGAGTGTGTGAGTCGTCTCGGGATCCAAGATTGATCGTAAGAGTTCTTGACAATCAAGGCCATGTTTGCTAAGTCTCTTACATCACTTGGTGAAGAAAAGTGTCTAGTGTAATACTTTTTATTTCTAATCTTTTCGCACTTTTTAGTTGGTTTTGTATTAATGACTTTAATAACTAGTTTCTTATGTTGAAGGTGATTCTTCCTTATCATTTGTCCGTGGTGTCTTGGCATTATTTTACTGTCTATATAAAATAAAAGATTTTCACCATTCATATCTTGTAACACCCCGAAAACGGGTTTGATAATCAAACTCCGTTAATACTGAAAGACGGGTAAAGTACCGTTAGTGGCAAAATTTACCCGGTAAATATTAGGATTTAAATAATTAATCCTAATATTAAATAAAAAGTGAACAAAAGCTTTTAAGGAAATAAAATGGATAAAAGGCCCGGGTTAACGGGACCTAAAATAAACTTAGTCATAATTTCCCCCGAACCCACTAAGTTAACTAGGAATGTCTAACCTAGTTAATAAATGAGAATATTGATATTAGAAATAAGTAGGTTGTGATCTACTTAATAACGAACCAAACACGAGGGGTTAAAGTTGTATAACTTGAAAGGTTATTTATTAATAACTAAACAAAACACACACACACAAGTGTGTGCTCTGGATCGATTTCAGGGGAGCTCCCATGGAGCCAAACCCTAACTTTCAACAAATCCATCAAATTGAAGGATCAAATGAAGCTCAAATTCACAACCGAGCATGAATTAATGATCACCCGAACAAGAGGATCGTAAGGTATGTAAAATCTTGATGATTCGTGAAGTTGTAAAAATTGGATAAACATCCTAATCGTGAATTAGGCATGGATTAGAGAAGCTATGGCTAGATTAGTGATGTATACTTGCTTAGGAACGAAACCCTAAGTGAAAATCATACATAACATGCTATGAATTGAAGGATTTGATGAATTAACACACTTAGACAAGTGGGTTTTAATGTTATGATGATTTTGATGATATAACCATGCTTAGAATCAACATGCATGAAAACAAATAGAAGGTGTTCGACTTAACCATGAATTTGGGTACTTGTTCATATATGGTTGAAGTGGGTTTTGTTAGATATGATGAAATTATGAAGAACTTGAAGTAATATCACTTGTATGTGATTAACAAGTAAACTAGGAAGTAGGTTTTGATATAATAGTAAGGATGATGATAAGTTTATGTTTAAAATCATCATATTGGATAATAGAAACAAGGCACTCAAACAAATTTAGTGATTTGGGAACTTGTTCATACATGATTGAAATGGATTTTGAATGTTGTGATGAAATTTGGTAGCCATGTTCATGTAACTAAGTGTATAAGATCATGTTAGCTACTAATTGATAAATAGAGCTTGAATGTGCATTTATATGCTAAGGGGCGTTTGACTTTTAGTAGTCAAACCAACCATTAGTAGGATCGAATGATAAATTTGATAGAAAAATACGTAAGATGGAATAGTTATGATTAACAATGACTAAATTAACCATCTTATGAAATATGATGATAGTTTGACGCCTAACAAGCTAGGTGGAAGCTTGTGGATGAAGCGGGTCAAACGGAGCGCGTACGAAAAGAAAAGCGTGGCATGGATGCAAGGTAAGTATAGCTTACACTAGTCATATAGTTTAGAATGTCCTTTTGTTGTTTTGATTTCGAACAAGACAAATGGGAAATTGAGATATGGTGTTTCCGGCGTGTAGTCGTACGGAACAAGATAACCAATAAGGGTAAAAATTGAATTTTGGACACATGTTAACAATAATTATCGGTTTTTGAAAGATACATATTTCGTAAGCCTTAATAGGCCAAAAAGCGTTAAGAGGTGAATTATAGTTAAAACGACCGTGCGGTGTAAATTGGAACGAGTCGTGTAGACGAGATGGCAATAAGCTTTATCTCGCCAATATCATCGGTCAGTTAGACCAACGGGTCAAAAGGTGAAAATATCACTTTTTGACAATATCGACTAATGGTTTGATGAGTTGTTTGATTTCAGAAATAAATATCGAGTGGATATTTACATCGCTATTACTTAGTAGATATCGAGGCAAGGTACTTAAATGGGTCAATGTAATGATCCGAGCCAGGTACGCATAATAAGATAACTCTCATTTAAATGTAAGACTAATGAGAGTTAAACGAAGTCTAGAATAAGTTTTTGATTACTCTAATAGGTAAACCAAATGTTACGGACGATGGTCATTATGTTTGAAAGGCCTAGTGCCCTTTCAAATAAAATCATAGTTAAAAGATCGGAGTTTGGGTTAAACAAGTAACTAAAAGTCATTCGTCGTAAATGAAGGACTAATGTTGACCAAAACGCTCTTGTAGGCTAAATTGAACAAACAACCCTTAAAGGTTGTTTGGAAACGAGTTTTACAATTAGATAATTACTTAGGATGAGTATAGAAGTTGAAGGATGTAAAACGTTAGTCAAATGGCTCTATTTGAGTCTTTGCCGTAAAATAACGATTTGAAGGGTAAATTTTGATATATATAAGTCACCACATTGAATCCACCACAAATATAGTTGTGGTGGACGATCCTTTGATAAGAAATGTGGACATATATATTTGGAAATGAATGAAAGCAATTGGTGCTTAAAATATGCTTAAATACCTCAAACGGGTCAAAATAAGCATATGGGTGAGAATGGGTTAAAGAAGATATATAATTCTATAATTGGAACCTAATATGTTAGACATCATTGAATTTAATAGATTTATGAGAATTAAGGGTCAAACAAACTTGTATGTTTGATAAAATCACGAACGGGTCAAATTTTGGTAAAAGAGTAATAAGCCGAAGACTTAAAAGTCTTAAATTTTATCAAGCCGGATGTCGGATTTTAACTCCATATGATGGAGAATTAAATTACAATTATGAAGGAAGAAACGGTAGGTCAAACGGATAAGCGGTTTGAAAGATACGAAAGATTTCGTGCCAATTACGGCAAAAAGGATACTGGGCTGCACAGAGGCCACCGTAACTTACGGTGCCACCGTAAGTTACGGTGGAGATGAAAAAGCTACGGTAGATTCCCCCTGTTTTACGGTGGGGGGAATTAACATTCAGAGGCCACCGTAACTTACGGTGCCACCGTAAGTTACGGTGGAGGCCAGGTTGAAATTTTTGTTTTTGTTATCAATTGTTTCTCGGACTCGTTTAGACACGTTTTAAGCCCTGTATGACTAAAGCATTTCATGTTTATGAAATGTAGGTACACCTTGGATGCCGGAAGACGATCAAGCTCAACGAAGAACCGAACACGATACAGTTACAAGCTTCCGCACTTTGCCACGTTGTAACTTTTAAACAACGAATTTCGATCACGTTATGTAGAATAAATTATAATTTGTAAAAGTTTTAATAAACCCGTATTTTTATAATATGTGTTGTCTTAACTACACATCTAATTGTTGGTAATTACATACAAAATCGTTGATTAGTAACTAGGGTGTTACAAGTTGGTATCAGAGCCTTGGTTTGAGAGATTCGAGTATGGTAGGGAGGAACCATGCTTGGACTTAAACCTTATGCTCTTAACAAAGAATAGTGTTCGGTTCGAAGCTTGATCGCAAAACCGGTAAGTACAAGTATGTTAATAGTTTAGCATGCTAAAGTGTTGTAAACAACACATAGGGCTATCGTGTGATACACGTTACCCCAATTAAAATGATTGATATAGTTGACGAAAATACGCGCGTTGACGCGTATAGTAAAAAAAAGAGCCTTGTATTATAATACGGGCGATTATTGAAGTCGACGTTACTAACTTTGTGAATTGTTTTAATTGAAGGACACTCGCGTTTGAAGACGACGAGAGTCAAACGAATTGTGGATATGATGATGGAACGGTCCGAAGTATGACGAGAGGAGCATGCTCACCGAGGACTAAATCGTGTAACGACCGCGAACAAGGTTAATGGCAAGGAACGCCCGTTGGGGCAAACATTACCAGGTGCACATTTTAAATAATCGCACAAATAGTTATATGCAACAAATAAGTAGAAATTGAAAGTTGCATAGGTAGATTAAAAACTTGGAAAAAAAAACCCGAATAGAAAATGTATTCGGGATATTGTTTCCAAGAGAAACAAATAGAGGCGTTACTTACATAGGGCGTGATGTGAAAACTATAAAAAGGTCATGTGTGTCATGTGTTAATCGCTTACTCTGGCCAAGTAAGTAGTGGCGTATGATACCACGAGTTTCTTATAGCGGACACATTTACATCCGATGTAGTAAGGGCGGAGTGAATGGGACTAATTAAAAAGTACCCAAATGAATCAGATAAGCAAAATATTCGATAATAATGTAAACGCACAACCGAGTGACTGAAGCGTATCACATCAGGATAATGAGCCCGAGTGAAGGGACAAAGAAGCATGTAAACATGATTTAGACAAGTATTGGGAGGGAGTGTACTTACACTCGAACCCAGAAAACGTAAGCATGTAAAAATGATTTAGACAAGTATTGGGAGGGAGTGTACTTACACTCGAACCCAGAAAACGCAAGCATGTAAAATGATTTAGACAAGTATTGGGAGGGAGTGTACTTACACTCGAACCCAGAAAACGCAAGCATGTAAAATGATTTAGACAAGTATTGGGAGGGAGTGTACTTGCACTCGAACCCAGAAAACGCAAACATGTAAAATGATTTAGACAAGCATTGGGAGGGAGTGTACTTACACACGAACCCGGAAAATGAAAATATGTCCCTTAACGGGTTGTTTTTGTAAAACGTCAAACTTAAAGACAAAGTCGGAATATAAAAATGAAGCGAGGTCTTAATGCATACCGGGAGGGTTGCAATAATAACGACTTCGGTAAAACACCCGGTTGATGGGTAAGAATTAAACACATGCGTAAACCAAGAGACGTGAACGCGGGTTGAAAAATCAAAGTAACTTGGATTACGAGTTATGACTATAAAATCTCGTATATAGAAGTTGTGAGTAAATATGTTCAACTATTCGAAGTCGAATGGGTTGAATAAAGAATAAAGTTGATTGTTTATAAGTGATGGATTTCACATTAATAGGTCAAACATGTTGAATACAATATAACGCTGAATGGCACAAATGAGCGCTAGCCAGATAAAGGTAGCTTTAAATGCAAGAGAATAATAAGCCGGTAATGGGATATAACCAAATAAGAACAAATTATGGACTGTCAATATCCTGGTATGGATAATTGACAAAAGTTAAAGAGAAGATCCTAAAACTAAAACTTCGGTTTTAGTAAGAAATAATGTTTTTACAAACATAAATTCTGATAGGAAATTAAAGAGTAAGCATGAAAGATACAAGTCTTGACACTGATAGGCGCAAGACGATATATTCGAAAAGTGATATTTTCGAAAATGAAATTTTGATATAAATTAAACATTATGTAACATAATCACGGTCAAGAAATGCAATGTGAAGTATAATCACATTATCACCAAGCGAGCGGTAAAAAGCAACTGGACTAATAAGTCTAGTTAGTGAGATTGGTTAAGGTCATTTAAATAAATTTGATTTACTTGTAAGCAGTGGATTCGGTATAACTAAACCGAATGAATAAAATTGAAAACAAAAGAAATTGTTGCTAAAAGTAACAGATTTCATTAAAGACCTTTAAACGGCCAAAGTAACGGATTCATAAAGAATTCGAGAGTATATGAGAGCGATGGAAAAAAATTGCTAAGTTAACTAAACTAGTGGAATTAACGAGATTACGTTATTTCGAGTTGCACTATGTTGTATGAGATATGTAGACAGTTAGTAACCAGAAAGCTGTTACCATACTTTTCAGGTAATACTAACAATTGGTTAAAAGTATAAGTGATGTTTAAAAGATTTCTTGGATCAAATACATTGAGTTTAAACTCAACGAATTAAGTAAGAAAAGGTTTCGAGGACGAAACCTCTTTAAGGGGGGTAGACTTGTAACACCCCGAAAACGGGTTTGATAATCAAACTCCATTAATACTGAAAGATGGGTAAAGTACCGTTAGTGGCAAAATTTACCCGGTAAATATTAGGATTTAAATAATTAATCCTAATATTAAATAAAAAGTGAACAAAAGCTTTTAAGGAAATAAAATGGATAAAAGGCCCGGGTTAACGGGACCTAAAATAAACTTAGTCATAATTTCCCCCGAACCCACTAAGTTAACTAGGAATGTCTAACCTAGTTAATAAATGGGAATATTGATATTAGAAATAAGTAGGTTGTGATCTACTTAATAACGAACCAAACACGAGGGGTTAAAGTTGTATAACTTGAAAGGTTATTTATTAATAACTAAACAAAACACACACACACACAAGTGTGTGCTCTGGATCGATCTCAGGGGAGCTCCCATGGAGCCAAACCCTAACTTTCAACAAATCCATCAAATTGAAGGATCAAATGAAGCTCAAATTCACAACCGAGCATGAATTAATGATCACCCGAACAAGAGGATCGTAAGGTATGTAAAATCTTGATGATTCGTGAAGTTGTAAAAATTGGATACACATCCTAATCGTGAATTAGGCATGGATTAGAGAAGCTATGGCTAGATTAGTGATGTATACTTGCTTAGGAACGAAACCCTAAGTGAAAATCATACATAACATGCTATGAATTGAAGGATTTGATGAATTAACACACTTAGACAAGTGGGTTTTAATGTTATGATGATTTTGATGATATAACCATGCTTAGAATCAACATGCATGAAAACAAATAGAAGGTGTTCGATTTAACCATGAATTTGGGTACTTGTTCATATATGGTTGAAGTGGGTTTTGTTAGATATGATGAAATTATGAAGAACTTGAAGTAATATCACTTGTATGTGATTAACAAGTAAACTAGGAAGTAGGTTTTGATATAATAGTAAGGATGATGATAAGTTTATGTTTAAAATCATCATATTGGATAATAGAAACAAGGCACTCAAACAAATTTAGTGATTTGGGAACTTGTTCATACATAATTGAAATGGATTTTGAATGTTGTGATGAAATTTGGTAGCCATGTTCATGTAACTAAGTGTATAAGATCATGTTAGCTACTAATTGATAGATAGAGCTTGAATGTGCATTTATATGCTAAGGGGCGTTTGACTTTTAGTAGTCAAACCAACCATTAGTAGGATCGAATGATAAATTTGATAGAAAAATACGTAAGATGGAATAGTTATGATTAACAATGACTAAATTAACCATCTTATGAAATATGATGATAGTTTGACGCCTAACAAGCTAGGTGGAAGCTTGTGGATGAAGCGGGTCAAACGGAGCGCGTACGGAAAGAAAAGCGTGGCATGGATGCAAGGTAAGTATAGCTTACACTAGTCATATAGTTTAGAATGTCCTTTTGTTGTTTTGATTTCGAACAAGACAAATGGGAAATTGAGATATGGTGTTTCCGGCGTGTAGTCGTATGGAACAAGATAACCAATAAGGGTAAAATTGAAATTTGGACACTTGTTGACAATAATTATCGGTTTTTGAAAGATACATATTTCGTAAGCCTTAATAGGCCAAAAAGCGTTAAGAGGTGAATTATAGTTAAAACGACCGTGCGGTGTAAATTGGAACGAGTCGTGTAGACGAGATGGCAATAAGCTTTATCTCGCCAATATCATCGGTCATTTAGACCAACGGGTCAAAAGGTGAAAATATCACTGTTTGACAATATCGACTAATGGTTTGATGAGTTGTTTGATTTCAGAAATAAATATCGAGTGGATATTTACATCGCTATTACTTAGTAGATATCGAGGCAAGGTACTTAAATGAGTCAATGTAATGATCCGAGCCAGGTACGCATAATAAGATAACTCTCATTTAAATGTAAGACTAATGAGAGTTAAACGAAGTCTAGAATAAGTTTTTGATTACTCTAATAGGTAAACCAAATGTTACGGACGATGGTCATTATGTTTGAAAGGCCTAGTGCCCTTTCAAATAAAATCATAGTTAAAAGATCGGAGTTTGGGTTAAACAAGTAACTAAAAGTCATTCGTCGTAAATGAAGGACTAATGTTGACCAAAACGCTCTTGTAGGCTAAACTGAACAAACAACCCTTAAAGGTTGTTTGGAAACGAGTTTTACAATTAGATAATTACTTAGGATGAGTATAGAAGTTGAAGGATGTAAAACGTTAGTCAAATGGCTCTATTTGAGTCTTTGCCGTAAAATAACGATTTGAAGGGTAAATTTTGATATATCTAAGTCACCACATTGAATCCACCACAAATATAGTTGTGGTGGAAGATCCTTTGATAAGAAATGTGGACATATATATTTGGAAATGAATGAAAGCAATTGGTGCTTAAAATATGCTTAAATACCTCAAACGGGTCAAAATAAGCATATGGGTGAGAATGGGTTAAAGAAGATATATAATTCTATAATTGGAACCTAATATGTTAGACATCATTGAATTTAATAGATTTATGAGAATTAAGGGTCAAACAAACTTGTATGTTTGATAAAATCACGAACGTGTCAAATTTTGGTAAAAGAGTAATAAGCCGAAGACTTAAAAGTCTTAAATTTTATCAAGCCGGATGTCGGATTTTAACTCCATATGATGGAGAATTAAATTACAATTATGATGGAAGAAACGGTAGGTCAAACGGATAAGCGGTTTGAAAGATACGAAAGATTTCGTGCCAATTACGGCAAAAAGGATACTGGGCTGCACAGAGGCCACCGTAACTTACGGTGCCACCGTAAGTTACGGTGGAGATGAAAAAGCTACGGTAGATTCCCCCTGTTTTACGGTGGGGGGAATTAACATTCAGAGGCCACCGTAACTTACGGTGCCACCGTAAGTTACGGTGGAGGCCAGGTTGAAATTTTTGTTTTTGTTATCAATTGTTTCTCGGACTCGTTTAGACACGTTTTAAGCCCTGTATGACTAAAGCATTTCATGTTTATGAAATGTAGGTACACCTTGGATGCCGGAAGACGATCAAGCTCAACGAAGAACCGAACACGATACAGTTACATGCTTCCGCACTTTGCCACGTTGTAACTTTTAAACAACGAATTTCGATCACGTTATGTTGAATAAATTATAATTTGTAAAAGTTTTAATAAACCCGTATTTTTATAATATGTGTTGTCTTAACTACACATCTAATTGTTGGTAATTACATACAAAATCGTTGATTAGTAACTAGGGTGTTACATATCTCCACGGTCTATATGGAGGTATGTTGGCTACCTGGTCGGGGGTTAAGGGAACGGTTTGATAAGAGTCTTGCCGTTGTTCAGCGTTTAGAGATCCTGCAAGGGACCTGGGTCAAATTTAGTAGGACCTCCTTCAATACTTAACGGTATTAGATGGCGGGGGTCCAAACTCTTTGATCCCCTCAAAAGTTAACTACTATTAATACTATAACCCGGCTATTTAGGACTGTATCCCTGCTGACTCAGACTACTTAGTCGAGGGTAATGTCACCTTCAAAAGAGGGGCCTACCATAATCTGCATTAATAACTTAATTCATTATCTTTCAATAATCCGACCATTTAGGATTGTATCCTTGCTGACTCAAACTACTGGGTTGAGGGTAACGTCACCTCCAAAAGAGGGGCCTACTACAATAACTAAGATAATCTCTTAAAATAGTGCAAAAGTGCGGAAATAATCAAAGGTTACACTTTACACGAGTCGAAACCAAGTGATTCATCTTGTCTATCTATTTTTCTTTTATTTTTATTTTCATCATTTTAGTTAGTTTTTATTTTCTTAGTTTAAAAACATTTTTCTAAACTTTTTGATTTGATTAGACGTTGAGGATAAACCGGTACTAAAAGCTCTTGTGTCCTTGGACGACCTCGGTATCTTACCAACGCTATACTACGCTCACGATGGGTGCACTTGCCCATATGTGTGTTTAGTGTTAGTAAATATTTTGTTTTATAAATTTAAAACTTGGCTAAAAAAAGTGTTAAAGGGCTTAAAATATACACCTAATATATATAACACTTCACACGCATCAATATGCAATGATAAATAAATTTAGATAAAACATTCCAATGATTTTTAAATGAGGTGCAGAATTGCCCTGAACGGGACTTGAAAGGAAAAAATGTTGTCCTCGAAGGGACTGAAAGATAAATATGTCCTTATAAGGACTATCAAGGAAACGATCTTCAGCAAAAGGAGTTTCTTCTTCATTTATTTCTAAATGTTTTCTCTTTGGTTGCACGTTAATCCTAGTCGCAGTACGAAGCTCGGCCTTCCCTAGGCTTCAATTGGGGAGAATTTCCATTATGGCTTCTTTGCTTGGCGACATATTAAAAGTATATAGAATTGAAAGCAAAAAAAATTCTCCGAATAGAGACGAGAGCATTCCTATGTTAAGTCTAGACTCAGAAGGTCAAGGAATGTGCTATTGTGTCATTGAGATTAAACACAAAAGGCTAGTGTTTAATTCACTCAATGTTGGCTCTGATACTGTCACGACCCCAACCCCGGTTTGAACCGGTCAGAAGCCGCGGGACAGGAACCTGTGGTATCAATGATGCGACAGCGGAAGATTTTCAACAGGATCTTTAAAAACTCTAATGCCCAAATATTTTATTTCATAAATTGGAGATAAACCCCGTAATTTACAATAGAGGAATTTAACTAGGAAATTCCCTGATTTATTTAAAACATGTTTATTTAATTTTTAACCGAGCCACCTCTTCAAGCTTGATAGTGCTCCGTAGCACGTTTTCCTTGATTTACAGCAGGTCGCCTGAAACATGTTTTAAAAATATTTTATCAGCGGGGAAATGCTGGCGAGTCACTCATTTTGCATAAAATGACACATAGCTATAAATTACAGCATAAGAGCGATTACAATGGCTTCTATCTTATTTTTATCTGGCGCCTTGTCACATGTGACGATGGTCATACCACTATTGGGTCCCACCCCAAGTAGTGATGATTATCCCGGTTAGTCAATGAACTTAACCGGGAGAAAATTAGTAATGTGCACAATACCCCACTAGCCAGTGATTCAAGATATCCACGACTTACTCCCTGTAATTATAACATTTGAAAATGGAGTATTGTAAAATACTTTTGATAAAAGAGAATGACTCACATTGCAGATTTATATTGGCAGAGCTTAGCCTACTGATTAGCCTTTTAACCTAAATTTAAACAACATGCACACGAACTCGGTTAGTAACTAATACAGCATTTACGATAACTCACGAGATTAAACCCTCACAACGAATGACAAAGTGCGATACTTAAACATCCATCGAATTCACAACGAATGACAAAGCATAAACCCTAATGTGGGCAGCACTTAAACATCCATTGGATAGTTTTAATCGACCGGACATTAAATCGTAGAAGCGATCGAGTTAATACCCGGTATCGGAGCAGTACCTCGCTAATATTGAAAGTAATTTCGACTTCAGAGTATTGAAATTTCGTTTTTACGAAAAGATCTCGACACCAGTGGACTGTGCATGCAACAAGCTATTTATAGCTAAAATTGAGGCCACACGCGGCCCGCGTAAGCCTTCGGCTTATCTTTACGCTGCCCGCGTGGCCGCCTAGTCTATGAGTAGGGTTGATTGGTCACGAGTAGGTTAGCCAGGTGGACACCACGTGGATCCGGAACACTTATCCGGTCAAACATGTCTTGACGCGGCCCGCGTAAACTTCCCTTAAGGTTTACGCGGCCCGCGAGAGGACTAGAATTCTAAATTTCTTATTTTTAATATGGATTAGGGTTTCAGGGGTCTGGGTGTTTACTTACGGGTATTTTTAGGAAAATTTTGGGAGTCCTTACATTCTCCCCACCTTATTTATAATCTCGTCCTCGAGATTCATTGGAATAAGTGAGGATACTTTCGCTTCATCTCCGATTCCAGCTCCCAATTGTATTCAGGTCCTCTCTTGGAATCCCACTTGACTTTAACTAGCACCAATCTTTTATGTTTGAAAAATTTGATCTTTCGATCTTCGATTTGAAGAGGTTTCTCAACCAATTTTAATTTCTCATTTACCTCTATATCTCGGAGAGGTACTATCAAAGATTCGTCTGATAAGCATTTCTTGAGGTTGGATACATGGAATACATCATGTACTCCAGCTAACTCCTCTGGTAGTTGTAATCGATAAGCAACTGGTCCTATACGTTGGATCACTGAGAATGGTCCTACGTATCTTGGACTTAGCTTTCCTTTCTTAACAAATCGAACTACTCCTTTCCAAGGTAAAACTTTTAATAGTACTTTGTCTCCAATTTGAAACTCGAGTGGCTTCCGTTTATTGTCTGCATAACTCTTTTGACGATCTTGAGCAGTCTTTAATCTTTCCTTGATCTGTGCGATTTTATCAGTGGTTTCTTGCACTATCTCGGGACCTGATAATTGACTCTCTCCTATTTTTGCCCAACAAACTGGAGTTCTGCACTTTCATCCGTACAGTGCTTCAAATGGGGCAACTTCAATGCTTGAATGATAACTATTATTATAGGAGAATTCAATTAAGGGTAAATGGTTGTCCCAATTTCCCCCAAATCTATCACACATGCCCTAAGCATGTCTTCCAGAGTTTGGATCGTCCTTTCACTTTGTCCGTCTGTTTGAGGATGATATGCCGTGCTTAAATTCAGTCGGGTTCCCATTGCTTCTTGGAAACTTTTCCAGAAATGGGAAGTAAAACGACTATCCCTATCCGAAACAATGGAGAGTGGAACTCCATGTAAGGATACTACTTCATCTACATACAACTTTTCCAACTTTTCCATACTAAAGGTTTCTTTCATTGGTAGAAAATGAGCTGATTTGGTTAATCGATCCACAATTACCCAAATCGTGTCATTACCTTTTCTGGTTTTGGGTAACTTAGTAACAAAATCCATTGTTACAAGTTCCCATTTCCATACAGGCATTTCTAGTTGTTGTAGTAGACCTGAAGGTTTCTGGTGTTCTGCCTTAACTTGTGAACAAGTAAGACACTTAGAAACATATCGAGCTATGTCCTTTTTCATTCCTATCCACCAAAAGTTATTTCTTAAATCTTGGTACATTTTATTGTTTCCAGGGTGCATGGTATACCTAGATTTATGAGCTTCTTCTAAAATCTTATTTCTTAATTCTCCCTGCTTAGGAACCCAAATCCTTCTTTTGTGGAATCTCCAAATTCCATCAGCTCCTTGTTCTAATTCTTTTATTCGTCTTTTCATTCCTTCAGCACCATCCTTGATTGCTGTTTCTTGAAAATGCTTTAGTTGTTCCATTAAATCTAACTGTAGATTTAATCTAAGAGCACGAACCCGTCGTTGTTTCTCATGGTACTTACGACTTAAGGTGTCAGCAACTACATTTGTTTTTCCTTCGTGATATTGAATATCACAGTCATAGTCACTTAGGATTTCCATCCATCTCCTTTGCCTCATGTTTAATTCTTTTTGCCCAAATATATATCTTAAACTCTTATGATCTGTATAGACAGTAAATTTACTTCCGTACAGATAATGTCTCCAAATCTTAAGGGCAAAAATTATGGCTCCTAATTCTAAGTCATGAGTCGTATAGTTTTCTTCATGCTTTTTCAATTGCCTTGAAGCATACACAATTACCTTCTTGTGTTGCATTAACACACATCCTAATCCTAGTTTTGAAGCATCACAGTAAACTTCAAAATCTTCAATTCCTTCTGGCAAGGCTAGGATTGGGGCATTTGTTAACTTTTGCTTTAGAATCCTAAAAGCTTCTTCTTTCTTAGGTCCCCATTCAAACTTAACTGCTTTACAGGTTAGCTTAGTTAATGGTACAACTATTTTGGAAAAATCCTTAATATATCGTCTATAATATCCGGCTAAACCTGTAAAACTTCTAATTTCCATTGCGGATTGCGGAACCTTCCATTTGGTAATTGCCTCTATCTTAGCAGGATCTACATGAATACCTTCGTGATTCACCATGTGTCCTAGGAATTGCACTTCTTGCAGCCAAAATTCACACTTCGAGAATTTGGCGTAAAGTTTTTCTTTTCTTAACAAAGTTAAGAGTGCATGCAGGTGCTTACAATGTTCCTCCTGATTTTTGGAATAAATAAGTATATCGTCAATGAAGACAATTACAAATTTATCCAAATACGGTTTACAGATTCTATTCATCATGTCCATGAATGCGGCAGGTGCATTCGTTAGTCCGAATGGCATGACTGTAAACTCGTAATGACCATACCTAGTTCTGAAAGCAGCTTTAGGTATGTCTTCTTCTTGTACCTTCAACTGATGATATCCGGAGCGTAAATCGATCTTAGAAAAGTATCTAGCTCCTTGAAGTTAATAAAAAAGATCATCAATTCTAGGTAATGGGTATCGATTCTTAATTGTAACCTTATTCAATTCTCTATAATCAATACACATTCTCATCGAACCATCCTTCTTCTTCACAAACAACACTGGTGCTCCCCACGGGGATGAACTAGGTTGTATAAATCCTTTACTTAGTAATTCATCTAATTGCTTTTTCAGTTCTAACATTTCTGTGGGTGCTAACCGATAAGGTGCCTTGGCTATCGGTGTAGTTCCGGGAATTAGATGGATTCTAAATTCTACTTCCCTGTCGGGTGGTAATCCTGGTAACTCTTCTGGGAATACATCTGGATATTCTGAGACTACATGAATCTCCTTAAGTTCTTTATCCTTAGTACTAATGATTACGGAAATCATATATACTATTCCTTGCTTTCGTTCATAACTAGCAACTTTCATTACTGAAATGAACTTCATAGGTTTACGTGGCTTATCTCCTGTAATCATTATTACTTCTCTAGTGGGTGCACGAATTTCTATAGAGTTCTTATCACAAAGGATTCGAGCATGGTTGGTTACTAACCAATCCATTCCTAATACAACATCGAACCCAGCTAGATTCGTTGGTAATAGGTTTGCATGAAATTTATAACCTGAAAGTTCTATATTTTCTTTTTGCAAAACCTTATCTATTTTAATAAAATTCCCATCTGCTGTTTCGACTGTAAAAATCTGCCTAAGGTTGGTTAAAGGTAAGTTAAGAGCTTGGCAGAATGAAGTATTTTTGAAACTTTGGTTTGCACCAGAGTCAAATAATACTTTTGCATATATATTATGAACTAGAAACGTACCAGCTATCACATCAGGAATCAGTTCGGCTTCTTGAGTCGTCAGTTGGAAAGCTCTAACGTTCTTCTTATTCATTCCTTCTGCAGGTTTAACTTTATTGTCAGCTGGTTTGTTTAGTTTTGGGCAGTCTAGCTTAAGATGTCCAACTTCTCCATAGTTGTAGCAGGCTGTGAATTTCTTTCTTCTGCAGTCTTCTTCTTGATGCCCTGGAATTTTCCAAAAATTGCAATATCCTTTGCATCTTCCAAAATGCTTCCTTTTGCAAGAATTGCAAAATGGACCAGTGGAAGATTGTCCGGTTCCCCTTTGCTTGAAATTATTACGGTTACCCATACGAAATCCTTGGGTAATCTTTTGGGCTACTTCCTTCTTTCTATTTTCTTCTCTCGTCCGTACCAGTTCATCAGTCAGTGTGTTGGCTAAATCCACCGCATCATCAATAGTGCGGGGTTTCGCAGCCTTGACAATATTACGTATTTCACCAATCAATCTCCAAATATAGCGGGAAATAAGTACTGGTTCTGGCGAAGCTAGGGTTGGTACTACTCTCGCATATTCGAAGAATGTCGAAGTGTACCCTCGACAGTTTACATCCACCATCCGATGTGTCAGGAACTTATTTGTCATTTGTTCCTTTTCATACTCGGGACAGAATTTTCTTTCTACAAGACTCTTAAATTCCTCCCAGTTCAAAGCATACGCCATCCTCCTTCCTTTTGCTTGTAACACCGTGTTCCACCATTCTAGCGCTCCTTCTTTGAAAAGATTTGACGCATACAACCTGGTCTTCTTCAGCACATTTACTTATAGAATTTACTGCCTCAGTTTTCTCTAACCAACGCAGTGCTGCAGTCGCCCCTTCGTTACCTGCAAACTCAGCTGGTTTGCAGGCAAGAAATTCTTTGCAAGTGCAACCAGGCGTTGCAGCTTTCATTTTCTTAGGGAGCGGAGCCTGCCGTGAATCATTATCGTGATTAGTATGATTACCGCCTCCTTTTATGCTATTACTGAAGTTATTTTCAGAAGTACGTTTGCTAGGAATGATTTGTTGAGGTTCAACAGGTTTTTGGGCAGCAGCAAGGATTGCTGGAATAGCATTGGCTATTCCTTGAGCAACAATATTTTCTATATCTTGCCTAGTCATAAATTGATCCTCCGGGTGTTGCTCAGATTGGTTAACCTCGTTAACTGGTTCATTATTAGCGTTTTCCATCTGATAATTAATATATATATAAATTATTAATATAAAATAATTAATAGCAATACACAAATAATCACACAATTTCATAACACATGGATAGCCAAAATTATCGATTTCTCGATTCCTATTTTTATATATATTATAATATGCATCAATACACACCGTTATGTTACAAAGTTTTATTTGTAGTTATTTTACAAGATTATATTTTACTATTATTATTATTATACAATCACAGTTTCATAACCCCACTATCCCTCATCAGTTGGTACTTCAGTAACGACGTTCCCTTTCGTCGTACTTCCAGGAGATCTGTTCTCCTACTTCCCGAATCCTATTTCCTGCATCTACCAGCTCCTCGCCAAAGTGACGGAGTTCAGCTAAATTTTCATTGCTCATTGGCGGGTTTGGTATTGGTTCCGGGTCGAACTGAGGGAGAAAGGTATAGGGATTGTTAAGGAGGTTTTGAAACTGCCAATCATTAGTCCACCACTCGTCCATTCCTAAAGGTTGGGTGTGGATTATAGGTTCTGGGATTGCTGGATCCAAATTTATTGGAAGTTGATTTTCAGCAGGATAAGGGTAGAGATTATTATTAATAGGCCTAAAGATATCACAGCTCTCTAATGCGCGATCCAATTCCTCCTGAAATGGCAACTCCTCAATTTGCCTAGAGCTTTCCCCAACTTCCATCTTTGTTTGCCTAGAACCTTCCCCAATTTCCATTTCTATCTGCCTAAAACCTTCCCCGATTTCAATACTCTTTCCTTTGTCTATGGGATTTTCTATTTTGGGAATCTTCCTAGTTGCGGGTTTCCTCCTGCGTACACGCCTCCATCCCACAAATCTTCTCCTTTTCTTAGGCTTGGGTTTCTCCGGAGGTGGAGCACAAAATTCCATAGGTTCTTCTACATCAGCTATGTAACCAGTAAAATCATTGGAAACTTCTACTCTCACTGGATAAAGGTTGGGATTCTGAAGGGCTTCAGATAACTCATTCATGATGTTTAGCATATATGCAAAATACACACAAAATGCTAAGTTAAAATTTTATAATAAAATTTCATAGATAACTTTTAAATATTATTCCATACCGTGTGATTAATTTAATACAAAGGACAACTGACAATTAAAACATACTAGGTTTACTATAAACTTATTTATTTACTGGGTAAAGTTTTCGGCTTGTAGGTGATAAGGGTGCTAAAACTTGAGTCAGAGTATTTAAAGATTTGCATTTACTGCTATAGTGGCTAGCATATAGAGATCCGCCCATTTTTCATCTAACTTGTATTCCCAGGGTGGGTTACTGCCTAGTTCTTGGGTTTTCTGATTAACTCTCTTTTCTTTTTGTTGTGATTTCTTTATTGTCTCCTGAATTTTCCTAATAATCAAACTTCTTTTATTAGGAGAAAGTGGTTCCTCGTATTGTGCCTTTCGAACAAATATTCCTTCATCAGTATCTGTTGGGTATTTCGAGGAATTTGTTTGGGATGAACTTCCCTTTTCTTTTGATGACCTATCTAATTTAAGATAGATGTTTGAAAGCTTTTGCTTACCCATACTGTAACTAACAAATAGTTAATTAATAAAACACATAATCACAAAAATGAAATCAAGAAAATTAAGTATTTTAAATACTTAATAGGCTTAAATCAGTGGCTTGATCAGTATGGCTCTGATACCACCTTTTCCTGTCACGGCCCCAGCCCCGGTTTGACCCGGTCAGAAGCCGCGGGACAGGAACCTGTGGTATCAATGATGCGACAACGGAAGATTTTCAACAGGATCTTTAAAAACTCTAATGCCCAATTATTTTATTTCATAAATTGGAGATAAACCCCGTAATTTACAATAGAGGAATTTAACTAGGAAATTCCCTAATTTATTTAAAACATGTTTATTTAATTTTTAACCGAGCCACCTCTTCAAGCTTGATAGTGCTCCGTAGCACGTTTTCCTTGATTTACAGCAGGTCGCCTGAAACATGTTTTAAAAATATTTTATCAGCGGGGAAATGCTGGCGAGTCACTCATTTTGCATAAAATGACACATAGCTATAAATTACAGCATCAGAGCGATTACAATGGCTTCTATCTTATTTTTATCTGGCGCCTTGTCACATGTGACGATGGTCATACCACTATTGGGTCCCACCCCAAGTAGTGATGATTATCCCGGTTAGTCAATGAACTTAACCGGGAGAAAATTAGTAATGTGCACAATACCCCACTAGCCAGTGATTCAAGATATCCACGACTTACTCCCTGTAATTATAACATTTGAAAATGGAGTATTGTAAAATACTTTTGATAAAAGAGAATGACTCACATTGCAGATTTATATTGGCAGAGCTTAGCCTACTGATTAGCCTTTTAACCTAAATTTAAACAACATGCACACGAACTCAGTTAGTAACTAATACAGCATTTACGATAACTCACGAGATTAAACCCTCACAACGAATGACAAAGTGCGATACTTAAACATCCATCAAATTCACGACGAATGACAAAGCATAAACCCTAATATGGGCAGCACTTAAACATCCATTGGATAGTTTTAATCGACCGGACATTGAATCGTAGCAGCGATCGAGTTAATACCCGGTATCGGAGCAGTACCTCGCTAATTTTGAAAGTAATTTCGACTTCAGAGTATTGAAATTTCATTTTTACGAAAAGATCTTGACACCAGTGGACTGTGCATGCAACAAGCTATTTATA
This sequence comes from Helianthus tuberosus, assembly GCA_030545235.1. NCBI lineage: Eukaryota > Viridiplantae > Streptophyta > Magnoliopsida > Asterales > Asteraceae > Helianthus > Helianthus tuberosus. The sequence continues at coordinate 43,082,683 of CM060411.1, read as the reverse complement.
GCTAAAATTGAGGCCTCACGCGGCCCGCGTAAGCCTTCGGCTTATCTTTACGCGGCGCGCGTGGCCGCCTAGTCTACGAGTAGGGTTGATTGGTCACGAGTAGGTTAGCCAGGTGGACACCACGTGGATCCGGAACACTTACCCGGTCAAACATGTCTTGACGCGGCCCGCGAGAGGACTAGAATTCTTACAGATACCAACCTGTCACACCCCGATATTTCCACGTATTACCGGTGGGCCCGGTGGGGAGTATCGTGACGTAGTTGATATCATCATAGTTAAACAACACAATTTAAATGCATAGCGGAAGCAAAAGATAATTATATTACAATCCGATATAAAGTAATATCAAAGTATTACAAACGGAATGTAAAAGATCCACAGGCGGATCAAAAGATAAAAAGAAACTTTGTTCGACAGACTTTAAGGCATCTAAGCTCGCGAGACTTTTATTTGATGCTAGGAGAGGCCAGCCTATTCCGATTAGTACCTGCACTTAGCCTTTTTGGGAAAATACGTCAGTTTACACTGGTAAATACAATTTAACTGACTCAATTTGAAAACGTTTAAGAAAATTGATTTGAATGCACAGGGCACAAAACTTTTTATAACTTGGGATAATTATTTATTTATAAACTTGTAAAAGAATTACATGTTTCTTATACGTTCAGTAGCCCGGATTGACGCCGGATTAAAGATTAATAGACACACCACATGATATAGTCTCGCGGCGGGTTATTCCCGTAACCGGCGGTTATACCTTATTATTTATATATGCACTGTCGGGTGTACACCCACACCCCGTGCTTAGGTCGTGGCCATTTCTTAAAATGATGCCAAGGATATCCGGGACATGGTCATTAACCCCCCAAAGGCTTTAAGCAAACAAAACAATTTAAACGGGAGATTTCAATAAATTAACCTTCATACAATTAAAAATTCAATGCCCGACCAAGCGGTATTTTATATACCGTACCCCAAGCCCGTATAGGGAAAATAAGTTAAAAGTATTTACTTGAGCTAAATATAAATTCAATCCCAGCCGTATATCAAATCAGCAAGTACAGATAGCTTTTACTGGGCTCCTAAATCTGGAACAAAGGTTTTTAATAACCTATTAGATTCCTAACGGGTCTTTAATTAAGCCTAAACTTAGACCGGTTAGTTTTAAAAAGAAGATACGGTTCAAAACGCATGATTATGCGAAGACCGGATTAGATTGTGGTTTAGACCCGACAAGCTTGTATACTTGTTTAGTATGGGTAAACTAAACACATTCTGGATTTTGAGATAGAAATGATAAGGTTTGACCCCGTTTCGGCTAATTTATGCAAACTAGTTACATAAGCCGATCCGAACGCGAAAAGTGCGTAACGGGTAACCACATGAGTCATGAACAAGTTTCCTAAGTTAATATGCATTTAATATGTTGTGATATCAGTAGGATACCTTCCATTATGCCCAAAACGAATTTAAAACCAATTTATGCCCCGTAGGGGTATTTTGGTCATTTTAAAGGTTATAAGAGAGGTTAAATATTATTCTGCGGTTTAGGTCTGATATAATCAGTAAAAATACTTAGTTTAATAAGTTATATCAGTAGGGTATAACATACATGTGAAATTTATTAATTATAACCAAACTATGCACCGAAGGGGCATTTTGGTAATTTCACTTAAGCTTTAAAGGTCAAAATTAGAATTCGGAGTTTAAAACTTTTGCCTACTGTTTAATTATGAAAATTTACTTAAAACATCAGTAGGTATCAAACCTTATATGTTAAAAATAGTTTTAACTTATACTATGCGTTAAAAACGCGTAAAAAGGCGATTTTAAGCGATTTCCGGGTTTTATAAGAAAAGCTGATATTTTTATCATTCCAGAAAGCTTAAAATGTTTTATTTATCATATAAAATCAGTAGCAAAAAGTTTGGTATCAAAATGTTATGTAAAACTCATTTTATGGCCAAAAGGGCAAAACCGACACTTACCGAATCAAGGCTAGAACCCTATGTTATGCTCATCCTAAAAATAAATAAAAATCTTCAAATATCCCAAAATATTATTTTACATCAGTAGAGAAAAAGTTAGGTTTCAAAAATTGGGTTTAGATAGGCTTTATGCTAATTACGCCGTTTAATAAATAAAAAGCTTTTCATTTACGCTAATGAGCATAACTCCTAATCTAGACCTCAAACTGATGTCAAATTTTAGGGACAAGTTTATAAATCAGTAATGAAGGTTTCTATCCTCTCACATTTTCTAAAATTTTGTTTTAAGGTTAAAAGGGCATAATAGTCAACATTTAGGCATTAACGGAAACATGCATATGAATCGGATAACTAAGGAACCAAGTTGTATAACCTCAGAGGGTTACACTAGCCTATAACCAGGTCCTAAAGGAATCCTAAAACATATCTAAACTAAGCTAAATCAGGTTAGAACTAAAAGTCAAAGTCAAAGCAAAAGTCAACTTTTGCGACTTTCGGTTCCGAATCGAGCCTATACTTAGAATTGTCGGGTTGAATCATGCTTAGGCATGTTCAACTAATATTTACCAAGTTATTAAAGTGAGAAAACTGATTTTATGGTTTCTTATATTAATAGTTATGAATTTATTTAAAACTAACCCATTTGACTTTTATTTGACCCGACAATTTAACTAAGTAAACATGGTAATTAGGAGGTGCCCTTTTGAGGGTTTAATACCTACCTAATTACGATCACGTAGCCATGTTCGTTGCGAACCATGGCTTGACCATGCAAGGTCTAACTAATAGTCAAAGCGTTTATCGAAACGTTTTGACTTTTTTTGCTTTAAGAGCCAAATAAAAATAAACAAAGCAAGGAAGGACACTTACAAAAGGTCCAAGAGGCAGAAGATAACTCAAAAGGAGGTTCCCTTGATCAGGCCCCTCAGATTTGAGTGTTAGAGAGCAAAACTCAAGAAATGGGTGAAATGAAGTGAAGAACTTCACCCCTATTTATAGTGTTTTGGAGATCATGGATGATTGACAAGTGTTGGAGAGGGGCTTTGAGATCATTCCAGGTGTAAAACAAGTTTTCAAAACCAACAATGGCCCCTAGAATGGATTATGTGAGACAATGGAGGCAAACCAAGGCTGGTTTCTAATTTTCTGTTACTGGGCATGGCTTACAGACCGCAAGGGTCCAGCCATACGGTCCGTAAGGACCAGGCCAGCTCACCAGAACTTTCAAATGTTGACATATTAGGCCCCTGCACTTGTTAATTGCCATTTCCGACACATCTAAGGCCCGTTAAACCATTTTAAGGCTCTACAATGATGCCTAAGAATAGGGAACATGAAACATGCTCAAAACATGCCGGATGTCGGTTCGTTTGGTCGTACGGTCACGTTGTTCGGCTAATTACAACGAAACACGGACGAACTCGAAAAACGAACCAAATTATGCGACGAATGGAATTTTATCAAGCCAAACACTAAAACAAAATATTTTAGTGCTTACATAAATTTTTGGGTGTCCGGAGATATTCAGAATGCAAGATATGTGCGAAAATGCAAACTTATGCACTTTTTGACACTTTTAGTCCCTGCATGACTTAAAAGTTCATTTTTGAGCACCAAACACCTCTAAGCCTATAACTAAGCTAGGTATGGGATATTTAGGGTATGTTTAACTTATGGTAATATTCCAGAAGGTCTGATTCTATACGAATCGACATACTTTTGCTGTTTGACGCAAATAGTCCTTTAATCGCACAAAGCAGCGCGAAATGTCGTTTAATGATACCCAGGCTTCCATGGCCCATAATGGGCATTCCCAAGCATATAATTAAATATTACTACACTGCCATTTGCTTAAATGGTCACCGAAAGGCGTAGATTCAAAAGTTGACGCTTTAGGTCCCTCTATTGCGTAAACTTGCGCATCTCATCGTTTAATAGCATCAAGGCCTTATCTAATCCATGTTAGGCATTATTAAGAGTATTATTAAGCATCACGATGCTTCGGGTTTGCCAAAAGGTCATTCAGAGGTATAATTAAACATATTGACACTTTTAGTCCCTCTAACTTGCAAAGTTGCGCGTAACTTTACTTATAGGCATAAAAACTTTAGACGGCCAATGTTTGGCATTCCCGAGAGTATAATCAAATATCATGAAGCTCCCGGTTTGTTAAAAGGTCACTCAGAGGTAAGAATTTACATGTTGACGCTTTTAACCCTTAATTGCGCAAAATTTCAATTAATTACGCAAACGGCTACACTCGATCGACAAGTGGCTCATTTGTGAATATAATCATCATGAGCGGTTATTCAGAAACTTATTTTAGGTATACAAACACTTCCAGTCCTTTCATAATCAAGGTTTTCGATTTTTCGAAAAATTAGTCCCTTGAATTTACTATTTGACTTCATTAGGGTTTATTACACGTGTTAATACATCATTGGACGTGATTTTTACGAGGTGTTACAGATCAAAATCGTTTTCAAACCGATTAAGGAACATTTTTCAGCTACTGGTCCATGCGATTGTTAATATGCTTGTCCTCTTAAATCCAACGCTCAAACTTCAACTTTTAGCTTTGTGATACGCTTTTAGGTAGAATTATACTGTAACATCCGTGTGTCCCATTCCAAGGCATACCCCCGCGATCAAGGTAAGCACAACAGTTCATCATAGCAGGTAAGTATACTGAGATCATCCTTTTTATTTATTTATTTTTATTTTTCAACGCCAGACTTCCTGGTGAACAGGTCAGTACTTCCGTACAGCAGAGAGACCAGAGAAGTTCTGACGAGGGTGAGACAGATACATTTAACGGTACGGATTTGGCTTTAAAAGCACACGGAATTCTCTTTTTAGTGAGATTTCTTCCGTTTTCAGGTTTTGGCCCTTTTGTGGCTCTTATTTTAAGATATCTTGACTATGTCCAGGTCTGCATATAATCTGGATGCAACAGAGGGACGGCCCTGATATCCCGGATGATTTATCAGCATAAAGACCCAAAACTTCAGATGTTTGCTATCTATCAATGCAGGATTTAAGACCATGAAATCATACACCGTTGGTCTGTTTCCCACGAGATGTCCAGTTCATTATGTTTGTATTACTTTTGCCTCTTTTTGCTTTTCGAACGTTAGACCTATCAACACATCACAGTGGATCCAAATCTGTTCAGCATTGAAACCTTACATGTGTTAATCAAGCTCTTTATCACGAAAATTTATTTCACTTCCCTAGTAACTATTTCTCCCCCTCAAACGATGCGTATATACATATATGGTTTTTTTTTTTTTTGCTTTTCTCCCCCTCAAACTATGCATATGTACATATATGTCCCTCTCCCCCCTAAATTTGTGCATCACACTTTATGCGCAAATTTACTTATTTATTTACATTAAGACGAAACCTGTTGTTTGTTTTTGTGTCGCTCAGTCGGTGAAACGCATTATTTTCAAAAGATCTACAAGCACATTGAATCGCAAGATGCTGACAGGTTTTGTAAAAAAATCCGCTGAATTAGAGTCAGTTTGGGTCGGTTTAAGTTTAAACAATCCTCTGTCAAAGCAATCTCGAATAAAACGCACCTTGATATCAATGTGCTTGGTTTTAGAGTAAAAGACAGGGTTTTTGATAATCTGGATAACGGCATCATTATCAAAATAAGTAGTAGAGTTTAGATAAGTCAAACCGTAATCCTTGAGCTGGTGTTGCATCCAAAGAACCTGAGAGCAGCAGGCAGCAGATGCTGCAACGCACTTTGCTTCCGCTGCAAAAGTGAGTTGTTGCTTCTTACACTGCCATGAGATGAGATTGTCCCCCAAGAATTGGCATCCAGCTGATGTACACTTCATATCCCTATTTTGACAAACTTGCAAGCCCAAAAACATTTTCACTTCTCTCAACGAGTGCCTTTCGAACTTCTTTCTCATCATGCGAAAATACGAATGGCCTCCAAACGTGCCATCGGTGTGTGTACCTCATCATAATCCAGACATTCAACTTGCTCGAAAACTTGAATTGCCATTCGTACCTTGTACCTCACTATCATGCTGATATCATCTTGTTTGTTTCTGAATAGGCATGTGTTGATGTCCCTCTTGATGCTTTTCCAGATTGCTCCCCCTCATTTGGTGCAGTAGCGTTGTTGATCACCGGTGGATCTACAGTGCAATCTGAGGGAATTGCTCCCGGAAACAGAGAAGTTCCTTGAACGTTTGAGAGTCCTGAGGAGACTTCAGTGTTACGGACTGAACCATCAGGGATAGCTATAGCAGGTTTAGAAATCGGCTTCTAAACAGTCGAAGAATGAAGTTGCGAGCCACTCTCAGTGAAGATACGCTCAGAAGGTTGTGCTTTAGATCAGGGACATAATTGACGTCTGAGAAGATGAGAACTCCGTATTTGACAGTGCCCTTCATCGTTATTCTTCCAGTTTCCCCTCCCGCGAAGTTGACAAATTCACCCTCGAATATATATTTTTTTTTGTTATTTAACTGGGATAAGTCTTCTGTCACGTGTCTGGAACAACTACTATCGATAAACCAAGGTCTAACGATCGCCCTCCATAGCCGTTCTTGCACACTTAGCGGAATTAGTTAGAAAATGGAACCCAGGCCATAGTGGACCTGAGTTGATCATTACTATCTGTGTATGAGACTTCGCGAAAGATCATCTGGCTCTTAACATCGCCGGTGGTTTTTGACGATGAAGTGGATGTTGATGGTTGTGAACACGGAGACTGGGATCCAACAGGAGTCTTAGGTTTCCAATTCCTAGTGTCTGAAACACTTTCATTTGATGGAAAAACTTTTGTTTTTCTTTGAAACCTGTTTAGGTTTGAAATTTTTTTATTTCCCTATTTGGCAAGATTCCAGTCTCTATTAGAAGGCCTTGCTTTGGGAGGACCGTTTTTGGTAAAGTGAGAGTGCATAGCCTTCTGATGATACATGTTCCCATGGTGGTAAGGACGATGAACACAATTTCTTGCAATGTGTCCCGGAACTCCACAATAGAACCCACATAATTCCGCACACCAATCTGACCGTTGATTAACATTCAACAATTCACAGCTCTGACATGACATCATGTGCAGCCGCTGGTCCCACAGAATGTTGCACACAAATTCCTTTTGATCGTTGATCCTTTCCTCCATCTGACGGTTCACCTTCCTTAGGGTTTTTTGGAAATTATGTGCAGCCGCCATACCCAATATTCCCTGACTGCTGATGTCATTCCATCATCATCCGAAATCATATGATACCACTTGTTAGTCCCGAAAAACCCGTGACATCACTCAACGATTCAATCGAACGCGGAATATAAGATCAAACCGAGCGAACAAAAAGAAAATTTTCATTACAAAACATAGTGTCGCTGCTTAGATCGCACACAGTCTCAAGAACTGTCTGATACGATCTTCGAGAACCTTGCACACAATCTCTAGGATTGTCGGGTACAAGGTTCTCCTTTGGGGATTACAATTTTGCTAAATGGGAGAGCTCTACCCTAATAATCTAGACAAGACTATATATAGGAGCCTCTACCCCATTGGCCCACATGGCCTAGCCCAAGCCCAAGACATAATCTAAACCAAAAAACATAAAAGACTCGTAATAAAGATAAGCGTAAAACTCTGGACCTAACAAACTCCCCCTAGTTTTATGCTCCTTTAGTGTCCTAGCAGTAAACGAGCCCATCAATGTATCTTGGATGAAAAGGTTATGAATGTGATGTCGGATGAATGACGGAGGTCTCGGATTATGTCGGATACAGGACCGAAGAATGATATGAACTTGTTTATTAAGAAGAACACACGGATTCAAGTGATCCGCCTGGTATTCAAGTCGTGCAAAAAACACCTTGTTGGTCCCAGAAAAAAATTTCTAACCCAATGAAAATTCTTTTAACTTCTGTTGTTGTAAATTGTGGACCAAATATCAACTAAAATGTGAACAAGCTAAGATGCTGAATTCCGTTTTCTTAGGTTCACCCATGTAACCCAAGTCCACATAATAAAAACAAATTCAAGCAACCCAACTTTAACAACTCGAGAAGATAAATTGTTATTTATCCCCTATTTTGTTATTTCAGCAAATGTGACTTTCTTTTGGGCCCTGGCTTTATCAGTCGGCCCAATCTGTTCTTTAGTTGGACGGTAGATAAATTACCTGATCTGTCTCCATCATTCTCACAATCTTTGGCTGCACTAGTTGGCCCCACAGAATGTTGCACAAAAATTTAAAACATGTCCTAACTTTCTGACCGTAGATTACCATTATCCAATGGTGTAGATATTTTTTTTTGAATGGCCAACATAAAATTCATTCACCAAACTAGCAAGGGGCTAGCACCACACTTACAGTCCACCAAAATACTATAAAAACAACATAAAACAACTAAGAACCAAACTGGAGCAAACATACAGAACTGAAATTAAACATTAAAAACCATTGAACCTTCTCCAGCTCTCCCAGTTTAGACAAGCCTCTTTCGAGCGATACTTAACCCACTGGAAGCTCATCCTTTTGATTTCCTCGACAACCTTTTGAACCGATACTGTAGCATTTTGGAAAATTATTTCATTCCGCATACGCCACACACTCCAAAGGTAAACGAGCGAAATAGCATGTATGGCTTTCTTCCGCTTTGCCGACCCATCCACATACTCGCCGACCTGCAGAACATCTTTGAGGCTGAAAGCATTAAAGGCTGAAACTTTACACCATTGAGCGATAGCGGTCCACACGGTCTGAGCGAATTGGCAATCGACGAAAATATGTTCACTTGTCTCTGGGTGTTCATTACAGAAAATGCAGGTCACCGTTTCTGGATGAATACCTTTCGAGAGAAGTGCCACCTTAGTTGGAAGTCGTTCCACCATCGCCCTCCCCCCGACTACCCCAACCTTTTTAGGTGTCCAATTATTCCACTTAAAAACCGATTGCGGCGCCACCCTATTTTGATTTTGAACATGGCTCTTGATACTTCGAACCGAAAACAAACCATTAGGGTCTAGATCCCAGACCCAACGGTCCCTTCTATCTTCACATTATACCCCTGATGTATATTGAATAAGTTGTTGTAATTCTGCTATCTCGGCTGAAGAGGAGGGGGCCCGATTCCAGTTCCAATTCCATTGTGGCTAGTGATTTTCATTCCACAATCGATCCGCTACTGTGCACATCTTATCCATCTCCAAATTAAACAAAGCTGGAAAAGAGTATGCAAGCGGTGATTCGCCTACCCAGGTATCAACCCAAAAAAGAATATCCGCTCCATTGCCAAGTACTCCTTTGATCCGTTTTGTAAGATTCAATTCAGCCCTTTCCAGTTCTCCCGAAATTTTCCATATTTGCTTCCATGGTCCTGGAATCGAAATCTTAGCCGGAATAAAGTTCCAAGATCTGGATTTGTTATGAATTGCCTAAATCACTTTCCGCCATAATCCTTCTTTCTCGACCTTGATTCTCCACCACCATTTCGCTAGCATGGCGAGATTAGCGTCTTTGAGTGAGCCGAAACCAACCCCACCAGATTCAACTGAAGAGATAACCTTTTCCCACGCTATCCAATTTGCCTTTGATTTATCTTCCGTACCACCCCAAAAGAATGTTCTCCGAATGCTTTCTAGATTTTTAATTACTTGTGCCGGGGCCCTATACAAGGAGAAATAATATGTAGGAAGTGAACTAAGAACCGACTTGATTAATGTAATTCTACCCCCATAAGAAAGCGTTTTACCCTTCCATATCGACAACCTATTCTTGAATACTTCCATAACGGGCTTCCAGTTTTTCACCAAATTCATGTTTCCACCCACTTGTAGTCCCAAGTATTTGAACGGGAAGGCACCCGCTTTACAATACAAGGTATTGGCCATTTCATCCACTTTGCTAGAACCCACTCCCATACCAAATAGTTTGCTTTTGCAAAGATTGACCTTTAACCCGACGCCAAGTGGAAACATCTAAGTATTCTTCTTAAATTGAGTACATTTGACAAAGACCAAGTGCCAATAAAGATGACATCATCGGCATAAAGCAAATGTGTCAAAGTAGGTCCATTTGTCGCGCACTTTATCCCTTGGAAAAAACCAACCGAAGAAGCCTTTTTCATTATTCCGGAAAGAGCTTCCATGGCCAAGAGAAAAAGGAATGGAGATAACGGATCCCCTTGGCGAAGTCCACGAGTACAATTGAATTCCATTGTAGGCGAACCATTGACTAGCACAGAACCATGTGAAGAGTGCAATGTAGCCATTATCCAAGTTATCCATTTTGCCGGAAAGTTCATTTGCATCATAATGGATTGAAGAAAATTCCAATTGAGCGAATCATATGCTTTATGGATGTCGACTTTAAAAAACATACCCGACTTTTTTACCGTTTTCATCCAAGCGAGGAGTTCGTTAAGCATCAGGGGCCCATCGGTAATATTTCTACCACATATAAATGCGGATTGTTCCTCCGAGATTAGCTTTCCAATCACTCCTTTTAACCTATTCACCAGAACTTTGGAAATTACTTAGTTTATGCAACCTATTAGGCTTATAGGCCGAAAATCCGCCGGGCTTAACGGGTCCTTTATTTTTGGTATAAGGGTGATAAATGAAGAGGTACAACTCTTATTTATACTCCCGTTAAAAAAGAACTCATCAAATAGTTTCAGAAAATCATATTGCAGCCCATCCCAATATCGTTTGATAAACTTGAAGTTGAATCCATCTGTCCCGGGTGCACGGTCGCCATCACATTCCCATATCGCATTTTTAATCTCCGCCAATGAAAACGAGGCCTCCAACGATTGAGCTTCAGTTGCTGATAAAGACTTTAGATTAGGACACGCAATGGGAGGGCGGGACGACATGGGTTCCAAAAACATGTTAGAATAAAACTCATAGAAATGTTGTTTTATCGTCACCGGGTTCGTTACCCATTCCCTCTCAACTAGTACCCCATTTATCCTGTTCGTGTTCGTATTTGATTTAACCACTACGTGGAAAAACCTGGAATTTTCGTCCCCCTATGATGGTGTAGATATAATAGGGTTTTTTGATAATTCATGAATGGACATCATGTGCACAGCCGCCATCAATCATTACCCAACATTCTTGACCAGCTGATGTCATCAACTTCCTCCGATTCATATGATATTTCATCGGAAAACATCAACATTTTCCGAGATCATCAACAGCAGCCGACAACATCCTTTAATTTCTTTATCACATATCAACAACAAACCATCTGACATCTCTAATCATCCATCTTCAACGTACATTCTCATGCGAGATAACAAAATTCACAGTTCATCAGTCAACTTCATCTGATATCATCTCGAATCACCAATATCCATTCGAGATACATAAGAATTTCATCCGAGATTCATCTTCATCATCAATAATTCTTATCCGAGATACGTTGGTTTCTTCCGAGATAATCCAAAACACATATATATTCATTGGAGGTCATCAACCTCGTTCAACTTTGAGATCTACATTCATCAGCATCCTCGCGACATTCATCATCTGTGCCGACCACCGCCAGTGCCGACCACCGTCATGCAACCTGCAACTCCTTCAACTGTTCAGCATCTCCGAACTCCTCGTCTCCGATCATCAAACCATCACGGAACTCCGATCATCTTCTTCGAACTCCGACCCAAAAACCTACAACTCCATCTATCTTTCTCTGTCTCCAGTCATCTTCCGGCGACTACACCAGATCTTAGAATTTTTTCAGATCTGTAGTGATATCTAGATCTTACGAACCGGAGATCTATCCATTTGCGAACACATATCCCCCGACACTTGTGCAAAGCTTCTTCTTGTTATTCGAGTGATATCAAAACCGAGCCTTTAAAAGACTTCAATGGCTCTGATACCAATTGTAAGTCCCGAAAATACGGATCAAACAAAGATATCAAACAATCACCAAGGATGGGCGGAATCCAAACTTGATGATGATCAAGAAATCAAGAACACGATGATGAAGATTCAAAGATTCAAATGATTATAGATTCAATGCTTAAACTTGCATACAATCTCTAGTTGTCTAATACAAGTTTCTAAAACATGGAACCAACCTTAACCCCTAATTTCCATTAACTATTTATAAGGAGGGTTTCCCCCTAAACCCTAGGCCCATAATTACCCCAAAGCCCACTCTAATACCCCCACTTCTAGAACTTGATCCAAAAATCAATTAATCTACTAATCCATAAACCTATAGGGCCTAACAATAAGGAACTCCTCTGAGTTGTGAGAACTTAAGAACTCCAATATGCCACTTTGCGTGCGAGTTTTTTAACCAAATTTTACACAAATGTAAATGAACATACAACTAAGATATTTGTCATATATATAAGGGAGAGTTATCTTGACAATGCTAAATATTGCTGTAAGACCCTAATTCGTATTTGACCAAAAGTCGCAGCGGAAATTTGTATCATAAAATTTCTTTCATTATAAACGTTTTGACTTACTTGAAAGTTCATTATAAGATAACTCTTTTACATTATATGCATCCTTCGTAATCATTTACAAAATAAAAGCATAACTTATGTCTATCAATTTACATACTCAAGCATTCCCGTATAATCTATCTTGTGACTCGGTCTTTGATCGCTACTCCTCGTGATGATAATCTGTGATTCATACAACCTGCACCCACCACATACATTCGCAACATTAGCATAGATTATATACAAACAAGATTCTTAATCATGTAGTCTCGTCACGTTCTATCCACATATAATTTCCATCCCGTTATCTTTCTAGACTTAGTCATTCCATCCGGGTGTCTAATCTTTGGCGAAACTTCAATAGAGTGCCTGCACTACATTTCATTCTCGAGGCACACTGTTAATAACGTCATTACTTAAATGTATTGAAACCACGTATACAATCCATACATAACTACGTACATACATACCTACCCATATACATACATACATACATACATATCTACATACAAACATACCTACTCTCATACATACATACATACATACTTGCCTCCACATATATACATTTATACCTATATGCGTTTGTACCTTCATACCTGAATACATAATGCTTATGCCTATACATAGCTACTTACGTTCATACATACACCGATACCTACATATATACCGATCTGCATACATATCTACATACTTACATGCATCCAAAAGACGAACCATAACTACACACGTGCATACCTTCACTCACACGTACATATGCTTACATAATTACATAAATACATTTTTACATACATACTAACTCGTACATACCACTTACCTAATTCTCCACGAATTACTGTCGTATCTTAATGACAAACCTTCGTATAACAAAACATGTACGAACAATCTTATATACATACTCACTCCTATTCATGATTACTTATTAGTTTAAGCGTGTTGGGATGAAGTTAAATCTACACATAAATACCCACATACTTAGTTCATTACCCCGCATACTCGCTCCCACATCCCGATCTTACTCACACATCATAAATGTTTTTTAAATGTCTTTCGGGTATGTTTCGGATCTTAAGAATGAGTTCCGAACTCACCCGTAACTTACCAATCCTTTCGGTAGGGTTGAGGAACATTATAAAGACTTAACGAGGCTTGGAATGGGTCCACGGGGTCCGAATTCAAAGGAAAAACAAAGAATTTCATAAACTTTACATTTGCATCTGACCTCCACCGTAAGCTACGGTGGCTACCGTAGCTTACGGAGCCACCGTAGCTTACGGTGGCCCCAAAAGCTTTACGGTCACTTTAAACTGCCTTACGACAGAAAAGAAGACCCAGCTCCCACCGTAGCTTACGGTGGGCACCGTAAGCTACGGTGATGCCCAGTTCAGCTCCCCAATTTAATACTAAAATTCGCATAACTTGATCGGTTTGCATCCGTTTCACTTGAAACTTGTCCCTAAACATCCGTAAAACAATTCCTCACATATTAGCCTAAGAACCCTTACCCAGGTCCTTAATCATTACAAATTTTATTACCGTTACCTCACTTATTCTTATTTATTCGACCCGTTTGGTCCCACAAACTACCTTCGACTATCTAGATCATTACTTCTCTTAATACCTTCATTCATTTTATGTCATACATAATTTCCCCTCATTCATAAATAAGAAAGTTCTTATGTATACTAAGAAGTGAGTTGGGAGTCACTTACCTTAAGCGTTAGTGTTCATGCTTGCTTCCTCGCTTCCGCTTGACCCGTTAACCTTCCGTTCTTGAGTCCATGCTAATGTGATTCCTATCCTTTCATGTCATCACAATCGCATTATGGTTAGCATACATGCTCATTCATACTAACATTTGTTTCTTTCCATTCATACATTACTTGACTTTTTATTAACCAAATACCACATACATAAGGCATAGACTAAAAGTCACCTTGGTCCATATTCACGCTACTCAATTATCATCATACACAACACATAGATCATCTACTACGATACACATGACTTCTCTACTATTACAATCATGTCCGAAAGGCTAACCATGCTATACATTCATTGTTGACTTTCAGGAAGTCAAATGTCCTATTTACACACTTTCAACTTATGAACATGTATCCATCTTAATAGGGTAGACCATAATATTACATTATACGCATTACACACTCGTATTGTATGACATCTACAACTACATGATCATTTACTTATATACACATACACATATACATACATAATCCATTCCATCCACACTTGCATTCTCATATTTTCACAACTAACACTTTAACCCGTACTAAGCTAACCCAACATTACTTCAACATAATATCCACATGAACTATATCTAAAACACATTTCTCATGTTAGTTTACTATCAAATACCTCATTTTCACATTCCACATATATTCATCTTTTACTTACATACAATTTCATTTATCAAGCTCACCTAGGCATTTCATCAAGCACTTGGTGTGCCTACCACTATCTTAGCCCAATGTACAACCCATTCATGCATGATCTTCCATGTTCTTATCTTCATTCATGAAATTCAACTAAACATTCATTTATTTCATGTCCTAATCAACTTATCTAAAATAATTCATCACATACAACATACTACATCACAAATTACACAATTATTGAACATGGTGATTCACTCACTTCATCATCCCAAATGGGTTTTACTTGAAAACATGAAATTAATCAAAATCATGTACAACACATATTCCATAAGATGATTCTAACACATATTCATGCTAAATCTCATACAAATTCATGGATTGATCATAACCCACTTCCTACTAGATCATCAAATTAACTTATACAACTTACCTCATGTGTAACAAGTCTAGATGATCATGAATTTGAGTTCATGCATTAGATCCGAGCTGAATTTCCCTTTCAAATTGATGATTTTAGTGAAACTAGGGTTTGAACCCTTTTCTTCTTCCTGGAGATCGATACACACACACACACTATGTGTGTGTGTGGTGTTTTAACTTTTTAATTAATAAAACCCTTGTTTCCTACTTAACGGTTTTGGTCCCTCGAGTTTCATTTTGATTATATAAGAGACTAAAACCCATTTCTTTATATTAACCGGGTTCTAATTTACCAAACCCGCTTTTTGGGGTGTTACAAGTCTACCCCCCTTAAATGAGGTTTCGTCCCTGAAACCTTTCTCATTTCCATTAAATACTAATATCCTTTCCCTTGCCCTATCAACACGACCACTAGCCCATCTTAGTGACAACCCTCTATTTTCAAGAACCCGTCCCGGAGTTCTTGTTAGTGTCGCTTTCACTAATAGCGCTAGCTTCCAACACATTTCTTAGCTAATGGTTCGTTCATCATTCTATTATTTGTATATCCTGTGCAATATACCATTTGTTTACTTGAAACAATTCCAACATCCTAATAATAACATTCCTTCCTGTTTATTTCAAATTTCATATTATCTTTGTTGACTATACGATCTAAATTCGTAATTTATACATACACATCTACTTTTAATTTCGATAGGTACGTCGTACTGCTAAATAACTATACATTCTCAATTCATGATTATTCGTATATTTGACTTCTTTCTAACAAGTCCATATTTCTCATACTTTACCTTTACACACATTCCCATTTCCTTGGCCCATTTGTAGTGGGTCAATTTACGTATCTCTTCACACTTATTATCATACTTACATTCGTATGATCCGTTATAGCAGATCTAATATCTTCATCCCATTTCTTAGATTATATTTTATACATATATCACATAATATTTAGTTCTTGTTTTGTTATCGCAACAAAACTACTATTTCATAGTCACATATACATACTTAACTCCAAAGTTAGCGTCATTCTACGTTTCCTATAGTTATTTGTACTATACGTACCCTTACGTTACCTTCAACTCACCTCATTTATCCTACATTACTATCCTTCTCAATTCATGCATCACTTAAGTTGCCTAAGCAAGCGCATCATGCAGGTTCTTCATACGAGAGTTTAACCAATACCCAAAATTTTCGCTCATAACTTATAAAATCTAGTTCTCAATGACATAGTTCTCTCCTTATGTTAACTATAAGGAATCAAACATTCCATACTATACCATACTCCTTCCACCATTCAATTTCAAGGGCGTTTTCAATTTACCAATTCATACTTATCCGTCATAAATTAAAACATTTTACTTACCTCGATTTCATTCCATACTTCAGCGATCCGTAATTCATATCTGTCCACATTCTTCACGAGTACTAGCCGTACCAGGCTAGATTTCATTCATCCATGTAATGTGCCTCCACTCGTACGCATCATTCCACCAATTCGATTGGTTTCATCACATCAAGGGTTCTAACATTATCATCAACAAATCTAGCAGTTAGTACATTTCATTTCTCACACGAAACTCTTTCATTCTAGTTACTTATTTTGTCAACCTTCATAATTTGACCTTTTAAGGCTAACTGACATTTCTTAATTACCGTTTATGTATTGAGGCACACTTTCGTACTACTTTCCATTCATGCTTACTTGCAAAAACATTCACTACGTCATTTAGGTATTCTTAACAAAACTTATCATTCTCGTTCATACTCAAATCACTGTCCGGGTCGTAGCCCGTCATTTAGTATGACTCCTGAGAGTCGATTACTAACACATTTAACACATAACTTGTTCAAAACTTCTTCCTTTCATTTTAAAATTTGGTTTGTGTGCCAATTACGATCATTCTTTCATTCAGTTACTTTACATTTTCTCATGTGACTCATTTGACGCAACCAAGGTCAAACTATCGGCACATTCTAATGTGGGTTAATTTCGTCCCTTTTTTTTTATATTTTTAAGTCCGTCCAGTGGATTCAAACGTAACATTTATACCTTTTCTTCCTTCTATGTTTTGAATCCATCTGACGGATTCAAACATGCCATTCACATCTTCCATTCCATACATGTGTTGAATCCGTCTCTTGGATTCAGACATATCATTTCTACATTTCATTTCCTTGAATCCGTCTCGCGGATTCAAACAGGTCATTCATACTTCATTATTTTCATGCTTCGAATCCGTCTCGCAGATTCTAACAATCATTCATACTTTCATTATTTTCATGTTTCGAATCCGTCTCGCAGATTCTAACACATCATTCATACTTTCATTATTTTCATGTTTCGAATTCGTCTCACGGATTCTATCATATCATTCATACTTTCATTCCTGAAAGTCTTACATTTCTCTTCACCCTCACGTCCGCCTACTACCTAATCCTAATGGGCATACCTGTAACAATTATCACGGGCTCACGAACGTCATATGTTTCTCATGTACTGGCCAGGTACACAATCCACATACAAGTTTCGTGTCTTCGTGTAATTGTCACCTTATGTCCGAAGAATTGGGTTTCGGCACGTGTAACATTTCTAAAACTTCATTACCATTCTTATTATTCTATTTCATTTAAAATTTTCCTTTTACTTGATAGGTTTTACCATTACATGCACCCATATGCTAAATCTACGTACCTCGGTCAATATGTCATATTACATACCTTGGTGCCGGCGCTAGACCGCATTCACAGATCATCCTTTCCAAGCAATCATGCTTATCTTACACATAACATACTGTTAGTTATCTTCAAATACATACTTAAGCACATACTTACTTTGGCTTCTACCCTTAGATCTTGATCGAGTATTGGATTGTACGGGTCCTTGTCACAAGAGCACACATGTTTGAGTTCAAGTATTTACCTCCTCATACTTGATTTCTCTCAAACCAGGGCTCTGATACCAACTTGTAAGACCCTAATTCGTATTTGACCAAAAGTCACAGCGGAAATTCGTATCATAAAATTTCTTTCATTATAAACGTTTTGACTTACTTGAATGTTCATTATAAGATAACTCTTTTACATTACATGCATCCTTCGTAATCATTTACAAAATAAAAGCATAACTTATGTCTATCAATTTACATACTCAAGCATTCCCGTACAATCTATCTTGTGACTCGGTCTTTGATCGCTACTCCTTGTGATGATAATCTGTGATTCATACAACCTGCACCCACCACATACATTCGCAACATTAGCATACATTATATACAAACAAGATTCTTAATCATGTAGTCTCGTCACATTCTATCCACATATACTTTTGATCCCGTTATCTTTCTAGATTTAGTCATTCCATCCGGGTGTCTAATCTTTGGCGAAACTTCAATAGAGTGCCTGCACTACATTTCATTCTCGAGGCACACTGTTAATAATGTCATTACTTAAATGTATTGAAACCACGTATACAATACATACATAACTACGTACATACATACCTACTCACATACATACATACATACATACATACATACATACATACATACATACATACATACATACATACATACATACATACATACATACATACATACATACATACATACATACATACATACATACATACATACATACATATCTACATACAAACATACCTACTCTCATACATACATACATACATACATACTTGCCTCCACATATATACATTTATACCTATACGCGTATGTACCTGAATACATAATGCTTACGCCTATACATAGCTACTTACGTTCATACAAACACCGATACCTACATATATACCGATCTGTATACATATCTACATACTTACATGCATCCAAAAGACGAACCATAACTACACACGTGCATACCTTTACTCACACGTACATAATTACATAAATACATTTTTACATACATACTAACTCGTACATACCACTTACCTAATTCTCCACGAATTACTGTCGTATCTTAATTACAAACCTTCGTATAACAAAACATGTACGAACAATCTTATATACATACTCACTCCTATTCATGATTACTTATTAGTTTAAGAGTATTGGGATGAAGTTAAATCTATACATACAAACCCACATACTTAGTTCATTACCCCGCATACTTGCTCCCACATCCCGATCTTACTCACACATCATAAATGCTTTTTAAATGTCTTTCGGGTATGTTTCGGATCTTAAGAATGAGTTCCGAACTCACCCGTAACTTACCAAGCCTTTCGGTAGGGTTGAGGAACATTATAAAGACTTAACGAGGCTTGGAATGGGTCCACGGGGTCCGAATTCGAAGAAAAAACAAAGAATTTCATAAACTTTACATTTGCATCTGACCTCCACCGTAAGCTACGGTGGCCCCAAAAGCTTTACGGTAACTTTAAACTGCCTTACGGTAGAAAAGAATACCCAGCTCCCACCGTAGCTTACGGTGGACACCGTAAGCTACGGTGATGCCCAGTTCAGCTCCCCAATTTAATACTAAAATTCACATAACTTGATCGTTTTGCATCCATTTCACTTGAAACTTGTCCCTAAACATCCGTAAAACAATTCCTCACATATTAGCCTAAGAACCCTTACCCGGGTCCTTAATCATTACAAATTTTATTACCGTTACCTCAATTATTCTTATTTATTCGACCCGTTTGGTCCCACAAACTACCTTCGACTATCTAGATCATTACTTCTCTTAATACCTTCATTCATTTTATATCATACATAATTTCCCCTCATTCATAAACAAGAAAGTTCTTATGTATACTAAGAAGTGAGTTGGGAGTCACTTACCTAAGCGTTAGTGTTCATGCTTGCTTCCTCGCTTCCGCTTGACCCGTTAACCTTCCGTTCTTGAGTCCATGCTAATGTGATTCCTATCCTTTCATGTCATCACAATAGCATTATGGTTAGCATACATTCTCATTCATACTAACATTCGTTTCTTTCCATTCATACATTACTTGACTTTTTATTAACCAAATACCATATACAGAAGGCATAGACTAAAAGTCACCTTGGTCCATATTCACGCAACTTAATTATCATCATACACGACACATAGATCATCTACTACGATACACATGACTTCTCTACTATTACAATCATGTCCGAAAGGGTAACCATGCTATACATTCATTGTTGACTTTCAGGAAGTCAAATGTCCTATTTACACACTTTCAACTTATGAACATGTATCCATCTTAATAGGGTAGACCATAATATTACATTATACGCATTACACACTCGTATTGTATGACATCTACAACTACATGATCACTTATATACACATACATACATAATCCATTCCATCCACACTTGCATTCTTATATTTTCACAACTAACACTTTAACCCGTACTAAGCTAACCCAACATTACTTCAACATAATATCCACATGAACTATATCTAAAACACATTTCTCATGTTAGTTTACTATCAAATACCTCATTTTCACATTCCACATATATTCATCTTTTACTTACATACAATTTCATTTATCAAGCTCACCTAGGCATTTCATCAAGCACTTGGTGTGCGTACCACTATCTTAGCACAATGTACAACCCATTCATGCATGATCTTCCATGTTCTTATCTTCATTCATCAAATTCAACTAAGCATTCATTTATTTCATGTCCTAATCAACTTATCTAAAATAATTCATCACATACAACATACTACATCACAAATTACACAATTATTGAACATGGTGATTCACTCACTTCGTCATCCCAAATGGGTTTTACTTCAAAACATGAAATTAATCAAAATCATGCACAACACATATTCCATAAGATGATTCTAACACATATTCATGCTAAATCTCATACAAATTCGTGGATTGATCATAACCCACTTCCTACTAGATCATCAAATTAACTTATACAACTTACCTCATGTGTAACAAGTCTAGATGATCATGAATTTGAGTTCATGCATTAGATCCGAGCTGAATTTCCCTTTCAATTTGATGATTTTAGTGAAACTAGGGTTTGAACCCTTTTCTTCTTCCTGGAGATCGATACACTGTGTGGTGTTTTAACTTTTTAATTAATAAAACCCTTGTTTCCTACTTAACGGTTTTGGTCCCTCGAGTTTCATTTTGATTATATAAGAGACTAAAACCCATTTCTTTATATTAACCGGGTTCTAATTTACCAAACCCGTTTTTTGGGGTGTTACAATTGCGAGAACCATGGGAAGGAATGAAAAAACCAATCAAAACCAATTTTTTTAATACAAACCTCAGAGGAATTAAGATACAACATAAAAATAAGGAATTTACAACATCAAATAATTTATTTCACCTTTCAAAGCCACTCTTACTAGATTTTTTACATATGCATAAATTTTCTTTATTTATGAATTCACATAATTTAAACGCGTGAATTAAATTTCTCACATTGTATGTGTCATTTTTTTTTTAATTTGAATTGTTTTTTACCAAGTTCTTGCGTTTTTTTTTTCTTTTATTCTCACGGTTCTCACAATATTTAGCATCTCATTTAAACCTTCCCATATATATATATATAGGGGTAAGATCATATAAAAAATTTATTTTGCCTAAGTAGGATGAGAAAGAATCTTAACCATTTATTTTCCAAATCAATGGTTAAGATAAAAGTGTAGGAAAAAGGATGAGTGCAAGGTATCTTGGGAAAATCCTATTTATATACTTTCTCTCTCCACATGCAAGGCACATGCATATTCCACCCCCATTTTTTAAACGTTCATAACTTTTTTATAAGACATCATTTTTTCATAAAAATTTCACCGTAAAATCGAGCGTCTTTTTATCTTTAATTTGAGTACCATATTGCTATATAAAATATGAAGACTAAAAACCCCCACTTAAATCTGTTGTAATTATATGTTGTAGAACATTTTTTTGTGCTGGATTTTTGTACTATATTTTTGTGCTAAATTTTTTTGTCTTAATTTTTTTTTCTCAATTTTTTGTGCTAGATTTTTTTGTATTACATTTTTTTGCTGAATTTTTCCGTGCTATATTTTTTTGTACTACATTTTTTGTGCTATATTTTTTTGTACTAGATTTTTTTGTGCTATATTTTTTTTACTACATTTTTTGTGCTAGATTTTTTTTTGTATTTTAAAAAACAAAAAGGGTGCCACATGTCATTTTCACTCCTATTTATAAGGACCAAAATGCTCTTCATTCCTACTTATTAGGAGTGCCACATGTCATCATCACAATCCTTCTTAGGCTACTTAGGCAAAATCCACTTTTTGTTGGATCCTTCCCATATATATATATATGAGAAGGATGCGTTAGGAACCACCCTTTATTGCGAGAACCAATGTGAACACAACAAAAAAATACCTAAAATAGCTAAAAGACACACATTTTTTTTTAAATATTTTTTAAGTCAAAATCGCTAATTTTTGTTACCAATTTTTTTTTTAAATTAAAAAAAAAATTTGGCTACTAAAAATAGCGATTTTGAGGTAAAAAAAATATTAAAATTTTTTTGTGTGTTTTTTAGATTTTTTAGCTTTTTTGGGGGTTTGGTTTTTAGCATTTTAGCTTGGGTGGGGGGGGGGGGGGGTGTTTAGTTTTTAGTATTTAGCTTGGGGGGGGGGGGGTTAGGTTTTTTTAGGTTATTTTAGTGTTCACATTGGTTCTCATGGTTTTTACAATAAAAGTGGTTCTCAAATGAACCTTACCCTATATATATAACTATATATATAACTATATATATATATATATATAGGGGAGGGTTTAAATGAGAACGCTAAATATTGTGAGAACCGTGAGAACAAATAAAAAAACCGCGAGAACTTGGTCAAAAACGAATCAAATTCAAAATTTGTTTCTACACTTATCATTATTATTCGAATACAATCTTAGAAATTTAATTTACACGTTTAAATTTACGTGAATTCGTAAATAAAGAAAATTTACACATGTGTAAGTTTGCCATTTACACATGTGTAAATCTGTTATATTTACACATGTGTAAAGAATCTAAAAAGAGTGATTTTGAAAGGAGAAATGAATTATTTGATGTTGTAAATTCTTTTTTTTTGATGTTGTATCTTAATTACAATGAGGTTTGTATTAAAAAAAATGGTTTTGATTGGGTTTTTCATTCGTTCTCACGGTTCTCGCAATATTTAGCGTTCTCAAGATAACCCTCCCCTATATATAAATATATATATATATATATATATATATATATATATATATATATATATATATATATATATATGGAGAAGATCATGCGAGAACCACCTCTTATTGCGAGAATCGCGAGAACCAATGTGAACACAACCAAAAATGCCTCAAATTAGCTAAAAATCACACAAAATTTTTTTTTTTGAATTTTTTAATATTTTTTATAAAAAAAATCGCTACTTTTCGAAGCAAAAAAAAAAACTTTTTTTTTAATTTTTTTTAAAAAAAAATTTTGGCTTCTAAAAGTAGCGATTTTAACATAAAAAATATTAAAAAATTCAAAAAAAAAAAATTTTGATTTTTTTTTTTGATTTTTTGGGGGTTTAGTTTTTAACATTTTAGCTTTGGGGGGGGGGGGGGGGGTTTAGGTTTTTTTTTGGGGGGGGGGGGGGTTAGGTTTTTTTTAGGTTTTAGTTTTTAGCATTTAGCTTGGGGGGGTTAGGTTTTTTTTTTTTGGGGGGGGGGGGGGTTTAGGTTTTTTTTGGGGGGGGGGGGGTGGGGGTTAGGTTTTTTTAGGTTGTGTTCACATTGGTTCTCGCGGTTCTCACAATAAATGGAGTTCTCGCATGAGCCCTTCCCTATATATATATATATATATATATATAGTTAAGCCTTCGTTTATTTGTCATTTAGATTACAGTCAAAAAATACAAAAGCAAAAAAAAAATCAAAATTTTGACGAGTTACACCTATGTAATTTTGTTTTACATTGATGTAAATTTACACACACGATTTTTCTTTATGAAAACAGTTATAAACTTTTAAAAAGTTTTGGAAAAAGAATCTAGAAAAAAAAAACCTTTTTTACAAAAGTTCTAACGGTTTTCACAACTAGGAGTTTCTTTAACTCATCCCTATATATGTGTAAATAATATTAATACCAGATTATAATTATAATGAGTGAAACAAAAACACCAAGAACAAAAGTTTTATACATTCAAATACTATCAGATCATTTAAATTCAAAATAAAATTAACTGATATCAAGGCTTGAATTCACTCCCTTCTTTTGAAATATAGCCTTTGTAGGTACCTGAAAGGATCCAAGAACAAGGTAATTTCAAGTTATCAAATGCATAAACATAGGTGCGGAATCCTTGATTTACATAAAACTAGCAAGACCACAATCAATCAAGAACAACCAAATTACTCAAAAGTTTCTCAATTGATTTTAACAGAGTGTCAATACATTATATCCAGAATAAGCTCCAAAACCCTCTCAAAATGCACCCTTATAGACTAAATTTTAACATGCTGTATTTATAGGCAATACAACAAGTGAACACACGAAGCAGTGACACATCACAAGAAACACCACACGAAATACTATAAGTGGACACGGAATACTTCTTTTGTTACACGAATCATACTTGTTTCGTGTCCACTATTTCATGTGTGAGTATAAATACATTTCATACAAGTCATGTTTCGTGTAGACTTGCATGATATACATATATTTCGTGTAGCCTTGTATGATATACATACGTTTCGTGTGGCCTGCATGATATACATATGTTTCGTGTGAGTACATAAACAATTATATTGCCAAGTTATGAATAATCATGACATTATCATCATGATGTCATGATGATGATGTCATCGACTTCGGTCCCAACTTGAACGGTCTCGAACGTCACTAGCGGCATCCACACTAAGTGCATCAACAAACTCCCCTTGGATGATGCTCGTGATGTTCGACTTCACACTGTCGGATCTACAAAACATCTTCACTTGTCACAATCAAGAGGTACATCAACAATGTTACACCCCCGAAATACCACATGCGGATTTCACCGCAAGACATGTGACGTACCAGGATCTAGCCACTAATCATGTTGAACTAACAGTAAATAATATTAACACTAACATCATGTCTAACATGAATAATGCATTTCATAAATAACGTTTCAACAAGTTTATGTTCAACGAAAGCAATTGTAACTTTTATAATCATACGAAACCAAATTGTTTAAAAAGTATAAAATTAATTATTCATCAAGCAACACGCCCCATGACACTCCTCACTCCTCAAATTGCAAGTTCCAAAGCACGATGTATCTAACACCTGCAAGCATGCAGAAAAAGTGTGTCAGCATAAAGTTGGTGTGTTCACTGTTTTGTTTAACGTACATCCAGTATGTGTTTAGTTTAAAGGTATGTTACGAATAATAAAATCTGTACCAATTGACTGTTCTGTTTGTTGTGCCCTCATCAATGTCTATCATCATTGACCAAAGTGTTTAAGGTCATTAGTTCACATCCGGCTCCTAGCACGGTGTGAGGTTTGTCAGGCCTTATAGAGCTATCAACTAATACTCCGTTGCCTCCCAGGCAACTAGTTCGGTAGTAAGTAGGGACTTTCGTGATAGAGTTTGAGTTTATTAACCAACATCGAATTTAAACTACAACATATAAAAAAAGTATCCTCCCAGGAATAATAGTTTAAAAAGTATTCCTCCCATGAATAGTAGTTTGTTTCCCCCCCCCCCCCCCCCCCCCGGGACGCATGCTTGTGAATAAGTAGTGAACTCACCTTAGTTTGCTCGGTTTGTGTTACGCACTTCTACGCGTTAATTAAGTGTTAGGTCCGTTACACGCGACCTAAGGTACAGTATCATGTATCATGTAAGTAAGTATACGAGTAGGGTTTTGCAATGCCCTAAGTCCAAACAACAATGTTTAATGTAATCAAGTTGACAAGTTAACATACAGTAATGCACAATGATTTTTTAGTTGGTGATAATAGTTGATAGCGTATAGTGTGATTTCAAGAAACACGGATATCGCAGAAACTTAATAACTCAACTAGTTATAATCTAATTAAATTCGGATATGACTATACTCCCATATATACAATTTAATCCATATATATATATATATATATATATAGGGTTGAGATTTAGAGAAAACGGTAGAAAGTGTGAGAACGGTGAGAACGCTTATGGATCGTCCGATCAAAACAATCTATGGACTAGATTGGCGCGGTGGCGTTTTCGTAAATAACATCAATTTTATTACGTGGACGCGCTTCATTAAGGGTAAAAGGGTCTTTTGACTTCTTCGCACAAAACGTCATATCATGAAATAAAACGCCATACAAATAGCACACACCATTCTAACTAAAAGCGCCATTAGATATAAAACGCCAAACTTAATTATAATAAAATCCCGCCTAAAAAACAGCCAAAAAAATCCTATATATACAACATCTCAGACCTTTAATTGAAAACACACACAAAACCCCAAACGCCATATTTAAAATATACCATTCGTCTTAGAAACGCCAAAAAACTCAAACATCAAATATCTTCTAAACCAAAACGTTTATTTGAAATTCAGTTTGGTTGTCTGTAAGCCTTTGATCAATGTAATGGACAAAATCCTTAAGTGAGGATATTGTCCATTTCATTGAGTAAAATCTTATTGACTTATCATCAACTTTCATCCAATTTATAACGCCAAAACATACAAAAACATTATTGAGGTTTGTTATCAATAAAGTTTAGCTTTATGGGGTGGACAACATTGTCAGTTATCTTTCTTAACCGAGGATTAACAATGTTGTCCATCTCATACAGCAAAACATTATTGATCTTAGCATGATCAAATTTTGAGGTTTAAAAGTGCTTTTATTTGGTGGCATTCTTTTTATCGGTAAAACGCCAAAATTAAAAAATCAAACATCGTTCATTGGAAAATTCAATATTCTTCTACGGGGAAAATTTTCGCCGAATGGATTGTTAGCTCAACAAAATTTTGCTGCATGAGATGGACAAGTCTTCAAGAAAAAGAGGCTGAAGATGAATAGAAATTAAAATGAATCATACGAAAGTCGAAACAGCGAGTGAAGATACTTCAAAAGAAGAAAGAGACTGCTGACAGTGAAGATTTGGAAGATCAACTGTTTATATTTTTTTTTTCTTCTTCAGTTGATTGTTATATAAATAACAACGCCATTTATAATAAAAACGGCATACAGACAAATGTTTGTCAAAACGCCATAATGCCATAAAACGCCCCAAAAACTCCCAAGCTATAATAAAATTACTTTGGACAAGTATTATAAAAACCCATAAAAAAAATTAAAAACCAAACTTGAAATGGTAACTAAAAACAGTAACTACAAACAGTAAAACTAAAACGCCAAATTTGAAAGATGGGACGTGTTACAGACTTCAGAGATAAAGCTTATCAAAAACAATAATTACAAACAGTAACTGAAAACGACGAATAATTTATTATAATAATGCACCGCCTAACCTACGCGCCAAAATGACATCTTATAAAATGAAACCAATCAGCAACTTCCATTTGATCAAACAAAAAAACAAACGCCAATACTACTAAATACCACTCACTGTAAAACACAAAAAAATTAAAAAAAATCAAAGATGGCTAATATACTTTCTTGGATATTCAGTATTGTTCTTCGTGAATGTAAGTCCTGAAAAGCCCGTGATATCACTCAACGGTTCGATCGAATGTGGAAAGTAAGATCAAACTGACAAGAACAAAAAGAAATATTTCATTGAATAACATAGTGTCGCTGCTTAGATCGCACACAGTCTCGAAGACTGTCTGGTACGATCTTCGAGAACCTTGCACACAATCTCTAGGATTGTCGGGTACAAGGTTCTCCTTTGGGGATTACATGATTACACAAATGAGAGCTCTTTATCACTAACAATCTAATCATGACTATTTATAGGAGCCTCTACCCCATTGGCCCACATGGCCTAGCCCAAGCCCAATACATAATTAAAACCAAATAAACATAAAATAAACGTAATAAACATAAGCGTAAAACTCTGGGCCTAACAATCTCCCCCTAGTTTTATGCTCTCTTTATTACGGTTTAGAAGATCTCCAATCTTCTCCTCTTTTAGTGGCCCACCCTCTATAAACCTTCCAATCCAAGTAGACACAGCCCAAATAAAAATGATCCAAAATGTGGAACTTCATTAGTGGCCCCAAACCAAAATTACCATCCACTCATTTAATGGAGCCCAACCGTCACCCATCATCCTAAATATGAGAATTAATTGTGTGGCCCATAGCAGCTGCCATAGGCAAAGCTGCCGTATAACATGGGCTTCTACTTGTTTGTTTGGGCTTGCATTAACACCTAGACCAAAGAATATATCGAAAACAAAGAAGCAGATCTTTTGCGAGGCCCAAAATTCTTCATTTGAATTAAAATTCCATACCTGCTAAAACTCACATTTGATGTGACATCATACCACATGCTTTGAGCATATTTTGAATTCATATGTGCCCCCAAGACATATAGTCAGCGTAAATGTTGGGGCCCACCATATCACATGGCCACAATAAAACAAACATAGCACCAAACCCAGTTGAATACCCGGGTCCGTTCTGACATTCTCTATCTTGATTTCAGCACCATTTCATCCAACGGCTCACGATTCATTAGACTAAAGGGTATGGAGAGGATGGGCTTGGAAGGGATTAGCCGCCACGTAGACTCGGCTTGAAGGGGATGAACCTAGGGGGTGGGGGATGAACCCCTTTATATATATATATATATATATATATGTATGTATGTATGTATGTATGTATAGATGTATGTGTGTTAGGAGAGAGGAGAGAGGCACGGCTAACCCGGCTGTGGGAAGCCGCTTGAGCCGGGCTGGACATGAGGAGGGTGGTGTGGGGGACCGGCGCCGGTCCTAGCCGGGCCTCAGCCGGCCCCCATACCCATTAGTCTTAGATTTTTAAGGTTTATTTTATCAGCCGCCATGCCATGTTACCAGCCGTCATCACTATTCTGCCGACACGTATCACCGGGAAGTATATTCCGATTCTCTAACCAGCCGCCATAGAAGGTTCCTCTGACGTCAGCAGCATGAAAAACCCATCTTTCTCATGACTTACCGGAGACAATCATCGGACGCTATTCACCGGCTGGAACCGACAATCTCCGAACAACCTGTAATAACACCTCCGCCGATCACCGTCTCCGAATCTCTTCGTCATCTCTTCTGACAACAGTCGCACACTTCGTCATCTTCCATCAGAGCACCGCCACCGAACACCGTTACACTTCCGTCATTCTTCTTTACTCCGTCGTTCACTGTTTTCTACCACTGGACTTGAAGAAGATCAGCAAGCAACAATACAACGACGTTAATCACCCTCCGGTCACTTGCAACCTTCATTCTTCGTCTCCGGTTTAACATCTCCGATCATCGAACTGTCACCGAACTCCGATCATCTTCTTCGAACTCCGACCCGAAAACCTGCAACTCTTTCATCACCGGCGGCCACCACCTCTCCGTCTTCATCATCGTCACTTACTGTCGGATCTTCAACCTCCAACTTCATCGACCTCCGACAACCTGATCATCTTCTTCGTCTACTACCCTCATCGTTCCTTCTTTCCTCACTGGAGTTTGTCTCCATCATACCAACCCAATCTTCAGCTTCGTCGCTCCGACGATGACCATTGCAATCATCAATTACTTCCGTAGTTCGCTGTTTTTCACCAGCTTACAACCACCCTCAACAACTCGGCTTTCAACCATCTTCGCCGATCAGCTGTCGTCAAACCGACAACGTCTTACCACCGACGAGCATCGTACTGCATCTTCGTCTCCCACACAAACAGTCGCCACCTCTATTTGCTGAACCATCTTCACTGTCATCCACTGTTCAATCTACAAAATCCGATCACCGTACACCGCTCGTAACCGAAAAGCCACCACCACCACCGTAACACTTCTTTGACGAACACATACTCCCCCGACACCGTGTCTTGTTCTTCGAGTGATATCAAAACCGAGCCTTTGAAAGACTTCAATGGCTCTGATACCACTTGTAAGTCCCGAAAAACCCGTGATATCACTCAACGGTTCGATCGAATGCGGAAAGTAAGATCAAACTGACAAGAACAAAAAGAAATATTTCATTGAATAACATAGTGTCGCTGCTTAGATCGCACACAGTCTCGAAGACTGTCGGGTACGATCTTCGAGAACCTTGCACACAATCTCTAGGATTGTCGGGTACAAGGTTCTCCTTTGGGGATTACATGATTACACAAATGAGAGCTCTTTATCACTAACAATCTAATCATGACTATTTATAGGAGCCTCTACCCCATTGGCCCACATGGCCTAGCCCAAGCCCAAGACATAATTAAAACCAAATAAACATAAAATAAATGTAATAAACATAA
This sequence comes from Helianthus tuberosus, assembly GCA_030545235.1. Classification (NCBI taxonomy): domain Eukaryota; kingdom Viridiplantae; phylum Streptophyta; class Magnoliopsida; order Asterales; family Asteraceae; genus Helianthus; species Helianthus tuberosus. Next base: position 43,052,014 of record CM060411.1, on the reverse strand, counting down.
GCGTAAAACTCTGGGCCTAACAGTGAAGTTTTCACTGAATGGATTTTGCTGCATGAGATGGACAAAAATTCAAGAAAAAGATACCGATGACAGTCAATGTCATTTTGTGTTCTTTGTTCTTGAAGAAGGCTTGGATGACGTGCGGGTGGGTTTTTCATTTGGTTCTTCAACTTGATCTTCATCTTCAAAGATCTATATCCCCAAAAAACATCCACAAAAGCCGCTTCAACAGACAAGCAGACAAAAATAATCAAATCAATGGGTTTGTTAAGTTTTATATAAAACGCCATATATCTGGTGAAGATTGTGAAGAGATAGAGTGATGACAGTGAAGATTGTGAAGAGAGATCCGATTAGGATTTTTTATTTTTTTCCCATCTATTTTATCCTCTATGGTTGTAACATAATCTTCCGATTGTAAAACACCAAAATACCACAAAACGCCAAAATGTATATAAAAATAGTAGAACAATGGGCAATCTTGTCTAAAACACATTTGAATATAAGAACAAACAAGTCCTGGCCATACTTGGTATGGATGAAGCCATTCACAGAGAAATTCTGACCCCTTGGTGTTCCAATGGCATACGATTTGAATAACGTCATAAACGCCAAAATACTGATACAATGAAACCATGAAAAACTCCATATAATTATTGAATTTGGTTAACGCCAAAAAATCTTAATCGCCAAAAATAAATCAATATTGTGAAAAAAGAAATTGGAAAAGCGGAAGATAAAATGACCAAAAAACCCCTCGGACCCTGATCATGCCCCGCGCCACGTGTTGGGCCAGGATGCGTTCTCATCGTTCTCATACTTTTTTCCGTTTTCTCCAGAACCCGTTTCTCTCTCTCTCTCTCTCTCTCTCTCTCTATATATATATATATATATATATATATGTGGAGCCGCTAGAATGAGAACCACCTCCAGTTATGAGAACCATGAGAACCACTTTCAACCAATCATAATATGACAACTCAAAGGGTACTATGGTCATTTACCCCAAATATCAAATCCATTTATTGTCTCTGTCCTCTCTCCTCTCTCCTATGTCATTTGTCTGTGTTTAAAGTTGCAGAGACTTTCTCTCTCTTGAATCATTTTCTTTAAAATCCCAAAATCAAAACTCAAACCAACCATTTCTCCGGTAAAACTCAAACCAACCTTTTTCTCTCTTGGATCATTTTCTTTAAATCCCAAAATCAAACTCCCATTTCTAGGGTAAAACGGTTGGCCACCACCGTTTGGTGGTGGCGTACGTGATGCCGGTTGGCCCCTCTTTCTCGACGATTTCCGGCCAGCAACCGGGTTCCTCACCGGCGCCGGTTAACCGGTGAGACACCCCCAAACACCTTAGCCCATCCCCCTGTTTATTAACCGGCGGACACAACCGGGTTCCTCACCGTCGGCGGAAAGAGATCGGAGGGCAGAGAGGGAGAAACGACGGTGGAGGCGCCGTTGTTCCGGCGGCCGTCTGCAGCGGCGACAGGCGGTGGTGGTGGCTGCTCTCCGGCGGCATCTTCTACCTCCCTTTCCTCTCCGCCGCCCCCTTTGTGACTGGTGTTTGGTGGTGGTGGCGTTGGGGTTGGTGGCAGTGGCGTTGGGGATGGTGGTTGAGGCCGGGGGGGGAGGCGGTGGCTGAGCCGGTGAAGCCAGATGCATGTTTGAATTTTGTGAGTTTGAATTTTTGGTTTGATCTGTTAAAAAATGTGGGTTTGAATTTTGTGGGTTTAGATCTGTTGTTATTTGATCTGTTGGTATTTTCTTGTTGTTGGTTTTGATCTGTTTGTGCTTTTTGATCTGTTTGTGGGTTTTTGCTGGGTTTTGTTGGTGCTTTTTGCTAGATTCGAACACTGATTTTTTGGATAGTGATTTCGAATCACAACAGTAATTTGGAATGTTTTGGATAGTGATTTTTGAATGCCCCTGTTTCTTTGATCTATGATTTAAATGAAGATTGAAGTTTGGAATTTGGAATTTGATTGAACAAATGTATTCAAAGGTTGAATTTTTGGAACCAACAGTTCTTGTTTGAAATTGTTGAATCTGTTGGTTTTGATATGCTTGATTTGGGCGGCGATGATGCAAAAAAAAAAAAAACTAGATTTTTGATGACGATGGCGCGGCAACGATGGTGGAGGGTAGGTTTTTGAACCCGCAACCCCACTTTGCAGCCTTTTAATTAGCGGAAAAAATCTGAGCCAAACCCCGTTTTTTTTTCGAGATACACTTTTGTTTTGTTGTTGTTGGTTTTTTACGTCAAACGTAAAAAGTTTAACGTAAAACGTTAAAAGTTTTACGTAAAAAGTTTAAAAAGTAAAACGTCAAACGTAAAAAAGTTTAACGTAAAACGTAAAAAGTTTTACGTAAAACGTAAAACGTAAAAATTTTCACGTAAAACGTAAAAAGATTAAAAAAATTAACGTAAAACGTAAAACATAAATTTTTTAACGTCAAACGTAAACTTTTAACGTAAAAACGTAAACTTTTTAATGTAAAAACGTAAAGTTTTTAACGTAAATATTTTAACGTAAAAACGTAAAACGTAAACTTTTTAACATAAAACGTAAAGTTTTTAACGTAAAACGTAAAAAGTTTAACGTAAACTTTTTAACGTAAAATGTAAACTTTTTAACGTAAAAACGTAAAACGTAAAAAGTTTTTCGTAAAACGTAAAAAGTTTTATGTAAACCGTAAAAAGTTTTTTGTAAAGCGTAAAAAGGTTTTTAGTAAAACGTAAAACGTAAATTTTTTTAGTAAAACGTAAAAAACGGCGCGTAAAAAACGACGCGTAAAAAACGGCGTTAAAAAACAGGCGTTGAAAAAACGGCGTAAAAAACGGCGTTGAAAAAACGGCGTTAAAAAATTGGCTCGTAAAAACGGCGCGTTGAAAAAACGGCGCGTAAAAACGGCGTTGAAAACGGCGTTAAAAAACGGCGCGTTGAAAAAACGACGCGTGAAAAAGTCGGGCGCAAGACGGGTCGTAAAACGGGTCGTAAAAAATTGGCGCGTAAAAAACGGCGTTAAAAAATTGGCTCGTAAAAAACGGCGCGTTGAAAAAACGGTGTTAAAAAACGGTGCGTAAAAAAACGGCGTTGAAAAATTGGCGCGTAAAAAACGGCGCGTAAAAAAACGGCGTGTTAAAATAACGACGCTTGAAAAAACCCGGCGTAAAAACGGCGCGTCAAAAAAACGTAAAACGTAAAAAGTTTAACGTAAAACTTAAATTGTAAAAATTATAAAAAATGTTAAAAAAAATCTGAATTTTAAAATGTTTTTAATAAAAAAGTTATGTTTAAAAAAAAAGTAATAATATAATAAAACAAAAAACTAATAAAAAACAATAAAGATAAAAAGACAAAATAGAGTTATTTTACTAAATTACCCTTTTGGATTATAATATTAAAGACATAATAAGACAAAAACCATTTAATATTAATTTTTGTAACTTTTAATCTCATCCATCCATCATGTTGATCAAAGGGCTAGAAAGTGGTTCTCATGGTTCTCATAACTGGGAGTGGTTCTCATTCTAGCGATCCCCTATATATATATATATATATATATATATAGGGTGAGGTTCATGCGAGAACCACCTTTATTGCGAGAACCGCGAGAACCAATGTGAACGGATGGCAATTTTGTAAATAATAAAAAAAATTATAAACTCGCGCTCACGGACGTCAGCAGTTAATTCAAATATGATCTATAGTACACTTTCAAGTCCAACAACTATCACAACCAACACATCTCTCCCAAATCGCCGATACTCGATACCCAATCCCTCATACTCACTGACGCTCCCACTTCAATAAGTTTATCAGCAATTTCGCCATACGATCGTCGTCTCCAATCAATATCCGTCCACACATTAATCGCCGGCTGGAAATTAGGGCAAAAAACGGCCATACCGAATCGATTTAGGGCAAATACCAAATCGATTTAGGGCAAAAAACGGTCATACTCGGCATATTCGGCGAGGACAAGGTTTATATATTACGAAGAGCATACGTCGTTGCATTGATTACGAATTTGAAAGTTCATACAGCCGATGTAAGTTCATACAAAGTTATTTGTGCTTGTTCATGTAGATTACATCCGATTATGTGCTTGTTCATATAGATTACAACCGATTACAACCGATGTAGGTCACGATTATGTGTTTGTGATAGAGATTGATTTGGAATGCACATGTGCATACGGTTATGTGTTTCACATGTGCATACGGTTATGTGTTTCACATGTGCATACGGTTATGTGTTTATGTTTGATTTGGAATGCACATGTGCATATTTATATTACATCCGCTCTTTACTGTCTGTATGCACATGTGCATATTTATATTACATCCGCTCTTTACTGTCTGTATGCACATGTGCATATTTATATTACATCCGCTATTTAATGTATGTATGCACATGTGCATAGTTATAATACATCCGATATTTAATGTATGTCCACCTACAATGTATGTCTTGGTTAAATCTCTCTTAATCACACGAATTTTACATCCTTCCTGTTATAACCAGTTAACATACAGATTCACATTAAATTTGGGATTGAAATTTAATTATACATTTTGGCCATTGACTTCACAATGTCAAATTAGTCTCTATTTAACTTTGAAATTGCAGTGAACTATATTCAGTTATGAAACAATTGCTAACTGCATTCTGTATTAAAACCTAATGTTCCAAATTTTAAAAGGGAAAATGTTAGATCCCGATTATATCTTTCGATAAGTGTATGTTTGGTATCTATGGAAAGTCCAAAATAAGTGAATAATACCATTCATGAACCTTCATAAGGTATAATCTTGCAACTGATGCTAGGCAGGCTATATATATAAGCTATTTAATGTATGTATGCACATGTGCATAGTTATAATACATCCGATATTTACTGTATGTTCGAGGTACATATTTATATTACATCATATCTTACATCCGATATTTAATGTATTGTATGCACATGTGCATAGTTATATTACATCCGATATTTAATGTATTGTATGCACATGTGCATAGTTATATTACATCCGATATTTAATGTATTGTATGCACATGTGCATAGTTATATTACATCCGATATTTAATGTATGTCCGAATTTGTATGCACATGTGCATAGTTATATTACATCCGATATTTAATGTCTGTCCGAGGTAATGGCTGTATGTCCGAATCTGTATGCACATGTGCATAGTTATATTACATCCGATATTTACTGTATGTCCGAGGTAATGGCTAATAGTTGTAGTTGTACAGTTATAGTTATTCGTGTGTGTTAATATACATTCTCATTGTATGCAGTAAAATGGAAAAAAGAACAAAGAAAGTTACGTTTATACTGCAGCCGAGAGATGAAGGGTCGAAAAGAATGCCAGATGCGACAGAAGATGAGCATGCGGTTGTTAAGCAAAAAGGTTAGAAAGTGTTGATAACTTACTGTTAATATTATTATTGTTAATGACGCAATATGCATTTATGCACATGTGCATTAACAGTTTTTTTTTTTTTTTTCCAAATGTTATAAATCGCGCAAACGCATTAATTTTTTGAATTCAGGTATTTTAAAGGGGAAAAAGAACACACAAAAGGAAAAAAGCATAAAGAAACGAAATGATGCAACTAAATGTGTTGATGTAAAAAGAAGGACTATCAAACGGAAACATGAAGAAACAACCGAAGGTTTGGATGTAACATGTAAGACAAAGAACAAAAGGATTGTAAGATCGCGAAAACAAGTGAAAGACACCAAAGTTGATAACAGTGATAGTGATGGTACGTGTTATTGAAAATAATTAATAAAAATTTGAAATTCAAATGTACATTATATAACATGTGCATGTTATTATGTTGATAAACAGATTCATATGAAGAAGTTGTGTCACCGAAAGTTAAGAAGACGGTGAGTAAAAAGGTTACGAGGGTATATAATTGGCAATCGATACGAACACGGATATCTCCACATCAACTTTTGGTGGGGTTAAACACATTCTCTAAACAACAGTTGGTAGCAATAAAAAATATGGGGTTTGGAAGTATTATGAAGCTTAAAACTGATAGCTTGCCAGCGAAGATGTCACATTTTGTGGTAGACAATTTTAGCGGGAAAGATATGGCAATCAAGTTGACTGTTGGAAACATTGAAATTAACGAAAATGTTATTAGCGAGTTGTTGGGATTGAGAAACAGCGGGGCTGATATAGAGTATAAAAGGAAGGAGAAAAAGAAGGATAAAGAGAATGAAGAGCAGAAAGAACAGAAGGATGAACAACAGGGGAAAAATAATGATAAAAACAGTGGGTCTGATATAGAATCTGATGTGAAAGAATACGAAGACGAAGAAGAAGAAGATAAGGAAGTTGGGATATTGGCTGAGTGGAAGAGTTTATACAAAGGGCGTACAATAACACCGAGTAGAATTGTCGATAGATTAAGAGATAACCCAACGGAGGATGGCATAATGTTTAAATATGATTTTTTGGCATTGTTCATGAACACAATGGTGGAAATAAACAAAGATGGTAGATGCAAAACTGATTTTCTGGAATGCTTAGGTGAAGATGTGGCGGTTGAAGATGTGAACTGGTGCAAATATATTTGTGATAGCATGAAGATGAGCAAAGATGGATGGCAACGGGATAGCACGTCAAAATATTTTAATGGGGCTCTTACAATATTGGTGGTAAGTTAAGTGTTATGTTTGAAATAAGATATATAATTAATTTGTATTTTTTTGTATAAATTATTTTGTTTTTAGTTTGTATATATATATATATAGTTTTCACATATGGTAATAATGCACATGTGCAGATGTTATATGTGGATAGAACATTGTGTGGGGACATCAATACAGTCCGAACATCGAGTCCATTATCATTCTGGACTAAAGAAATGTTGAGCAGAAGGCAGACATGGGAAATAAAGAATGGTGGTTTTGGAAAAGGGGCGTTACGTGAAGGATATGTCGACACTCAAGTTGACGCGGGGCATGAAACGAAAGAGGATAAAATGAAGAAAGTGGAGCAAATGGTAGATAAAAATGAAGGCGAAAAGAAAGATGTGACGTTTGAGGTACGTATAATGTTTTAACGTGATTCATTATTATTAGTATTATTATTATTATTATTTGTTGTTTTATGAAATTATAAATGTGATACAGTTTTCGTTGATTATATTGTTTAAAATAATTTGTATTTTGTAGATTGTATGTGATTGACATAGATATGTGTTAGGTTAATAGACATGTGGTGGGGTTAGTGGTTATGATACGATGAATATGATACATATAACTCATGCACATGTGCATAATGTTAGGATGATATGATACATATAACTCATGCACATGTGCATAATGTTAGGATGATATGAACATATAAATTATGCACATGTGCATAACCGTGTTTTATAATGTGATAAAATCTGCTGGATATGCATAATGTTGGGTTGATAGTACTAACTCTGTTTTATTGATGTGTTATTAATTAGGAGCATGTTCGTATGGTTGAAAGTTTAATGGATGAGACATTAAGAAAAAAAGAGTTGTTAAATAAAGAGTTGGATGATATTTGCTACAAATATCCAAATAATGAGAAGGTTGAAGAGTTAGTGAGGGAGTATGATAGAACGTTTAGAGGTGAAAACAAAATGTCGGTTTTGCTAAGCACAAAGGAGATGGTTGACAGAAAAGAAAACAAAGTGATGGAGCGTGAGAAAGACAAAAAGGTTAATGTTAAAATTAAGGGTGGAATGAAGGTGTTTACAAGGTCAAGAAAAAGAAGTTTAAAAGATGAAGGTGATGTGTTGGACGGTGTATCAAAAAATGACGAATGTGGTGCAACGAAGGTGGATGGAGTGACACAAAACGATGGGGATATAAAGTTAGACAAAGTTGTCGGTGAGACTATCAAGTGGGCTGAAACGGAAAAGATTGTTATGAAGAGGCAAACACGTAGGCGGAAAGAGGTAGATAACACCGTACCGAGTTTTGAGTTGTTGTCGCAAAGCTCGCAAAGCTCACAAAGTTCACCAGAAGCAGACATTGTAACAAAAGTGCATGCGAGTGTTAAAGATACAAAGGTAAACGTACATGTGAGTGGTAGAGATACAAGTGTGGTTGACATGAACGAGCCATTAAATGATGATGAAAAAACGTTATGGCAATATTTGTTGACAACAATCGACAACAAACGAAGGTATGGATGTGTATTATAATGTTATGATATTATTTGTTGTGACATAATAATTTAGAATTTCAATCTGATGTACAAATTAATATTGTAGGGCGGAGAGCAAAAAAGGTAATGTGGACGATAAAGAAATAGATGTTGAAAAAGAGAAGAAAGAGATCAGCATGACATTCAAGTAAGATTAAATATGCATTAATTTGTATTTAAAAAATATGTTGCATATTGTAGTATAGGAAGCAATTTGTTTAGTAATTACATAAACTTTTGACATATAAAGCATTTAATCAATAAATTCAGAATAATTAGGTGGGTTGTTTATATTGTTTGCATGTTATAAGGTTCTGGTTGGTTGCGATTGATTAGGTTAACGGATGGTGTGGTTTGAAGGGTAGTTAAAAATATAGTGTAGGTATATGGGCTGATGAATGTTGGCATAAAAAATATGGTGTATAGTATATGTAATGTATTTTATGCACATGTGCATACAGAACATAACTGATTGTGATTTGGGGGGTAGTTAAAAAATGTAGTGTAGGTATATGGGCTGATAAGTTTTGTCATAAAAAATATGGTGTATAGTATATGTAATGTAATATATGCACATGTGCATACGGAACATAAATGATGTAATTTATTGTGACGATTACAGCTCAACTATTTTTGAAACATCACATGGAATGACAACACGCGCATTTTTGATAAACACATTGGAGGTTGGGCAATGGATCTCACAAAACGTGATAGATTGTTGGGCGGCTATTTTGAATTACGAAGAGAAAAAAAACAAAACATCAGGGAAAAGGAGATTATGGTGTTATACGACAACTATCGTAAGTGTGTTATAATTCATGTTTAACAATCATATTTAGGATATTTATACTTGTGTGTGACATGTATTTATGTAATGTGCAGCCGGAATATGTGTTGAAAACGAAACAGACGGAACAAGAGGCGTTTAAAATATTAAAGTCACACTTGAAGGAGGTTGTTGAGTGTAACGATAAAATGTTGGAGTTAAAGGAATTTAACATCATAATAATACCAATGATCGAAAGAAAGCATTTCTATATAATATGCTTTGATTTAGAGAACGCAAAGGTTGAAGTAATTGATAATATGGCGAGTAGCCGCGGGTTTTATAGAATGTCAGCAGGAAGAAGTTTTAAAGAAAATGGAACGCCATCTAAAGTGGTAAGTATAGATTTTTTTATATTAAATGTTATATTTGAAAATAAGGTTATATGAATATGACATGTATTAACACTAAATATTATTATTTTTTTTGTAGAAAAATTACATTGTTGGATATTTGAAGAATGTTAAACATCCAAGCGCGGCACGCATGGCAGCTGCACAGTTGACGAAGAAAAAACTAGAATGGGCGACGAGCGATAATTTCAACGATTGTGGCGTGTTTGCTATGAGGCACATGGAGATGTATAAAGGGAGTGATGTCGAGTTTGAATGCGGTTTTAGTACGCAAAAAAATATTCAAGACATGCAATTACAAAACATGAGGATGAAGATAGCAACAAAATTGTTAAGATCAGAGGCGAACGTGTACAAGGCAACGGTTATGTACCTCGCAAGAAAAGCAACACAAAATTTGGAAGATGAAAGAATGCGGACGTTGTTGGAAAAAGAGGGAGCAAAACAAGAAAAAATCTGGAACACTCTTAGCAAATGGAAGAATGGGGATAAAGTTTGAGGGTAGCAGTTAATGACATTTAGGTAGTATTTCTAGTTAATTAGTGATATTTGAACATTAAACTGGTATGTTGGATTGTTTTATTTGGTAAGACATGTTAGATGGTTGTGTTAGGAAGGTAACAAGTTGGTACAATTAGGATGAATGTTATAATTTTGGTTATATGTGGTTGGAACTAGATAATCATGTTACCAATATTTTTGTTGGTTGATATATTGAGAAGTTAGAATTTTAGCAAATTGGTAATGTGTATTATAGAAATTGTTATGTTGGATAGGTGATATGGTGATAAATGTTTGGAATTATAGTTCATATAGTTTGTTGGTTATGCACAGGTGAACTAATATGGTGAATTATCATGGTTACAGTAACATGTTAGTGTTGTTTGTTGTTTGTTGTTTATGCACGTGAATTTAATATGGTTAAATGACCGTATGCACATGTGCATAAAGTGATAGAAATGTACGTTATTAGTTACAAAATTTACATGTTTGTTAAAGTATGGTATTTTACGTTGATTAATAAGTTTAATGATTCGTATGCACATGTACATACAGTGTTATTAATTATAAATGTATATGTTTGTTAAAATATAGAATGTTACGTTGATTAGTAAGTTAAATGACCCGTATGCACATGTGCATACAGTATGTGCATGAAGTGATAAAACACACAGTTGATTAGTAAAATAAATGACTCGTATGCACACGTGCATACAGTATGTGTATGAAGTGATAAAACACACAGATTAAATGTTAGGTTTGTATAATTTATTACAATTGTGTATAGTTAACAAAATTGTTTTAACTTCATATTATTAAAATGCATAATGTTAAACAGGTGGGTTAAAAAAGGGTATATACAACTTGTAAATACATATGCACATGTGCATATGACAAGTCAAGCATCAATATCAACACTGTAAGTTAAATGGTTAATAAAAAAAAAAAACATTAGTATTCATAAATAGACAAGTTCATAATTATATAAGTTCGGTAGTCATAAGTTGTAATACATAATAAATCAATCAAGAATCACGAGCTATCTTGGATGGTTTGCGACGTCTGGTTGAACGCCTAAGGCTTTGATCAGGATCAAAAGACTGTTCAGGCTCACGCCTAACATTTGTTCGCTCAGGTACGGGATGTTTTTGCATGGAGGCAGGGAGTTCAGATGCATCGTAATCAGAAGAATTATACTCATCGATTTCATCATTGGTATCATCATCGGTGTCATCGAGATCAACATCAGTATCATCAGAATCGGAATCAGACGGGTCGGGTAGTCCAGCGGCTATAGCAGCAGCACGTTTATCTGCTCGTGCAGCAAGTTCGGCAGCTTTGATTTTTTCACAATTGCGAGAATCATGGTCAAATACATACTTGTTGCATTTGTTGCATAAGCGGGCGGCTTTTTGTCGTTTACCGGCTTTCTTTCGTTTATCTTTAATGTTTTGACCACCGGGGCCGATACGTTGTTTTTTGGTCCCACAACCTTTGTTTCTAATACCTTGCGAAGGATGGACACTTTTGCTTAGATTTGAAGGTATGTTTAAGACGTCACTGATGTTTGCAGTTTTTTGAACGGAACGAGGCTGAGGCTCACACGGAAACGATTCGAATACGCGGTTTCTGATTTGTTTGATCTCAGAAGATAAGGAACGTAGTTGTTCAGGATTGCGTCTCAATCGGTTTGTGCATTGACTGACTAAATCCATTATTTCATTGTGGACGATAGCAAATTCGCTGTTGTTAGATGAGTATATGTTAGATATGCTATGAACAGCTGACGGGAGCGCATCTCTTTTCCATCGTGGAGTGATGTAATGGGACGGTATCCGTTCAATTTCGTTGTAACGGAATATACAAAATATATGTCGGCATAGATATCCAACACGAGTGAATCCAAGACATGTACAGCTTGCTTTTTGTGCAGGTACATTGAGCGACACCTGCACACGTGCATAACATATATTATAAATAAAATGAAAACATGAAAGGTAATATGAACAAGTAAATAAGTTAATAAAATAATTACACTGTTTGATATATGAACAAGTGAATAGCATAAGACAAATTTTGATACATGCACATGTGCATAATAAAAAAAAATTAATCAAACAATATGAACAAATGAATAAGTTAATAAAATAATTACACTGTTTGATATATGAACAAGTGAATAGCATAAGACAAATTTTGATACATGCACATGTGCATAATAAAAAAAAATTAATCAAACAGAAGGTTATAATAGATGTACACATATGGCAAAATTGTGATATATGCACATGTGCATAACAAAAAAATAATCAAACAGAAGGTTAAAATAAATATATACAGAAGAAAAAATTGTGATATATGCACATGTGCATATTGAACATTAAAACATATTGGATAGTAAGGACATACCTCGAATTCATTGACATAATACATGTTTGATTTGCAGTGACGAACAGTGTAGTTTTTTATGTCAGTCGTTCCGGGACGTTCAATTGGCATGCAATGGAACATGCCCATGTATATTTCTTTTCGAACTTCAAGAAACATGGACCACGTGTATGTTTGAGACGCGTGTGCCTCTATGCGAAGACCGGTAGATAAACGAGGGGTCGACATATCGCTTTTAAACTCGAGATCTCGTTGTGTATGCCGTTGAGCATCAATACTGGTTTCAAAACACATTAAAAATTGAACTAATGTGTTAGTTTCTGACGAGTTGACTTTAAAACGCGCGTTTGAGCTCTCACATCTGGACGTAGTCTTCATCAAACAACACATGGGTATATCTCTAAAATAACACGGGACCCATTCATGACGTATAGCAAACATATCACAAAGCCACGGATGATTGTCTAGGTGATATTCATCCATTAACAAATGCCATCTTTCTTCAAATGTTTGTGGTGTGATGAATAAATTCCACACCAACTTATGTATTGACGAACGAAGAGTGGTATTATCAAGGATATCATTTGAAATCTACAAATTAAAAAATGTGGATAATAAAAAGGAGTTATTTAATCATAATATATGATGTAACTGGAACGTGTTAATATTAAAAATAGAGTGTTTACCTTGGATGGAAGTTTTCTCATTATGTGCCACATGCACAAACGATGGATAGAGTTTGTGAAAACGGTTGACACAGCTTGTTTCATTGATGCGTCTTGGTCAGTGAGAACAAAGATTGGTTGTTTCTTATGTGCAGCCAGAAAGGTATTTAGTAACCATGTATACGACTCTATAGTCTCGTCGTATAACATGCCAGCGCCAAAGATAACACATTTTTTATGGTGATCAACTCCGGTGAATGGCACAAAAATCATCTTGTATCTGTAAATAAAACATATGATATTAAAAAATATTAATAATTCCACATGGTGAAAAAAGTACAGTATCTTACTTGTTGGTGTCATATGTAGCGTCGAATGCACACACATCACCAAAAGCCTCGTAATTTCGCAATGATACGAAATCAGCCCAAAAGAAAGATCGCAACTCATTGTCAACTATGACACAATCAAAATAGAAATCATTAAGATTGGTAACTCGAGATCTCATGGTATGTAAGAGGATGTCTGCATCACGTTCACCGATGAATGCACGTATGTCTCTAGAGCAATTTTTGAAATCTACTGTTGTGCCACGAACATTTTGAGGTCCGCCTTTAAGTGATGCTTGAATGTTATGTGCAACAGTTGGGCCGATTTTGTTAAGACTAGCTTTGTGGATGAATTGTTGCTCCTCAAATCCAAGTTTCCTGCTTTGTTTTAACATGTTGGCGTGATCGCTACCAATCATGCAATGATTGTGCGCGGCGATGAAATCATATATTTTATATTGTTCGGTAACACGATCAAAACTCACTTTGATACGTGCACGACATCCGGAAACTGTGAATCGGCTTCGTCTGTGTTGTTTCTTGGATTTATCATATATGGTTGGAGCATTTTTTGATGGAGCATTGGGGTCAGATTCTGTGACCCGTGGTTGTCCTTCTCTTGAACATAATATATACCTATGAGTGGAGATTTTCATATTAGGATTGTCATGATACTTTTTGTTTTTCGATGTACCGATACGTGTAGAAAACCCAGATTGTGTAGCATACGTATTGTACATCATGACAACATCTTCCCAATGCGTAAATGTACTATTTACCACAGGAAGGTATCTAACATCAACTTGGGGTATCCAATACGGGGTGCCATTAGGTGTAGCATGTATGGCAGCCGTAATCGTTCCTGTAAGAGATAATTAATAAATTAAATGATAGTGATAAATAATTAATAAAGTAAAAAAAAAAAAAAAACTTGTCAACATGATAGAGGGACGAATAGTATAATTATAATTAATATGCACATGTGCATTGGCAATTAATGGACGATAAAGTTATGTTGTTTTATTTAATCATAATGCACATGTGCATAAATTTGCATTGTAACATAATTTGAGATGCATTTTAACATAATTTGATACGATGCATAATTTGTAATACGAGGCACTTAACACAATGCACGCGTGCATATAACATTGAGTAATCATAATGTACAACATAAAACAATTGTAAACATGCAGTTAACAAAATGCACATGTGCATATAATATTGAGTAATCATAATGTACAACATAAAACAGTTGTGAACATGATACAAAGGAGTATATAATTGAATAAGTCACGTTTTACATAAAATGGACATAAAATACCTTTAGTTTCAAACCGAATGAATTGTAAGTGTTGATGTTCTGTGCTTGTAGGTGCTGTACCAGTAGATGTGGTGTTACCAGTAGATGTGGTGTCAACTGATAACGATTGATCAGGTAAATTAGAAGTCTCAGAACCTACATTGCCTGATGTAAACATTGAATCAAGCGTTTGTATTTCAAACCCATGAAGGGTGTGTCGAGATGCAGCTGGTTTTGTAACTGTTGTAAACACAGGATTGCGACTTTCATTTGGATTAACAGCAGGTAAGGTATTGACATCAACATCAACATCAGACGGACCCACAGCAGAAATAGGATTTACATTGATATCAGATGGGCCGCAAAAACCAGCATCGTGATGTTCGTGATGAGGATGATATGAAGAAGATATTGTATGATGATCATCAGATGTCGTAGGTTCAACTACAACACGAGATGAGTCAGACGAAGCCATGAGTGTTCGAAATCAGTACACCAACGACGAAATCAGTATCAAAATTGAACCCCCCCTAAAATGTGAATGTACACGCCGCCGGGAACCTGCAAAAATTCCGAGTTATACAACTTGTGTTTATGTTGGATTAAGATATTCGGATAACAATTTTTAATCTTATGCTTTGTTAATTTGAATGACCATATACACACACAAAATTAGTTAGTAGTTCCTCTTATACGCCCACTAACTTTAAATCCGCCCCTATTAAGGCGTGGCACACTCCCATATCTGTTCCTACAATGCACGATGATCTTGTGGCCTAAATGCTTCCTAGGTTTTCTAGAGTTTTAAGTAAAATTGAACCCCCCGTAAAATGTGAATGTCCACGCCGCCGGGAACCTGCAGAAATCCGTCCGTCGTCGCCGTAGACCGTGTAGTCGATTAAGCAGAATATCCAACGAAACCATAGTTTAATAAAGACAACAATGAAGATATACCTTATGTTTGAAAAAAGACGGAACTGAACAAGAGGAGAGGAGCACGCCGCCGTGAAACTGTAGAAACCAGTCGCCGCCGTTGATTGAGTCGTCGATTAAGCCAAATCTCCAACGAAACCCTAGGTTGAAAAGACAACAGCGATTGTTTGAATAAGATGGCAGTGAACATAAGGAATGGAGCGCGTGTTTTTTTATAAAATATCATTAATTACAAATTTGCCACGTGTTCACATTGGTTCTCGCGGTTCTCGCAATAAGGGGTGGTTCCTAACGGATCTTTATCCTATATATATATAGGGTAGGGCTAGATAGAAAACCCTATCTATATAAAAAACCCTAGAAAACCCAACCTCCCGACATTTTTTTTTGAAAGAAATAACACATGTAATATACATGTTTTTAAGAGTTTTGGGCCAAAAAAAATCAAAAAAGCGCCGAAGGGATAATTTAAAAAAAAAAAATTTCAGCAACTTTCAGCATTTTTGTCTAACACATGTTAGGCACTGAATTTTGTTTATTTTTAAAAAAAAAATCCCTACGGCGCTTTTTTGTTTTTTTTGGCCCAAAACACTCTAAAACATGTATATTACATGTGTAATTTTTTTTTTAAAAAAAAAATGTCGGGAGGTTGGGTAAAAATGGGTGGAGATTTGGGTTTCCAGAGTTTTCTAAGAATTTTAGGGTTTTTTGTCTAGCATTACCCTATATATATATAGGAGAAGGATCCATTAGGAATAACCCTTTATTGCTAGAACCAATGCGAACACAACAAAAAATACCTAAAAACACACACAAAAAATTTTTTAAATATTTTTTATAAAAAAATCGCTACTTTTAGTAGGCAAAAAAAAATTAAAAAATTTTTTTATTTAAATTTTTTTTTGCTACTAAAAGTAGCGATTTTAATGTAAAAAATATTAAAAAAAATTTGTTTGTGTGCTTTTTTTTTTTTTAGGTTTTTTGGGGGTTTAGTTTTTAGCATTTTAGCTTGGGGGGTTAGTTTTTTTTAGGTTTTTTGGGGGGTTTACTTTTTAGCATTTAGCTTGGGGGGGGGGGGGGTTAGGTTTTTTTTTTTTTGGGGGGGGGGGGTGGGGGGTTTAGGTTTTTGGAGGGTTGGGGTTAGGTTTTTTTATGTTTTTTTTAGCTATTTTAGGTTGTGTTCACATTGATTCTCGCGGTTTTCGCAATAATGGTGGTTCTCGCATGAACCTTTCCCTATATATATAGAGAGAGTTAATTGCCATTTTAGTCCCTGAGGTTTGTCCAAATTTGCCATTTTAGTCCAAATAGTTTTTTTTCCGCCTCTGGGTCCTTGACTTTTACCTCTTGTTGTTATTTTGATCACATACCCTAACTCCATCCAAAAACCCCATTTTTAACCAGGGGTATTTTGGGGATTTTCATTTTAAATCTTTTCAATTGCCATTTTGATCCAATTCTAAAAAATCTAAAAAATCAAAAAAATTCTAAAGAATAAAAAAAATTCTAAAAAATCCAAAAAATTCTAAAAATTATAAAAAATAAAAAAATCATAAAAATGTTATAAACCAGACATTTTAGGCCTAACCCATTACTTATGGGCTTTAAGGTTTATGGTTATATTTATCTCTATATATTGTAATGTTGAATATTGTGAAGGATTGAATTAAGTTTATCTCTATTTCTCTTTAGTTTTTATCACGTTATCAGCACGATTACAAATATTTTATTTTTGAAGATTCAAGTTTTTTTCCTGTGACGAGCTTCAAAGAATCCATGGAAGCGCTCACCGTCGTTGGAATTTTGGAAATTCATTCCGTTGGTCATGCCCCACAAACCAGGTAACCGTCTCTTTAATTTTGTAGGAATTTTGGATAGTCCAAACCTTTTTGATTTATTAATTAATTCTTTAGAAAAAAAATCAACATAAACTGCCAGCTATTGGTGAACCATAAGTGCAATTGTTTTTGAAGAGAATTCCTTATATTAATTAAATTGCTAGTATGTATATGGTTGGATTGAAACTATTGACGGTTATATTATGCCAATCTCCCAAAAAAAACTCATCATTATTGTTGGTGGTTAAATCGGACCTAAGTCTAAAAGTTTCTGTTGCATAACTTTATTTAACTAATATTCACATTATTTGATTTCTTTCCTAATTTCTTTTAGATCATAAAGCTAACAATATTATGCTTAAAAATAACAGATCATGTGACATAATTTTGATTTGTTATTATCATATAAATATAAATATAAATTAAATCATATGCTTGATCATACTTTATTTAAAATTCAAATTGTTATGATCTCAACTAATCGGATTAAAAGGTATTAATTGTTATATATAATCCCTAACTAATTGGGTTGTTCCTTGTTTAGTTTATAGACTTTTTTTTTTTTTTTTTTGAATGCCTGCATCATATAACTTATATAACTTATAGCATATTATTTCATTACTGGGAAATAATTATAACATAATAATAACCAGACTATTATTTATAGTTAAAGTTGTATTTGGCCATGTTTATTTGAACGACTGAAGTATAATACAAACTATGATAGTCATGTTTTAACACCGGTTCTAAAGATAATAGTATTGTAACTTTATCAATTGTTAAATGGTTTCTTTCTGTCAGAATTTTGAGTAATCTAAATTGCAATGTTTGCTATTAAATTTTATTTGATTTTGTTACTATACAATGCATGAGATAGCTGGTGGTTTCACCTTTAAACAAACCATGTTAGTTAAGTAAATTAATAGATGATGAACCATATGTTTAATGTCATTGTTTTTACCATCTTGGAGTCTAGAGATAAAGTTAGACACATTCATTCATTCGAAGATCCTTCATTAGATCGATCATGACAAATCTATATAAGGTCGTAAGATTTAAGACCAATAAATCATACATGACTCGATTATGTAATTACTTCTCAATATATATTATGTGGTGAGAAGATTAATTAAATGGAAAAATCTGATAGAGTAATCTCATTTGTCACACTTGGGGTATGCTCCTGAAGTAGCAGTACCATTGAAGAGCACAAAAAGTTTAAAATGATTCTACATTTGTGTGACCAAGTAATGAATAAAAGCTATAAAGCTTGTTTCGGTTCGACTACATTCTTTGAAGTGAATGTGACTTTATATTGAATAATGTAAAGATAACGATCATGGAGAGAATATTATGATGATGAGATCGATCATGAGAATTGTAATGATGTTAATAATGAGATTGACCACTAGAAGTTGCAAATTAAGGGAGTGGTTATATGAGAATAAAATGTGAAAAGCATGAAAGTGCTATAACATGATAGTGTGAAACGATAACACTAAATTCTCTCATATAATGCATATATGATCATAAACTAAAAGTTTATGGATCATGACTAGTTGACTAATTGGTATGACCGGTTAGACCACACCGAGTAAATGATGATGTGCAACATATTGAAGAACTAGAGTATTCTTCAAGTTGGTAATTAGCATGCAATATTTGCTCTTAAGGGAAGTTAAATATAAGCCAAAAAAGTAGGGTGTGAATCCCTGAAATATTCTGGAAATAATTGAAGGATATAAATATTCAACATGATACCATTTAGTATTTAAAATCGATACATCGTCTAAATGGTTATCAAATACACAACTTAAGAATTGTGTGATTTATAGCTTAGCTAATTGTAATGTAGGACCGGTTTACGACCCGAACGAGTCGTTCAGAAGAGATTTTATCAGTTTCAGAGGCGGAAACTAAGAAACTGAAGTCGAAACAGCTTGCGTATCACTTTAACTACTGATTTGATTGATAATAACATGAATACAATCAGTCTTCACACCGGCAGCACCTCGGTGTGGAATCTCAAATCTGTTACAAATGAATAACCAACTCTCCTATTTATACTAATCAGGTTTCGCTTGGAAACACTTCAAGCGAAATCCATATAATGACATTTGAAGCGAAACCTATAAGATTTACATTTGACTTTTGTCTTCAAGCGAAATACATTAATTCACAATCCGAAACTGTTTTTATCTCTTGTGATGATGTCACTTGTGATATCATATATGTGATGTCACATATATGATGTCACTTGTGATGTCACGCTTGTTCATATCAGCAACGAAACTCGACATAAGACGAAGACGACAGATGAATGCACCAACAGACTCCCCCTCAGATGTTGACGAGTCTTAAATGTCGAGTATTCTCAATCTTCAGTCTTTATCGGTCTCTTTTCTTTCTTAGCATATACCAGGATCTTCTCTTTGGCTCTTACCTCGTCAGACTCCCCCTCTCATCATGATGGGATCGCCGTCTGGAATTAGCTATCACCTTGAGATCAATCCCTGGCTTTAATTCTGTTTAAGCTCATTTCCTGCACATATTTTCTCACCACCACATAAGTTTTTACTTAAAACAATAAGAAAAACTTACTAGTAATAGTTACATCAAGTTCAAATTAATGATCTCGATTAACTAATCTCAACTTCTTTCTCAAAATAAATTTCTCAATTCAATACACACACTCCCAAACCAGTTCATCATGTTCAGCACTCGGAATTTTGAAAATCAGCTCTTCAACATCAGTTGTCGAAAATCTCTTTGTATTTTTCAAAATTTATGCTAAAACACACTGAAAATCTTTTTGGATTTTTGATTATAACAGAAATGCAGTAAAGAAATATTTACAGACACTATTTTTGTGAGTTCGTGCAAGAGGATCATATCAGTTACTAAGACATATCACCAACACCGTTAAGCTTTAAAAATTTTTAGTTTTAAACGATTCACGTTGATTGACGATATTGTTGTCCACATAAACTCAATCTAAAAACTTTCGAAATGCTTACCGATACGTTAAGGTATATTTAGATAGCACTAAATTCTTATGGACCCCACGATCTCAGCATATCCCCTCATCATGCAATACACTAACTCAAGTAATGCCTTTAAACTTTTATCAGTTGTGATTTGTGCGAAAACAAAGCAGAATGTTTAAACATTAACAATCAGGTCGATACTTCCGTATACGCAGAGAAAGTCCAATGTTTAAACAAAATAAGAAAATAAAAACAAGTTGAAGTTGTTTAGGCTTTAACCACCAGGTCGATACTCCCGTATACGCAGAGGTGATCCAAAGCTTAAACGAAACACCAAAGAAAATAAAGTAGAACGTTTAGGCAACATCATCCAGGTCGATACTCACGTATACGCAGAGGATGTCCGATGCTTAAACAAAATAAAGAAATAAAACAAGTTTAAATCTTTGCAAAATGAAATGCACAATCACAGTGACTTTTCAGCAAAGTTGTGAAAGTTCACAAACTTAACCAGTTTTATGTCTTTCGACAATCAGCGATTACCGAGTAGGTACACAGTCAAGAAGGACAAAACTAAGTCCTATGCTTTTGACCATGTTTCCCACTAGAACTAGGCTTTTTCATTTAAGTTTGTATCGTTATCGCAAATCTACTAGTCTAGCTGAGCCTATCGTCACATCGTTAGTAAGATCGTTTATCACATTTGAATTTTCAATTCTTTAGCATGCTGTGATAGTCCACTGATTTTCTATCATTTCCTCTTGTTTCAGCAAAACTCATTTTTAAATTTTTCAAAGTTTTTGACATTTTCAAATTTTCTAATTTTTTTAAAATTTTTACTCCCCCTAAAATCAAAATATGTTTCAATTTTGATTTTCTGGGAAAATTTGAAACAAACTGTACAAGAAATGTGACAACATGATGAGAATCACTTCAATTCTCTATCCACTTAGCTTGAACAATCAGAACTCCCCCTGACAACAAAACATTTTCCCATAGTGATTTCAAAACACTTAAGTTTGTTTTAATCAAAATGGTTTTTCCGGAAAATAAGTTTTGTGTGTCAATTCTCAAATTCGGGGATCTTTCATCACTTTGTTTTCTTCAATCACTTGTAAAAACTAACATTATTAAGATCAAACCTCAAACATTACTTGTAGAAAATCAAGTACAACTTAATGTCCCTGATTTACCACTTATAAGACGAAATATCACTTTTGTGAATTTTTCAAGAAATGTGCCGATTCATATTCCACGCTTACCAACCTGGGAACTCCGGCATGTCAGTTTTTTTCATTTAAACAGTTTCACCCAAGCCTGACTGTCCTTGGGTGATTTTGAATTTTTATTTAACAATGGTGGAAAATTTGCATCATCCATTGTTAGACCAGAATTCTCAATTTTTACCTCAACACAAGGCTCTTCTGGTTTTACCATACCAGATTCATTGCCTGAATGTGGCTTGTCTGACTTTGATGAGCCAGATTCATCGCCGACATGTGGCTCCTTTGTTTCCGAAGAAACAGATTCATTGCCACAAACTTTCTTCTTCTTCTTTTCCTCTTTCCTTACTCTCTTTTCTGTCCTCAGATTTGTATCTGATGAATTCGTTTTGCTTGATTTGTCATTCTTTGGCGAGCAAGACGATTTATCAGAACTTTTATCTGTTTTACCAGTTGTATCCGAGGACAAAATCCTTTCGAGATACTCTCTTGCTTTCTTCCTCTTTTTCCTCAGTCTGTCTTTTTGCCCCTGTGAAAGTTTAACTTTCTTTTCTTGAATTTTCTGTTCTTGAACTTTAGGTTTTAGAACCTTCTGTTCATGGAGCTTGACATTGACTGGAATCTTCTCCAATTTTTGAGAATTAGCCCTCAATCTGTCATTCGATCTCCTTGGGCAATCTCTAGCAATATGACCAATGATGTTGCAGTTAAAGCATTTCCTCGTCTCTAAACTCCAACTCTGGCAGTTAACAGTAATGTGTCCTTGATAACCACATCTGTAACACACTCTGTTATCGTACCAATCACCATTTTTAGTCCAAACACTTAGATCAAAGCACTGTTTGGCTTGGTGATAATCTTTCCTCCTCTTGTTTGCTGGATTTGACTTTTGAGCACTGTAGTCCGACCTGCACCACTTATTGCCAACAATTTTTGAATTTTCATTTTTTACATTTTGTAATTTTTGATTGCGATTGGATGATCGATCTGATGAGCTTTTATTATCTTTTTGAACATTTTTCTCATTTTTAATTTTTTGTTTTTGTTCCACTTTCTTCTTCAAAGGTTCTTGCTTAGAGCATTCTCCCTTTTCAGTTGATTGCGGAACAGTTTCTTGAAACTTTTCTTTTAACTTCAAAAATAAATTCTTTTTCTTCATTTTATCATTTTCATCATCAGATTTCTCATCACAATCTTCAACTTTGACATTCTCAAAGTTTGTGACATTGTCACTTATTGGAACTGAATTAGCTGGTTTTGGGCAAGGAATAGCTGAAGTATTCACAAACACCTTCAACTTTTCTTCCCATTCCTTGATTTTCTTTTGAGCACACTCTGCTTCCTTTTCAAGTCGAATAATATTTTCAAGATGAGAATTGATTGCAATTTGTTTTTCAAGATTGTTTTTACCAAACAAATCTCTCTCATCTTCTAAAATTTTTATTTGACTTTGAAAATCTTTCTCAATTTTTGCTTTTTCATTTTCAAAATCTTTTTCTTTTTCTTTTTCCAAATTGTGAATTTGATTTTTCAAAACATTTTCTGATTTTTTTAGATTTTTGTTTTCTAATGACAAACTCTCAACATCCTTTAAGAGTTTGTCATTTACAAATGTCAACATCTCACAATTTTTCAGCAAAACAAGAATATGTTTATCATCAACTTTTGTCTCAACCTTTAAAGCTGAAATATTTTCAACCTGTTTCTTTTTCTGATGAATGATCAAAGATAGGTGCGTCTTCTGCAACCTCTTTCTTTAACTCTGGTTCAGGATTCACAGATACAGGTTTTTCAGATTCTACTTTCTCAACCTTGACCAATGGAACTTGTTCAATCTGCTCAACTCTGATCTCTTCTTTAACAATCACTGCCTTTTGATTCTTTCTTTTTGCATCTTGTTTTTCTTTCAATTTTTCAATTTTATCGGCATAAAATAACTTTCCACTACGTTGATCAGATGGAAGTTGTTGTTTAAGATTTTCAAGTTTTTGGATTTCTTCTTCATACTTGTCACCCTCTTCATCAGACGAATAATAAAAAACCGGACCTTTTTCAACAACTTCTTTTGCTAAGACTGTTTCTTCTTCTTTCTTTGTCGGAATATACTGTTGAGATTCATAATGCACACATGCCAACATTTCTTCAAAATCCATGTTTTCGGTAAACAATGAACTGTATCACCTTGTAAGAATATACCTGTCGACACAAACAAAACAAACAATCAGTTTAAAAATTTATCGATTAACAAAATAAGATGGTTACTAGAACTGATGATAATTCTGTGCGGACTGAAGATTGACACACTGTGCGGACTACTATGACCCGGATCAACTTCAGACGACCAGACCCTTTGAAACCTTTGAACTCCAAATCGAGCAACTTGATGAATTCTTTAAACCGAACTGAAAACTCACACGACCTGAATTCACAAACTATCTTGTGCGAACTGAGCTGATTCTTGTGCAAATAAAAATCTATGTGAACTATATGAATCACTTTAAAATTTGGCCGCACCCTATCCAAGATTTCTCATGGGCTTACACTTTAAGCACAATTGGATCTCTCTTTATGAATCACATGGGCCAAACACAACAATTCGAGATCTCAGCAACCTTAAAAAAAATGCTAATGCTGCCAAAATTAATTCACTTATAAACCCTCGATTTTAAAAATTCTAAATTCTCATTGGACCGAAACCTTGATGTATCAGATCACATGCATATTCTGACAACTCAGTTTATCAAAATTCACCACTTATCAAATCACTTTTATTTATTTGACCAATTTGCTTCTTAGACTGACATCAACTTATCCAAACAATGCTCAATGAATTATCACTGGACCTTTAATTTTGATAACCGATATGTTCACTTTAGTTGATGACACACCAACATCACATGCAAACCGACACAATCATGTGATTTCTTTAATCAATTACTGACACCTAACACATGCAAGAACCAAACTCAAATTAATTGATACAATTTTCAATGTATTGCCGACAATATCAATTGATTTAATCTGATTGGACCGAATATTCAATTAAAATTGATCAGTATTTCACATGCAAATCACTTAGATGTCTGACAATCACACATGCAACTTAACAACTTTCATTTATATGTTACAATCCTATTAGACCTCTATATGGCTGACACAAATACACTCCACAATTCAATTGTCAAGGAACCGATTCTTAATTCTTTTTATTATAAAACCTGTATCATATGCACTCCTCGAACCACTAAATCAATCACAATACTCGATACATGTTTCAAGCGAAATCACACAAAATGTTTCAAGCGAAATTTTGTATATTGTGAACTTTCAAGCGAAATTATCAACTAATCTCAAGCGAAATCATGATGATGTCAGCAAAACAATCTGATTTTGGTCCGACTGAACAAGATTTAATCCGATTTTAATGCTGAAACTTTTCAGGATTCATTAATACATGATTACGCACAAGATATGTGAATATGAGCCGATTTTAATCGTAAAAATTTGTTCGATTTTGAAAGAAGGTGTAGAAAATCAGAAAAAGTGACAAAAAGGAGCTGTTTTGGCGAAATCTCTTCCTCCTGAGCTCTGATACCACTTGTAGGATCGGTTTGCGACCCGAACGAGTTGTTCAGAAGAGATTTTATCAGTTTCAGAGGCGGAAACTAAGAAACTGAAGTCGAAACAGCTTGCGTATCACTTTAACTACTGATTTGATTGATAATAACACGAATACAATCAGTCTTCACACCGGCAGCACCTCGGTGTGGAATCTCAAATCTGTTACAAATGAATAACCAACTCTCCTATTTATACTAATCAGGTTTCGCTTGGAAACACTTCAAGCGAAATCCATATAATGACATTTGAAGCGAAACCTATAAGATTTACATTTGACTTTTGTCTTCAAGCGAAATACATTAATTCACAATTCGAAACTGTTTTTATCTCTTGTGATGATGTCACTTGTGATATCATATATGTGATGTCACTTGTGATGTCACATATATGATGTCACTTGTGATGTCACGCTTGTTCATATCAGCAACGAAACTCGACATAAGACGAAGACGACAGATGAATGCACCAACATGTAACACCCCGAAAACGGGTTAGGTAATCAAACCCCGTTAATACTAAAAGACGGGTAAAGTACCGTTAGTGGTAAAAATTTACCCGGTGAGTAATTAGGATTTTAAATAAATAAACCTAATATTTAACAAAAAGTTAAATAAAGGCCTATGGATAAATAAAGTTTATAAAAGGCCCGAATTAACGGGACCTAAAATAAACTCAGTCGTAAATTTCCCCGAACCCACTAAATTAACTAGGAATATTTAACCTAGTTAATAAGTGAGAATAGTGTTAGAAATAGTTAGGTTGTGGTCTACTTAATAACTAACCAAACATGAGGGACCAAATTGGATATCTTGAAAATAGATTTATAAAAAAGAAAATCAAACACACACACACATGGTGTGTGCGTACGTGAGAAGCCAGGAGAAGCTCCAAGGAGCCAAAACCCTAACTCAATCCAATTCAGCAAATTTAAGGTCGATTTCAGTCCTAAATCAATGCATGAACACGGATTAATGATCACCCGAGCTAGGGGATCATAAGGTAAGTAAAAATTTGATGATTTGTGAAGTTGTAAAATTTGAGTAAGCTTCATAATCGCGAATTATGTATGGATTAGAGAGACTATGGCTAAATTAGTGTTGTATGATTGCTTAGAAACAAAACCCTAAGTGAAAAGTTTACATAGGTTTCTATGATTTGAATAATTTGATGATTTGCTACACTTAGACAAGTGGGTTTCGATTATGTAGTGAAGATGATGATATACACATACTTAAAATCATCATATTGGATAGTAGAAGCAAAGTACTTGAACAAAATTGTAAGATTTAGTGTATGTTCATACAAGAATTGAAATGGGTTTTGTGGGAAGATGATGAACACTAGATTTATGATCATCAATTTGATGTTATTCGATTTCCATAAAGTAAGTCTAGGTGTGGTTATGCATGCTAGACATAAGAACTTGTGAATGATGTTAAAACTTGGGTAAATAACTAGTTATGGAAATTGATTGTTGATTTTATAGAATATGCCCACAAGGTGTTTGTTAAAATGCCTAAGTGAATGTTTATATGTTGAAATTACGAATGAAACGCGTAATTGCCTTGTTTGACTAATTACGTGATATATGGGTTAAAACGGGTTCTAATCATAATATCGATTTAACTTAATTGTGCCTATTGTATGATTTAAGGTAGTTGACTTTTAAAAGTCAAACTAACCAATGATAAAGTCGAATAGTAGTTTCGACATAGAAAGTACGTAAGGTGGAATAGTCGTGAAATGAAATGACTAATCTAACCACCTTGTGAATGATGATAGTTTGTCGCCTAACGAGCTAGGTGGAGGTTTGGGAAAGAAGCGATCAAACTAATCAAGCACGAGAAGAAAAGCGTATTCGGATGCGAGGTAAGTAGAGCTTACGCCACTTTACATTATTTGCAAAATTACTTAATTTCAAGTATTGTATATGAATGTTACTAAGTGGTTGGTATACGATGTTCTGACACGATTAAATGATAGTCGGAACAAGGGAAAATGGTAAGAAATCATGAATTATGGTAAAAGGGGTAAAAAGGTAAATTAGTCATGTAATGACGAACAAATAAAAACGGTTTTAAGTAAAACAAGTTTAGCGAAAGTCCTTCGTCGTAGAGTGAGGGACTAAAGTTGACCAAAACACCCTTGAAGGGTATAATAGGGAAAACGACACATAGGGGTTATTTTGGAACTTGCATTAAGATTATAGAATCATTAAATATGAATAAAAGTTATAGGAATACACATTTGCTGGTCAAATGCACAAAAATGGTCATTTGCGTAAAATGACCAACCGATGAGTAAATTTGGGATAATAGGTTAGTTATGTTAAATCCACCACAAAAATAATTGTGGTGGAACATAAGCAGACATTTAAATGTGACATTACGAAGTATTGAAAAGAAAGGAGCTGGTTTTAGACCAAAATGCATAAAAGATCCCCTAAACGGGTCAAAATGAATTACGCGCGTAACTTGGGTGTTTGCCACGTAATTCACAAAACTTATGAATCCAAGATAGATAATTTGAGTTAAATACCTTGGTCTAAGAATTATGATTAACTAGAAACAAGTTTGGAGGTCTTAAATACAAACGGGTCAAAATGTAGATTTTTAATAATAAGCCGAATGCTTAAAAATTTAGAATTTTTATTAGTTTGAATGTCAGATATAAACTCCATGAGATGGAGAATCAAATTACGATCATGTAGGAAGAAACGGGAGATCAAACGGATACGTGGATTGAAAGATATGAAAGTTTTCGTGTCAAAAAACGGCAAAAAAAGGGACTGATACAGGGGCCACCGTAACTTACGGTGCCCACCGTAAGTTACGGTGGGGCTGAAATTTTTACGGTAGTTACCTACTAAGTTACGGTGGGGGAATTTTCATACAGGAGCCACAGTAACTTTCGGTGCCCACCGTAAGTTACGGTGGAGGCCAGTTTGTAGACCTTGTTTTTGGATCAAGAATTTAACGTTTGGGTTTCCTTCCATTATCAATATCTTGTCTTGTACCGTTATTTAAACTATCAATACTAACATTTAAGCTGGTATTGATCGTAGGTGAATGTCGAGAGTCCCGGATGAAGATCAAGCGTCGAGCAAGAACCGAACACACGTTAAATGAAGCTTCCGCAAGTTGTTTTATCGTTATTCTAAAACGATGAATTAAACTACACTATTTTGTTTTGCTTCAAGTTTAGAAATTTTTAACAAACCCGTATTTTAGAATGAATGTTTAAATATAAATACTCTGTAATTTATGATTTTTTTACGGAAATCGCTAAATTTATTTATGGTTGTTACAAGTTGGTATCAGAGCCTTGGTTTAAGAGATTCAAGTATGGTGGGGGAAAACCATGCTTGGACTTAAACCTTATGCTCTTAACAAAGATTGGTGTTCGGTTCGAGGCTTGATCGCAAATCCTGTAAGTGCATGTATGTTAATGGTTTAGCGTATTAAAGTGTTGTAAACAACACATAGGGTTATCGTGTAATACACGTTACCCCAATTAAATGATAGATATAGCTAACAAAATTATGTGCATTGACACATATAGTAGAAAAGCCTTGTATTATGATGCGGGCGTTTAGTAAAGTTGACATTACTAACTTTTGTGAATATCTTAATTGAAGGACACTTGCATTTAAGGATGACAAGGGTTAAAAAAATTACGGATATGATAGAAGAATGGTCCAAAGTATGACAAGAGGAGCATGCTCACCAAGGACTAAATCGCGTAACGACCGCGAACAAGGTTAATGACAAGAAACGCCCGTCGGGGCAAGCATTACCAGGTGTGTGCTTTTAAATATAATCGCACAAATAACAATATGCAACAAACATGTAGAGAATGATTGTTGCATATGTAAATTAGAAACTTGGGAAACCTGAATAGAATACCTATCCAGGATACTATTTCCAAGAAAACTAAATAGAGGTGTTACTTACATAGGGCGTGATGTGAAAACTATAAAAAGGTCATGTGTGTCATGTGTTAATCGCTTACTCTGGCTAAGTAAGTAGTGGCATATGATACCGTGAACTTCTTATGACGGACACATCTACATCCGATGTAGTAAGGACGTGATGAATGGGACGAATAAAAAAGGTACCCAAAACGGATCAAATAAGTAAAATATTTGATAATAAACGTAAACGCAAGCCTGAAGACGGAAGCGTATTACGTTAGTATAACGAGCCCAAGGGAAGAGACAATAATCATGTAAATGAAAATACCAAACGACCACTAAGAATGCTAAGGCATAGAGGATAAAATTGACTATCAAAAATGGTGAAACTCACACGAACAAGTTAAACCGGTTAGATAAAACGTAATATTGGAAAGGATAATGAGCCCGGTAATGGGACGAGATTGAATACAAATATAGGCGCAAACCGAATAAAGGAAAGCGCGAGATATTAATGAACCCATGTAATGGGTCGGAATTAATTATGAAATGATTGCAGTCACGAATCACAGTCGGAGTGAACAAAATTTTGATGCGAAAACAAATGATTTTCGAATATAAAAAGGACGATCTACGGGATCATTATAACCTTCGGGTTATAAATAGTGTAAAGGTCTACGGGACTAAACTGACCCACGGGTCATGAATAAAAAGGAAAAGAATCATAAAGGCAACGCCCTAAAGAGGTGAAAGCCTAAAGAAATAGCCTACGAGGCTAAGTGAAAGAATCCACGGGTTACTTAGACAAGCGAGGGAACCAGTAGAGAATCCCCACATAAAACTAAGACTGTAAAAGAATAAATTATGGACTGTCAATATCCTAGTACGGATAATTGACAAAAGATAAAGAGAAGATCCTAAACTATAACTTCGGTTTTAGTAAGAAATAACGTTTTTACAAATATAAATTCTGATAGGAATTCAAATAGTAAACATGAAAGATACAAGTCTTGACACTGATAAGCGCAAGGCGATATATTCGAAAAGTGATATTTTCGAAAATGAAAGGTGGATATAAATTAAACATGATGTGACACGATCACGATCAAGAAATTCAATGTGAAGTAAAATCACATTACAGCCAAGCGAGCGGTAAAAAGTAACTGGACAAATAAGTCTAGTTAGTGAGACTGGTTAAGGTCAATTAAATGAATTTGAAAACAAAAGAAATTGTTGTTAAAAGTGAAGGATTTCACTAAAGACCTTTAAACGGGTCAAAGTAACGGATTCATAAAGAATTTGGTAGTATATGAAAGCGATGGATATCGCTAAGTTAACTAAACTAGTGGAAATAACGAGATTACGTTATTTCAAGTTGCACTATGTCGCATGAGATACGTAGACAATTAGTAACCAAAAAGATGGTACCATACTTTTCTGGTAGTACTAACAATTAGTTAAAAGTATAAGTAATGTTCAAAAGATTTCTCGAAACAAATGCATTGAGTTTAAACTCGATGAATTATATAAGAAAAGGTTTCGGGGACGAAACCTCTTTAAGGGGGGTAGACTTGTAACACCCCGAAAACGGGTTTGGTAATCAAACCCCATTAATATTAAAAGACGGGTAAAGTACCATTAGTGGTAAAAATTTACCCGGTGAGTAATTAGGATTTTTAAATAAATAAACCTAATATTTAACAAAAAGGTAAATAAAAGCCTATGGATAAATAAAGTTTATAAAAGGCCCGAATTAACGGGACCTAAAATAAACTCAGTCGCAAATTTCCCCGAACCCACTAAATTAACTAGGAATATTTAACCTAGTTAATAAGTGAGAATAGTGTTAGAAATAGTTAGGTTGTGGTCTACTTAATAACTAACCAAACATGAGGGACCAAATTGGATATCTTGAAAATAGATTTATAAAAAAAAAAAGAAATCAAACACACACACATGGTGTGTGCGTACGTGAGAAGCCAGGAGAAGCTCCAAGGAGCCAAAACCCTAACTCAATCCAATTAAGCAAATTGAAGGTTGATTTTAGTCCAAAATCAATGCATGAACACGGATTAATGATCACCCGAGCTAGGGGATTATAAGGTACGTAAAAATTTGATGATTTATGAAGTTGTAAAATTTGAGTAATCTTCATAATCGCGAATTATGTATGGATTAGAGAGACTATGGCTAAATTAGTGTTGTATGATTGCTTAGAAACAAAACCCTAAGTGAAAAGTTTACATAGGTTGCTATGATTTGAATAATTTGATGATATACACATACTTAAAATCATATTGGATAGTAGAAGCAAAGTACTTGAACAAAATTGCAAGATTTAGTGTATGTTCATACACGAATTGAAATGGATTTTGTGGGAAGATGATGAACACTAGATTTATGATCATCAATTTGATGTTATTCGATTTCCATAAAGTAAGTCTAGGTGTGGTTATGCATGCTAGACATAAGAACTTGTGAGTGATGTTAAAACTTGGGTAAATAACTAGTTATGGAAATTGATTGTTGATTTTATAGAATATGCCCACAAGGTGTTTGTTAAAATGCCTAAGTGAATGTTTATATGTTGAAATTATGAATGAAACGCGTAATTGCCTTGTTTGACTAATTACGTGAAATATGGGTTAAAAACGGGTTCTAATCATAATATTGATTTAACTTAATTGTGCCTATTGTATGATTTAAGGTAGTTGACTTTTAAAAGTCAAACTAACCAATGATAAAGTCGAATAGTAGTATCGACATAGAAAATACGTAAGGTGGAATAGTCGGGAATTGAAATGACTAATCTAACCACCTTGTGAATGATTATAGTTTGTCGCCTAACGAGCTAGGTGGAGGCTTGGGAAAGAAGCGGTCAAACGAATCAAGCACGAGAAGAAAAGCGTATTCGGATGCGAGGTAAGTAGAGCTTACGCCCATTTACATTATTTGCAAAATTACTTAATTTCAAGTATTGTATATGAATGCTACTAAGTGGTTGGTATACGATGTTCCGACACGATTCAATGAGAGTCGGAACAAGGGAAAATGGTAAGAAATCATGAATTATGGTAAAAGGGGTAAAAAGGTAAATCAGTCATGTAATGACGAACAAATAAAAACGGTTTTAAGTAAAACAAGTTTAAGGGAAAACCGGGACAGGTTTAAAACTGATGAAATGGTAACTAAATACCATCTCATATGGATAAATGGCCAATTAGACTAAATGGGTCAAATGGTGTTGTTAACACCATTTGTCAATTACATTTGACAATCGCTTGTTGAGTTTTGTAATCACAGGAAATAACATAAGTATGCGTTTCTTTAACTAGAAAGATTTAAAGCAAAAGTTATGTAAACGGGTCAATACCTTGACCCGAGCCAGGTACGCATAAATAAGCTTTTAGTTAAACATACAAATCTTGGTCAAATATTTAGCGAAACTCCTTCGTCGTAAAGTGAGGGACTAAAGTTGACCAAAACACCCTTGAAGGGTATAATAGGGCAAACGACACATAGGGGTTATTTTGGAACTTGCATTAAGATTATAGAATCATTAAATATGAATAAAAGTTATAGGAATACACATTTGCTGGTCAAATGCACAAAAATGGTCATTTGCGTAAAATGACCAACCGATGAGTAAATTTGGGATAATAGGTTAGTTATGTTAAATCCACCACAAAAATAATTGTGGTGGAACATAAGCAGACATTTAAATGTGACATTATGAAGTATTGAAAAGAAAGGAGCTGGTTTTAGACCAAAATGCATAAAAGATCCCCTAAACGGGTCAAAATGAATTACGCGCGTAACTTGGGTGTTTGCCGCGTAATTCACAAAACTTATGAATCCAAGATAGATAATTTGAGTTAAATACCTTGGTCTAAGAATTATGATTAACTAGAAACAAGTTTGGAGGTCTTAAATACAAACGGGTCAAAATGTAGATTTTTAATAATAAGTCGAATGCTTAAAAATTTAGAATTTTTATTAGTTTGAATGTCGGATATAAACTCCATGAGATGGAGAATAAAATTACGATCATGTAGGAAGAAACGGGAGATCAAACGGATACGTGGATTGAAAGATATGAAAGTTTTCGTGTCAAAAACGGCAAAAAAAAAAGAGAAAGGGACTGATACAGGGGCCACCGTAACTTACAGTGCCCCCCGTAAGTTACGGTAGGGCTGAAATTGTTATGGTAGTTGCCTACTGAGTTACGGTGGGGGAATTTTCATACAGGAGCCACCGTAACTTACGGTGCCCACCGTAAGTTACGGTGGAGGCCAGTTTGTAGACCTTGTTTTTGGATCAAGAATTTAACGTTTGGATTTCCTTCCATTATCAATATCTTGTCTTGTACCGTTATTTAAACTACCAATACTAACATTTAAGCTGGTATTGATCGTAGGTGAATGTCGAGAGTCCCGGACGAAGATCAAGCGTCGAGCAAGAACCGAACACACATTAAATGAAGCTTCCGCAAGTTGTTTTGTCGTTATTCTAAAACGATGAATTAAACTACACTATGTTGTTTTGCTTCAAGTTTAGAAAATTTTTAATAAACCCGTATTTTAGCATGAATGTTTAAATATGAATACTCAGTAATTTGTGATTTTTTTTACGGAAATCGCTAAATTTATTTATAGTTGTTACACTAATGATATAGCAAGTACATTGTTCCAAATGGTATATTTATTTTGGTAATAATGGTGAATTCAATTCCGAAGTTATTAATGATTATTGGAATAAATGTTGAACTTCATATAGCTTATGTTTATACAAGAATTGCTTTATTGAGACGATCACTAAACGTGTACAGTTGATTGCAAAGCCAATGATCATAAGAGGAACATTTCATATTTGTATTTTGGTACATGTGATTTTACATGTACAACATTAATTCACATCAAGCCAATATGTCATCATACTTTCCCCATTATAGTTGGTTTTTGGTCAGGAATCACATACGTCCCTTCTAAGATTTTGGTTATGCGGTATATATAATATTGATCCACCACCAGCACAATGTTGGGACCTTAAAAGATGGTTGGGAATATATGATAACGAATAGAGCCTTTCATGAGATATTTATTTATGGCTCAATTAATTGATATCCATCTAAATGGATTAACATTCCCAATATCAGGGAGAGATAAAAAGCAGTTGGAAAAGAAATGAGTTGGTATGAATTATTATTGATCCTCAAAAATAAAAGAGTGAACCAGAAGTTCAAAGAATAACTCATTTACAAATATTAGCGAATATATTACCAGACGCATTCACTGACCTTAAAAAGGTGACTATGTCACATATACCAACTGCTAATGCTCCAATTAAGATGAGTGTCCGAGAAGGACAATCACCACATTTTTTGTAATGAGTCTATTGCACGTCTGAAGCGTGGTAGACCAGTCGATTCCAATAATAAAATTCCTCGAAAGTTGGAGCAACTAATTAAGATGGTCAAGTCGAGGTTATATTAAAAAGGTCTCCTGAAGAGATGATAGACATGATGGTTCAATAAGAACCTCAGGTACCTGAAAATAATGAGATCTCGATAAGGTGTATCATGTCTAAGATATATATGGAATCGAAATAAAAATCGACGTCGTTATACTTTTGTATATAATCTAGCGCATGAAATGATTAAATGATGAGGATCAAGATTTGAGATTATGTCAATTGGGATCAATGTTGAACATTCAGTACCTCATGTTCACACACAAAATGGTTTAGCCGAATCTCTGATTAAACGATTACAAATAATCGCTAGACCACTCTTAATGAGATGTAAATTACCATCTTCTGCATGGGGTCATGCTATTTTGCATGTCGCTGCACTGATTAGATTGAGACCAACTGCTGATCATGAATACTCCCCATTGCAACTGGTCTCCGGACGAGAACCAAGTTTGTCCCACCTTAGAATTTTTGATTGTGCGGTATACGTACCAATACCGCCACCACAACGTACTACAATGGGACCCCAAAGAAGACTGGGTATCTATATTGGTTTTAACTCCCCATTCATAATTAAATATTTAGAACCAATGACGGGAGATATGTTTACAGCACGGTATGCTGACTGTCATTTTGATGAAACAATGTTCCCAGTCTTAGGGGGAGATAAGGACAAAGAAAGACTGGTAACACAAGAAATAACGTGGAATGCATCATCGCTATCAAATCTCGACCCCCGAAGTGGTCAATGTGAATATGAAGTCCAAAAGATCATACATTTGCAAAGAATAGCGAATGAATTACCAGATGCATTCACAGACACGAATAGAGTGACAAAGTCACATATACCAGCATCAAATGCACCTGCTCGAATTGAAGTAATCCCAGAAGCGATTACTATACAACGAAAGAGTGGGAGACCAATCGGTTCCAAAGACAAAAACCCACGGAAATGAAAAGAGCAAAGTAACGCAGTTGGTGAAAACTCATAAAAGATTATAAATGAAACCCCGGTAGAGGTAAATGTCCCAGAAGAGACAACTATGAATCCAGAGGAAAATGAAGTTTCAGAAGAAACACCGGTACCGAACGAAAATGAGATCTCTATTAATTATGTACAAGATTACAATGTGGAACCGGAATAAAACATGTGTTGATGATATATACGCATATGCTATAGCAACGGATGTAATCAATGAAAATGATTACGTACCTAAAACTTTAGAAGAGTGCATGCACATAAATGATTGGCTAAGATGGCAAGAAGCCATAAATGCCGAATTAAATTCGCTCGAAAAGCGACATGTTTTCGGACCTGTAGTCCGAACGCCCATAGACGTCAAACCAGTAGGTTATAAATGGGTGCTTGCAATAAAGAGAAATGAAAAGAATGAGATTGTACGATATAAAGCTCGACTTGTAGCACAAGGGTTTTCCCAAATCCCAGGAGTTGATTATGAGGAAACGTATTCCCCTGTAGTGGATGCGATAACCCTTAGGTTCCTAATCGGCCTCACAATCTCTGAAGGACTTCATATGAGACTAATGGATGTCGTCACCACATACTTATACGGGACACTTGAAAATGACATCTACATGAAAATCCCTAAAGGATTAAAATTGCCTGAAGCATTAAAATCAACACCTCGAGATATGTGTTCTATAAAGCTCTAGAGATCTTTATATGGTCTCAAACAATCTGGTCGTATGTGGTACAATCGACTTAGTGAATATCTCGAAAAAGAAGGATACAAGTCTGATGTAATTAGTCCATGTGTTTTTATAAAAAGATCACTCTCAAATTTCACTATAATAGCAGTTTATGTTGATGATATCAACATCATCGGATCTCCTGAAGAGATAGAGAAAGCTGCTCAGTTGTTCAAGAAGAAATTTGAAATGAAAGATCTTGGTATGACGAAAATATGTATCAGACTACAATTTGAGTATCTGTGCAATGGCACATTTGTCCATCAATCAAACTACATCCAGAAGATGTTAGTACGTTTCAATATGGATAAAGCACATCCGTTTAGCGTACCTATGGTTGTCCGACCGTTAGATCCACACAAGGATCCTTATCGCCCTCAAGAAGAAGGCAAAAAAGTACTTGGTCCAGAAGTACCATACTTAAGCGCGATCGGTGCCCTTATGTATCTCGCAAATAACACAAGACCTGACATTGCATTTGTAGTACATGTACTAGCGAGATACAGTTCGAATCCAACATGTAGACACTGGAATGGTGTAAAACATATATTCCGGTATATTTGCGGGACACAAGACTTAGGTATTTTCTATCAGAAAGATCAAAAGTCCCAGCTTGTTGGGTATGCTGATGCCGGATATCTATCAGATCCTCACAAAGCAAAATCTCAGACAGTTTATGTATTCACATACGGCGGCACAACAATTTCTTGGAAGTCAACTAAGCAAACACTTATAGCAACATCATCAAATCATGCCGAATTGATAGCACTATATGATGCTAGTTGAGAATGCGTATGGTTGAGATCAATGATTAATCACATACAAGAAGCATGCGGATTAGAACAGATCAAGAAGGAGCCGACAATTATTTATGAAGACAACACTGCTTGCATAGCTCAGACCAGAGAAGGTTA
The DNA here is from genome assembly GCA_030545235.1 of Helianthus tuberosus. NCBI lineage: Eukaryota > Viridiplantae > Streptophyta > Magnoliopsida > Asterales > Asteraceae > Helianthus > Helianthus tuberosus. Next base: position 43,014,816 of record CM060411.1, on the reverse strand, counting down.
TATCAAGGGTGATCGAACAAAGCACGTCTCACCAAAATTTTTCTCAACATATGACTTGCAAAAAGAAGGGGAAATTGATGTTCGCCAGATTAAGTCAAGTGAAAATCTAGCTGACCTGTTCATGAAATCTTTACCTAGAAGCAGTTTCGAGCAGCTATCACACAAGATCGGTCTTCGTAGATTGAAAGATGTTTGTTGAATTCAGGGGGAGAATTATACACGCTGTACTCTTTTTCCCTTAACTAAGTTTTGTCCCGCTGGGTTTTCTTAGTAAGGTTTTTAATGAGGCAGCATAGCTGATCCAGTAGTATCAGTTTATTTATTCAGGTCCTGAAGTACCTATTTTAACATCATCCTGAAGTATGTTGTTAAACTGTGTATAATTCTAAATGTCTGAGGGGGAGTGTTATAAACCAGACATTTTAGGCCCAACCCATTACTTATGGGCTTTAGGGTTTATGGTTATATTTATCTCTATATATTGTAATGTTGAATATTGTGAAGGATTGAATTAAGTTTATCTCTATTTCTCTTTAGTTTTTATCAAAAAATCAAAATATAATTTTTTTTTATAAAAAATCAAAAAAAATTTAAAAAATTAAAAAATCATAAAAATAAAAAGAGTAAAATGCAAGGATAGTCCTTGTGGTTTTGCAAAATAACACCTATAGTCCCTAACTTTTGGAAATTACACCGGTGCTCCCTGTGGTTTGACAGTTTGTTACTCGGATAGTCCCTGGAGTGGATGTCCGTTAGTTTTCTCCGTTAAATCTATGTAAAATGACAAAATTACCCCTTGCTTTATTAAAAATACCCCTTGCCACCACCTGCAACTCCGCCATGAATGGCCCCTGCCTCTACCGCTAATTTGCCACCACCCGCAACTCCACCATGAATGGCCCCTTGCAAAATTCGAGCTATATCACAATATTCCAATACTGAACGATTCCTAACGAAATTCAGAAACAGAAAACCGTAATTTCCGATAATGAAGCACCAATCGTTGAACATATTAACACAAACTACTATTTTTCTCAACAGAAAACATGAATATAACAAATATACATCTTCAGTTAACTTTTCAGTGGCATCATTGTTCGCTAAACAAACCGGAGTTGTCAAAATCAATGATGAACAGTGAATTAACGGTAAATCAAATCGATTGAGAATCAAATTATGGATAACAACATTAATATGAACAGGAAAAAGAAGTTTAAAATTATGAGTAAGGTGATGTGAAGGATTAATGAAAGTTAATTTAATGATTTACCTGATTATACTACAATTCTAGCGGTGATTGAAGTCAAAATTAGAGTTAGGTTGAATGAAAAAGCTTGAGGAAGAAGATAAAGTAATCTGAGTTGAAGAAGATAAAGAAACGAGGTGGGGGGGGCGGGGGCAGAGAGAAAGGTGGGGGGTTGGTGGGGTTGTTTGGTTTTTATAGAGTGGAGAAGATGAAGGGTAAATTTGTCATTTCAAATCCACTTAACGGAGAAAACTATCCGTCATCCACTCTAGGGACTATCCGAGTAACAAACTGTCAAACCACAGGGAGCACCGGTGTAATTTCCAAAAGTTGGGGACTATAGGTGTTATTTTGCAAAACCACAGGGACTATCCGTGCATTTTACTCAAATAAAAAAATTCTAAAAAATCAAAAAAAAGTCCAAACAATCAAAAAAAATCATAAAAAGTCTAAAAAATCAAAAAAATTCTAAAAAATCAAAAAAATACTAAAAAGTCAAAAAATTCTAAAAAATCAAAAAATTCTAAAAAATCAAAAAAATTCTAAAAACATCAAAAAAATCATAAAAATTCTAAAAAAATCATAAAAAATCTTACATTTAAAAAAAACAAATTTCATTTTAAGTTGACATCTTTCACAAACATTCTTACATTTCCACATTAATTATCTCCCTTTTAGCCTTTTTATATATGTTTTCATAGCAAAACTATTTATTACAATAATTTTTTTAACATTAGTTTTGTATCAATTAATATAATTTACTAAATATAAATATCATGAAATATAAATTTTATAAACTAAAACATAACTTGCATGTTCGTTAGTTAGTGGTTCTATCTCATCATATTCACTCATTCACTCGACAAAATAGATAAAACTTGAAAGTATATTCGTCTAGACGAGGAATATATCGTCATTTTTTTAATTTGAAACTTTAAAATATGTTTGTTTGAGTTTTTAGATTTTTTTATTTTTTAGATTTTCTTTATTTTTTAGATTTTTTTTATTTATAATTTTTTTTTTATTTTTTAGAATTTTTATGATTTTTTAGAATTTTTAGACTTTTTTTGATTTTTTAGAATTTTTTTTATTTTTTAGAATTTTTTTTTATTTTTAGAATTTTTTTATTTTTATGATTTTTTTATTTTTTAGATTTTTTTGGATTTTTTAGAATATTTTTTTTTATTTTTTAGAATTTTTTTGATTTTTATGATTTTTTTATTTTTAGAATTTTTTTGATTTTTTAGAATTGGATCAAAATGGCAATTGAAAAGATTTAAAATGAAAATCCCCAAAATACCCCTAGTTAAAAATGGGGTTTTTGGATGGAGTTAGGGTATGTGATCAAAATGGCAACAAAAGAGAAAAGTCAGGGACCTAGAGGCGAAAAAAAAACTATTTGGGCTAAAATGACAAATTTGGACAAACCTCAGGGACTAAAATGGCAATTAACTCTATATATATATATATATATAGGGGTAAGATCAAATAAAAATTTTATTTTGCCTAAGTAGGATGAGAAAAATCTTAACCATTCATTTTTCAAATTAATGGTTAAGATGAAAATGTAGGAGAGAGGAAGAGTGCAATGGTATCTTGGGAAAATCATATTTATGGATTTTTTCTCTTCACATGCAAGACACATGCATATTTCACTCTTATTTTTTAAACGTTCATAACTTTTTTATACGACATTATTTTTTCATACGACATTATTTTTTCACCGTAAAATCGAGCATCTTTTTATCTTTTATTTGAGTACCATATTCCTATATAAAATATGAAGACTAAAAAACCCACTAAAATGTGTTGTATTTCTATGTTGTATTGTATTTTTTGTGCTGGATTTTTATCTTAAATTTTTTTTTTCTCAATTTTTTTTGCTGTATTTTTTTCTACTACATTTTTTTGCTAAATTTTTTCGTGCTAAATTTTTTTTACTAGATTTTTTTGTGCTATAATTTTTTTACTACATTTTTTGTGCTATATTTTTTTGTACTAGATTTTTTTTGCTAGATTTTTTTGTATTAGATTTTTTTTGTTGTATTTTTAAAAAAAAAAAGGGTGCCACATGTCATTTGCACTCTTATTTATAAGGAATAAAATGGCCTTCATTCCTACTTATTAGGAGTGCCACATGTCATCATCACAATTCTTCTTAGCCAAATTCATCTTTTTAGTGGATCCATATATGTATATATATAGGGGACCGCTAGAATGAGAACCACCCCGAGTTATGAGAACCGCGAGAACCACTTGATTCCGGGCGAGGTGGACCAATTTTTTTTTCGAAAACGTAGATTAGTGTATCACAAACACAATCGTAAAAAAAAAAATTAAAAAAAAAACGCCGTGGGGGTAGTTTTTTACACCACAAAAACGTGGTTTACGAGTTACGTTGGTCCACCTCGCCCCGTACGGTGTGGTTCTCGCGGTTCTCATAACTCGGGGTGGTTCTCATTCTAGCGATCCCCTATATATATATATATATATGTATAAGATTAAACATGAAGCCAATATAAATTATTTTAAAGAGATGGCAACATAAATAAGCATAATGTAAATTTAAAATATACCTGAGTTTATTGATTGAGAAACTTGATTAGAAATGATTTCTTTACAATTGGGAGGAGCAACTATAATTTGAAAATCTAAAGATTTTGAACATAGAGATGTTGATAATACAAGTTTTGGGTTTGAAGGTTTTTTCATATATAAGAAAAGGTTTTGATGTCTGTAAAAAGTGTGTCTTCCTTCTTTGATCTTCTTCCCTTTTATAGATGGAGTAAAAGGGTCTTCATTATTGATTCTTGAAAAGAGCTTCCGTATAAAGTTGCTTTTGTTGAAAAATACTCTTAAAGTTGTTTCTCCACTTATAGAATTATTTGCACCATCTTTGAAGAATTTGAAAGTTGATTGTCCTTTTATTGAATTATTTGCATAAGTTGAAGTTGAATGATAATCTTCCACCATCTAGTGTCAGCCAAAAGCTTTGATAGATATTTATTATATATATATATATATATATATATACACCCCTTTTTTATCATATCATATGGGTCTTGAGAATCTTGAAAGACTTCAGTCCCCGGAGATGAGTGTTTTGAAGGGGATGGAGACTGTCGAATTTCATTAACTATCTTTAACATTTCTTCTAGAGAATTGCAATCTTGAAGTCTTTGAATAAATTCTTGATCTTCATTGTTGGCTTTGATATCTTGAACTAGAGACTTTAAACTTGTTTCATATTGAATAGTTAATTCGTTATAATACTTGTCTACTGCTTGAGAATTTTCCTTTGTGATACTAAATTTATTCCACCATTTGCACCTATATTGTCTGAAAAGCAATGGAGGAGAAAGTTCTGTAGGGCTTTCTTCTTGAAAATTATAAGTCCATAAACAGATCAATGGAATTCTAAATGCACTCATAAATTGTAAAGTATATTCAAAAATTGGTGTTCCATCATGTTGAAAATACTCGGTGAATCTTGAAAATGCTTCTGAAATTTCTTTGGGAAAGGCTTCTGAAATGATTCCCATATATTTAAACCAATTAACGAACCACCTTGGATAAATATTTGGAAAATCTTCATCAAATTGGAAAAACCAAGAATGGTCAAAGTTTCTTAATAGGAATGCATTTTCCCATGCGTCTTGATAATCATAATAGTTGTATTGAGGATAAGCGCTGAAATTTGAAAGGGTTTTTGGATTATAGGGCCTAGAATTCCAGTCTTCTAAAGATAGAACCTTTAAAATTTTTACTTGATTATAAGCGATCTTGGCATGATCTCCACTATTAGAATTGTGTCGAATAATTACTGATTCTGAATCTACTAAAATTGCTTGAAAATAATCTCTGGTCTTGTATTCTTCTTTGAAAAAATGGCATCCTCGTGGATAAATGAAGTCGATTAGGGATAAAAAAAATTTACTAACCTTTTCGACTTCCAGAGGTTCTAGAATCTTGATAATTTTTTTTATTTGGGTTGATAATATAAGGAATAGTAGCTGGTAAAGAGGTTGAAGAAGATGCTTGTTTAGAGAGTTTTGTGAAAGAAGGTTGGATAATGGGTTTTGATTCTTGACTTTGAATAATGGATGAAAAAGGAGGTCTAGGTCTAGGTCCTGGGGTTAAAGGGGTAAATCTATTTTGAATATTAGGTAGTAAAGGAAATTGTTGTGAATGGGTTAGTCTTGATGGAGAACTTGGAGAACTTGATAATTGAGATTTTGAAAATTGTTGTTTTGAGAATACGATCTTTTTTGTAGAATCGGAGTTGCTCATGTTCCCTATAAAATTTCTCTTGATAAAAAATCTGGTAAAAAATTATTTTCTCCTTTTATGAATTCTATTTGAAAATCAAAATTTCTTAGTAATGCTTGCCATCTTGCAAAAACTTGTTTTGAAATCAAATTTTTAATATCTTTTTCTAAAATACATTTTGCAGATAAACAATCGATTCTTAATAAAAATGATTTCATATATAAATCACCTTCAAACTTTTTTATACATAGAACTATACTTAAAATTTCCTTTTTAATTGTTGAATAATTATTCTGAGTATCATTCCATGCATCTGAATAATATCTGACTAAACTTTCCTTATTATTTAATTCTTGTTTTAGTATTCCTCCAAATCCTGAGTCACTTGCATCAGTTTCTACAATTAATTTTGCATTAGGATGGGGAATATGTAAACAAGGTAAATATTTTATTTTATCTTTGATATATTTTACTATATTCGTGTGTTCTTGAGTCCATGGTTTTGGATTCTTTTTTAATCTGTCATATAAAGGTTTGCATATGATTCCTAAATCTTTGAAAAAGTCATGAATATAATTTAAACATCCAAAAAATCTTTGCAATTGCTTTTTATCTTTAATTTCATTTGGAAATTTATTTAAAACCTCTAAACTTCTGTTAATAGGTTTTATTGTTCCTTGAATAATATTATGTCCTAAAAATCTTATTTCTGTTTGAAATAGACTCATTTTAGAGGGTGACACTACCAATCCATTTTTATGAATAATATTGTAGAAAGCATTTAAATGTTTAAAATGTTGATATAAAGAATTTGAAAATATCAATACGTCGTCAATGTAAACGATTGCATAATTTCCTAATGGTAAAATGGTGTCGTTCATTATATTTTGAAATTCTGAAGGAGCATTTTTCAATCCAAAAGGCATTACATTCCATTCGTAATGTCCAAATGGTACATTGAATCCAGTTTTATATTTGTCTTCTTCAGCAATTTGAACTTGCCAAAATCCAGATTTCATATCAAATTTAGAAAATATTTTTGAATCATAAATCTCTTTTATTAGGTATGGGATATCTAATCCATTCTAAAACTTTAATTAATGGTTTATAATTTATAACTAACCTAGCAGCTCCTCTTTCTATTTCTGCATTATTTTGAACATAGAAGGCAGAGCAAGACCAAGGGGATTTAGATGGTCAAATTAATTTTTTATCTAATAATTCTTGTATTTCTTTTTTTACAATAGCCTTCTAACTCTTGAGACATATGTATAACTTTTGACTTTGTTGGAATATTTTTCTCATTAAAATCTTTAATATAAGGTAATCTTACTATGTGTTGTTTTCTTTCCCAAAAAGCATTTGGAATATTTGCACAGACATTATTTTTAAATTTATTCTCAATTTCTTGCATTCTTTTTATAATCATTTTATCTTGCAATTGATTCTTTATTCTAGCATGATCAATTTCTTCAATTAAAAACTTTTTTTGTTTTTCTTTTAAGCTTAAAATATTTATTTGTTTTGAAATAATCGGATGAGCAAATTCAAAGCAAATCTTTTTATTTAAGACCTTAATACTTATTCCTTTTTCTTCAACTGTGAAAGGATATAACTGAGTTATGAATGGGAGTCCTAATATAATTTGAGATGTTAAATCCTTTACTAGAACTAATTGAGTTTTATAACAATAGTTTTCTTTGCAAATATGAACATTTGATAATTTATAATGAGTAAACTGCCATTTTGGTCCCTGTGGTTTGGTTACTTTTACCACTTTAGTCCAAAACTCAAAACTTTTGCATCTGGGTCCCTGTGGTTTCAGTTTTATTGCCATTTTGGTCCAAAAATGAAATCTGGTCAAACTTGTCTTATAAAATCCTACTATTTTGTCCTTTTTCTCAAGGGCAAAATGGTCATTTATTTTTTATGAATAAATACCAGATTTTATAAGACAAATATGACCTGATTTGCCCCTGAGGAAAAGACAAAATTACAGGATTTTATAAGACAAATATGACATGATTTCATTTTTGGACCAAAATAGCAATAAAACTGAAACCACAGGGACCCAAATGCAAAAGGTTTGAGTTTTGGACTAAAGTGGAAAATGTGACCAAACCTCAGGGACCAAAATAGCAGTTTACTCATTTATAATTAATATTTAATGGTTTTCCATTAGCTCCAGATAATCTATATGTAGTCTTTTCATAATATTTTGTGGGTATTAAACCTTCTTGAATACAGTTCATATCTGCACCACTATCAATCATAGCTACTAATGTTAATCGAAATTCGTTATTGATTATGATATTTAATTTAGTATACCATTTTTGAGAAGTTAATCCTTTTAAATTATTTATGTTTCCTAAATTTTCAGTATCGTTATTGTTTTCTTCATCTTCTTTATTTTTTCCCTTTTCTAATTCTTTAATTTGTGATTTTATTTCTCGAATTTCTTCTTTAATATTTTTTAATTCTATTTGTAATTCAGTTATTGTAACAAGATTTTCTTTTATTTGACCTGTTTGAAACCTTTGACATATTTCATTGAAATTATACACTTTTTCTTCCTTTTCTATTGGTAGTTTATAGTTTTCTTTTAATTGTTTTAAATATACTTGTTTTACCTCTTTATCACTAATTCCTTCTAATAATTCGAATAGGTCTTTATTATTTTTTGTTAGAACATTTATTGTACCATCGATTTCACAAATACAAGGACCAATGCATTCACACGTATTATCTTCTGAACTACTTTCTGAATTAGAATCTTCAATATTGTTTAAATCATTATCACTATAGTCTGAAATACTGTTTTCACTTGAGTTGTCATAAATAAGTATTTTATTTATCTTTTCTTTTAATTCATCGGAAATGTTTAGCTCATTTATCTTTTTCTTAGTATAACAATCCTTGGAATAATGTCCATGTCTTCCACATTTATAACAAATGACAATATCTTGTTTACCTTGTTTTTCCTTTTGAAAATTAAACTTGTCTTTGTAATACTTTAGTTTATTTTTAATATTTGGTTTTCTCTTATAGTTCTTTTTGATAAATTGTTTAGGAATTTTCTTTTTTGTTTTAGAAGGGGTTTTAAATGGTTCAAATCCATATTGTTGACAAAAGCTTCCTAATTCCTTATGGCCTTGGATACCATCTTTTTTTTATTTTTTCTTCTAATTTTAAATCATTACATATTTTTAATCCTTCTTGATTTATATAATTTATTATTTTTCCATAGGATAAATCTTTATAAGGAATATTATTATTAATTTTTTTAATTTTTTCTCTAATTCTTTCTGCAAATAATTTTGGTAGCCCAGCTATAAATCTTTCTTTCCAATAAGCTTCTTTACAATCATCCCTAGTCATAACTTTTGAAAGGAATACATCTTTATACCATCTAAAATCTTGTAATTTTCTACATGTCAGATTTAATAATATTAAAGAATTTCTTTCTGGATAATCTGTTGGATTTCCAATAAAATGTTTAATTATAGCAAATATTAAAGTATTAATTATATCAGGTATTTCAGTTGGTATTTGAACATTATTTTCTGTCTTAATAATTAATTTTTTTAGCATTTTGGATTATTTGTTTTTCTTCTTCTGTAAGATATTTGTCCCACCAGCCTTTAAGAATTCCAGTAAAACCAGAAACTATCATAGTAAGAATTTGAGTCTCATTATTTCCATTTGCTTTATATATATGCATTGGCTGCCATTATCATTTATTGTAATAGATTAAGAATTTGATGTTCTGTTTGACCTTCTATACTCCATTCGTATAGAGAAGATCCATCATATTTTGCTTGAACTAAAGTATGTCGTTCTTTAAATTGTAAATCAGGTGGGGTAGGTCTAGGGTAATAATTTCTTGTTTCAGGCCCTGAAGTCTTTCAAGATTCTCAAGACCCATATGATATGATATATAAAAAAGGGGGTATATATATATATATATATATAATAATAATAATAATAATAATAATAATAATAATAATAATAATAATAATCTATCAAAGCTTTTGGCTGACAATAAATGGTGTAAGATTATCATTCAACTTCAACTTATGCAAATAATTCAACAAAAGGACAATCAACTTTCAAATTCTTCAAAGATGGTGCAAATAATTCTATAAGTGGACAAACAACTTTAAGAGTATTTTCAACAAAAGCAACTTTATACGGAAGCTCTTTACAAGAATCAATAATGAAGATCATTTTACTCCATCTATAAAAGGGAAGAAGATCAAAGAAGGAAGACACACTTTTTTACAGACATCAATATATATATATATATATATATATATATATATATATATATATATATATATATATATAGGGGAGAGTTCATTGGGGAACTCTAAAAAAGTGGGGAACAGGGGAACAGGGGCATTTTTGTCCAAAAAAATATCTACTACACCACCCACATTCAAACAGAATCCTTTCTTTGAAACCCTAGGTTCTCTCTGAGACACCGTCATACGCCGCCACCGTCACCACCATAAACCACCACCACCACTACAATACGCCACCAGTATCCGCGAACGCAAATATTAAACACCACTAGCAACAACCACCGCGATTTAAGAGAAGGTCTAGCACCATATTTTTCAGTTCTGTTCAATTTTAGAGATTTCGGCTGAGATTTTTCGAATCTACACTAATAATCTTCATATTTTTCAGATCTGGTTGAGGAAGACTATTACAAAACTATAGCTGTTGCCGATTTTGACTGAGATCTATGCAGTATTAGTTTCTAGGGTTTCAGATCTTAAATCTCAGGTTAAGTTATCATTTATTTTGCGATTATCAATTAATTTTTATTTAATTTAACCTGATTTTAGGAAATTATGATTATATGTATATTTATGTTTCTGTTTTTTTAAGTTTTTTAGAAAAACAATTGTTTTAACTTGTTAATAATTTTTAATTAAATTTCATTTATATAGAGATGTTATCTAGGTTAGATGTTATCATATTTGTTGTTGATCTGCAAATGCTAATATTCTGTTATGTTGCTCAAAACTGCTAAGTTAGAAGGTGCACACTAACTGCTCGATGAAATGATTCAACCAAAATTTCCTTTAGTACTGGTATGGTTAATATTATAATATCATATAAAAAAGTCTACATAGAGTAGTGTTTTTTGTTGTGTTGTTCAAAACTGATAAGTTAGAATGTGCATACCAACTGCTTGATGAAATGCTTCAACCAAAATTTCCTTTAGTACTGGTATGGTTACTAGTGTATGTAGTCTCTCTCTTGTTGAAATCTAATTTATCGACTGCTTCCTCTTGATATTTTCTTATCATTCTGAAAACTGATTCGCTCTTTTGAGTATTTATTTCTTTTCACTTCATTTCCATTGCAATAATTCGTACTTGTAACACGATATTGTGATGAAAAATGTTTAATGCCATAGTAATTTCAGTACTGTTAGCTTCTAAGCTAGGTTATGGAGTAGGAGAATAGTAATATTAGTAGATTCAATTGAGTTATTGCTTGCAAATTGCAGTTAGAGTGGGATAAATTGCGATTTAAGTTACTGTAGTTGGAGTTTTGCTGCTTAAAGTTGGTGAATGTAGGCTCTGTTATTGTGACGTGATGTTGAGATTTTAGTTTTTTCTTCATTTCTGTTGTTAGGATTTATAGTTGTAATGTGACATTGTGATTGAAAATGTGTGGTTGTATACAGTCGGAATGAATAGATGATGTGTAATGCGATAGTAATTGACTAATTTTAGTAGTTGTTTGCTTTTAAGCTAGTTTTAGAGGTGAAAATAGTTTCAGTACGTGAATTTGACTTTTTTGCTTGCAATTGGAGTTAGATAGATTGCGATTTAAGCTATCATTGTTGGAGTTTGCGACTTAAAACTGGGGAACGTAGGCTCTATTACTGTAACGTGATGCTGAGATTTATGTTCTTGTTTTGATTTCTGTTGTCAGAATTTATAGTTGTAACTAGGAAAATAGTTTCATTGAATGAATTTATATTATAAGATTACATGTATGCAGTTAGTAAAAACATTTATTTAACATGTTAAGAAAATATTTATCTGCTTTTTCTTATAGTTAACATTTTAAGAATATAACTTTTTAATATAACTTGTTGTGCTTATATCAGATATGAAATGTTAAGTTTAAAACTTGCATTTGTTGTTTGTCATTTATTTTATGTGATTTATATTATAAGATTACATGTATGCAGTTAGTAAAAACATTTATTTAACATGTTAAGAAAATATTCCGTGATAATTAAAATTGTTTCCAATGGTATATTGACGGGAAAGCTCCTAACCTTCTACGAGGTGATGTATCTCTGATCTCACCCGGATCACTCGTGATCTAGGAAACCATGGTGACACAAGACGTACCTTGCAATTAATAAAAACTAAAATATTAGTTAATCAATATAACTTGTTGTGCTTATATCAGATATCAAATGTAAAGTTTAAAACTTTCACAGGTTGTTTGTCATTTAATTTAACTAACTTATATTATAAGGTTACGTCTATGCAGTTAGTAAAAACATTTATTTAACATGTTAAGAAAATATTTATCTGCATTTAAATGTATTTAACATGTTAAGAATGTAACTTTTTAATATAACTTGTTGTGCTTATTTCAGATATCAAATGTTAAGTTTAATACTTGCATTTGTTGTGTGTCATTTTTTTTTGGTGTGATTTATATTATAAGATTACATGTATGCAGTTAGTAAAAACATTTATTTAACATGTTAAGAAAATATTTATCTGCTTTTTCTTATAGTTAACTTTTTAATATAACTTGTTGTGCTTATATCAGATATCAAATGTTAAGTTTAAAACTTGCATTTGTTGTTTGTCATTTATTTTATGTGATTTATATTATAAGATTACATGTATGCAGTTAGTAAAAACATTTATTTAACATGTTTTAGAAAATATTCCGTGATAATTAAAATTGTTTCCAATGGTATATTGACGGGAAAGCTCCTAACCTTCTACGAGGTGATGTATCTCTGATCTCACCCGGATCACTCGTGATCTAGGAAACCATGGTGACACAAGACGTACCTTGCGATTAATAAAAACTAAAATATTAGTTAATCAATATAACTTGTTGTGCTTATATCAGATATCAAATGTAAAGTTTAAAACTTTCATAGGTTGTTTGTCATTTAATTAATCTGATTTTTATTATAAGGTTCCGTCAATGCAGTTAGTAAAAACATTTATTTAACATGTTAAGAAAATATTTTTTTGCATTTATGTACCACCTCGAAAATTTACGTCCAATAATGTAGTGACACGTGTCATAAGCTTTGAACGTGTGAAAGAATACTTTAGAGGGACTAAAGTTGACAAATGAAGAAACTATGTGAATATAAGGGTTTAAAATGTTAACAATGGATAAATATACTTTACAGTAACCCTACATGATGCTCATACCTTCAAACGAAAAAATCATGGATCATACAAAGCTAAATATGAAAGAAAGTGAGAGATTACAAACTACAGGGGTTAAATGTGTCAACATGTTTAAAGTATACCTCTGAGTGACCTTTTAGCAAACCCGAAGCTTTGTAATGATTAAATATGCTCACTAGAATACATGATAAAAATTTCATCAAGTTTCGTTATCGTATGAGAAAATTATGATCAATTTCGTATACAAGGGGTTAAAGCGTCAACGTTGAAAGTTAGGACCTTTCGGGTAACAATAAAGTTAACCGAGGACTTAACAAAGTGGGTAAATATCCTGAAGCCCTTAGATGTCAAATTAGAGGGCTCAAAATGCAAGAAACAAAGTGTGGTTGACCTTTCGAAGAGCCAAGAGCCAAGGATGCAAACTGAAAAAGTTTTAAAACCTGAAGTTAGGCTCCAGGTGGGCCGCGTCAGGCCCCCAGATGCAGAAAATCGTTTTTGTTGGCTGTTCAGCCTTGGAACCGACTTAGATCAGATATTTTCACTTCATGGGCGCCCCCTACATGTTCCTAGGCACTTAGGGACATCTGTTGATGATCCATGGCCATTGATAGCATGATTTGTCAATGATCTAAGGTGTTTAAAACACTATATAAAGGCCCTTAAGTTGCAACAATTGATCACACCTTCCATATGCAATTGAGGAGCTTTCTGGAGCTTGAGAGCAGACACAAGTCCTTCCTAATCATGCATAGGACTTCAGTAAGTATGCTTAACCTTTCTTAGTTAAGTTTTTGCTTAGTTTTAGCTTAAAAGTCAAACCGTCGTAATTAACGGTTGACTTAACGATTAATCACTAATGGTCCAGTGATTAGTCGAATTGAAAGTAGTTATAAGTTGGTAATTATGTGGGTAATAAACCCTTAAAAGGGTTCCCCCTGATTCTCACTCTAACTATGTCAAATGTCGGGTCAAAAGTGTTATTAAAAAGTCAACAGGATACTTAATTTCTAATTTATGCATAATTAGCAACGTAGAATACATACAACCTGTTTGATCATTAATATAACTTGGAAATAGTGTAAGAACATGTCTAAACATGTTCAACCTGACAATTTACTGTTTAGACCCGGTTCGGAACCGAAAGTCGCAAAGCTTTGACTTTTGGTTTGACTTCAGTTCTGACCCATTTTGGTATGATTTAGAAATACCTTAGAGCTCTATTTGGACCAGGTTACATGCTAGTATAACCCTATGTGATTATACACCATGGTTCATTAGTTAACCAATTAATACGCATGATTCCGTTAATTGCCTATATGTTGACCATTATGCCCTTTTCACCTTAAAACGTGATTTTTGAAAATGTAAAAGAGTAGAAACTTTAGTTACTGATATATAAACTTGTACCCAAAGTTTGACATCAGTTTGAGGTGTAGATTGAGAGTTATGCTCATTAGCGCAAATTGAAAGCTTTATGTTAATTAAACGACATAATTAGCGTATAGCCTATTTAAACTCACTTTTTGATATCAAAATTTATACCCACTGATGTAATATATTATTTTGGGATTTTTGAAGATTTTTAATTAATTTTAGGCTGAGCATAACTTATAGTCGTAGGCTTAATCCGGTAATTGTCGGTTTTGCCCTTACGGGCTATAAAATGAGTTTTACACATCTAATTGACTCCAAACCTTTTGCTACTGATTACATATGATAAATAAATTATTTTAAGCCTTCTGGAATAATAAAAATATCAGCTTATTGTATAAAACCCGGAAATGGCTTCTAATCGCCTTTTTAAGCGTTTTTAACGCATAGTATGTACTAGAACTATTTTAAACATACAAGGGTTGATACCTACTGCTATTTTAGGTAAATTATAATATTTTAACAGTAAGCAAAGGTTGTTAAACTCAGAATTCAGTTTTGAGCTTTTCGGCTTAGGTGAAATTACCAAAATGCCCCTACGGTGCATAGTTTGGTTATAATTGATAAATTTCACATATATGAAATACCCTACTGTTATAACTTATCAAATTAAGTGTTTTTGCTGATTACATCAGACCTGTAACTCAGGTTAATACTTAACCTCTTTTATAACCTTGTAAATGACCAAACTACCCTTACGGGGCATAGTTTGTGTTTAAATTTGTTTTGGGCATAATGGAAGGTATCCTACTGATATCACAACATATTTGAGGCATATTAACTTAGGAAACCTGGTTAGGACCCTTACGATTACCCGTTACGCCTCTTTCGCGTTCGGTTCGGCTTATGTAACTAGTTTACATAAATTAGCCGAAACGGGTCAAACCTTATCGGTTTTACCCCAAAATTCAGAATGTGCCTAGATTACCCATATAAGGCAAGTCTCCAATCTTGTCGGGTCTAAATCACATTCTAAAACGGTCTTCGCCCTATCGTGCGTTTGAACCGTATCTTTCTTCAAAACTAACCGGTCTAAGCTTAGGCTTAATTAAAGATCCGTTAGCATTCTAATTGGTTATTTATACCATCATTCCAGACTAGAGCCTTCCGGTAAATTGTACCTACGCTTACTTAAGTGAATACGGCTGAGTTATTATAATTCTTGCTATTTAAGACAGAAGCTAGCTCAGGTAAATACTCTTAACTTATTTTCCCTATTACGGGCTTGGGATACGGTAATATAAATACCGCATGGTCAGGTATGGGATTCAAAGACCAATGAGTCGGGAAACCCAAATAACCTGTTTTAATTCGTATTGCTTGACTGAAACATTGGGGGTTAATGCGACCGTGTCCTGGATATCCTTGACTCATTAAATGCAATGGCCACGACATAAGCACGGGGTGTAGGCATACACCTGACAGATGCCATATGTTTATTAATTAATTATACCCAATAAGGGATTCCCAATAAGGGAATAGTGGTGTGTCGGTTAATCATGAACCGGCATAGAACCGGGCCCCGTATGTAGAGCAAGTTATGTAAAACTGATAACTTGAAATATAGTTTGTCCCAAGTATAAAAGATTAATTTTGCCTTGTGCATTTTAATCAAAGTGTCAAAATATTTTGTGCCTGGTGCATCTAAATCAATTTTCTTAAACCCTTTTCAAATGAGTCGGTTGAGTGTATTTACCAGTGAAAACTGACATATTTTCCAAAGTCTAAGTGACAGGTACAAACACGTAATAGGCTGGAAGCTGCTCAGGGCGTTAATAAGGAATCTTGCAAGTTCTAGGCGTCTAAAGCCTGTTGAACAATATTTATGTTTTAAGATCCGCCTGTGGATCCTTTACTTTCCGTTGTAATACTTGGATATTACTTTTTATTCGGATTGTAATATATTTATCTCTTGCTTCCGCTGTGCATTTATATATTGTGTTGTTTGACTATTATGTTGCCAACCACGTCATGATACTCCCCTACCGGGCCCACCGGTCAAACGTGGAAATATCGGGGTGTGACAATTTAAATGTATTTAACATGTTAAGAATGTAACTTTTTAATATAACTTGTTGTGCTTATATCAGATATCAAATGGTAAGTTTAATACTTGCATTTGTTGTGTGTTATTTATTTTTGGTGTGATTTATATTATAAGATTACATGTATGCAGTTAGTAAACACATTTATTTAACATGTTAAGAAAATATTTATCTGCTTTTTATTATTGTTAACATTTTAAGAATGTAACTTTTTAATATAACTTGTTGTGCTTATATCAGATATCAAATGTTAAGTTTAATACATGCATTTGTCGTGTGTTATTTTTTTTTGGTGTGATTTATATTATAAGATCACATGTATGCAGTTAGTAAAAACATTTATTTAACATGTTAAGAAAATATTTATCTGCTTTTTCTTATAGTTAAGTTTTTAATATAACTTGTTGTGCTTATATCAGATATCAAATGTTAAGTTTAAAACTTACATTTGTTGTTTGTCATTTATTTTATGTGATTTATATTATAAGATTACATGTATGCAGTTAGTACAAACATTTATTTAACATGTTAAGAAAATATTCTGTGTTAATTTCCAATGGTATATTGTCGGGAAAGCTCCTAACCTTCTACGAGGTGATGTATCTCTGATCTCACCCAGATCACTCGTGATCTAGGAAACCATGGTGACACAAGACGTACCTTGCGATTAATAAAAACTAAAATATTAGTTAATCAATATAACTTGTTGTGCTTATATCAGATATCAAATGTAAAGTTTAAAACTTTCATAGGTTGTTTGTCATTTAATTTAACTTATTTATATTATAAGGTTACGTCTATGCAGTTAGTAAAAACATTTATTTAACATGTTAAGAAAATATTTATCTGCATTTAAATGTATTTAACATGTTAAGAATGTAACTTTTTAATATAACTTGTTGTGCTTATTTCAGATATCAAATGTTAAGTTTAATACTTGCATTTGTTGTGTGTTATTTTTTTTTGTGTGATTTATATTATAAGATTTCATGTATGCAGTTAGTAAAAACATTTATTTAACATGTTAAGAAAATATTTATCTGCTTTTTCTTATAGTTAACTTTTTAATATAACTTGTTGTGCTTATATCAGATATCAAATGTTAAGTTTAAAACTTGCATTTGTTGTTTGTCATTTATTTATGTGATTTATATTATAAGATTACATGTATGCAGTTAGTAAAAACATTTATTTTACATGTTAAGAAAATATTCCGGGTTAATTAAAATTGTTTCCAATGGTATATTGTCGGGAAAGCTCCTAACCTTCTACGAGGTGATGTATCTCTGATCTCACCCGGATCTGCATTTATTTAACATGTTAAGAAAATATTTATCTGCTTTTTCTTATAGTTAACTTTTTAATATAACTTGCTGTCCTTATATCAGATATCAAATGTTAAGTTTAAAACTTGCATTTGTTGTTTGTCATTTATTTTATGTGATTTATATTATAAGATTACATGTATGCAGTTACTAAAAACATTTATTTAACATGTTAAGAAAATATTCCGTGTTAATTAAAATTGTTTCCAATGGTATATTGTCGGGAAAGCTCCTAACCTTCTACGAGGTGATGTATCTCTGATCTCACCCGGATCACTCGTGATCTAGGAAACCATGGTGACACAAGACGTACCTTGCGATTAATAAAAACTAAAATATTAGTTAATCAATATAACTTGTTGTGCTTATATCAGATAT